>CM052547.1:50395119-50445341 GCA_028533065.1 Trachops cirrhosus | reverse complement strand
AAGATTTTATTTATTTATTTTTAGAGAGGGGAAGGGAGGGAGAAGGAGAGAGAGGGAAACATTAATGTGTGGTTGCCTCTCATGTGGTCCCCACTGGGAACCTGGCCTGCAACCCAGGCATGTGCCCTGACTGGGAATCGAACCTACGATGCTTTGGTTCGCAGCCCGCGCTCAATCCACTGAGCTACGCCAGCCAGGGTAGGAGAGATATTATTAGTCTGGCCAATAGTTTTCCCCCAGGTCTGCCTGCCTAAAGCATCATTAACTTCCCTTCATTTGACCTTAGCCAAAAGTCCAAGAAGTGATCATTAACTTCTCTTAACTTGGGCCACCTAATAGGATACAAGACAAGTTTCTATTAATACTTCTCTGAAGTGACCCTGAGAGAACTATTAATCAAATAAATTTCACAGTTTAAAAATATAGGCATACAAGATATATGTCCTTAAAGGCAAGGCATGAGTCATTGTATTTTCCAAGGTACCAAGCATAATATCTTTTTTCTAAAAGAAAATCTTGATAATATTTGCTTAATAACTATTAGAAAAGATTATAATAAGTTTTGGGAATAATTATCTTGTATGTAAATAAGATGATTTATAGAGTGATCATTTGTGCTCATTCCCATATGTGCCTAGTAACTGGTGGAGGAAGAGCATAATTAAAAAATTAGAACATGTGAATTAATATAATCTAATTAAAGATAATGCATTTTATTAAAAATGAGAGTTTGTGATCATTGATATTAAGGCATCAAAAATTTGTTTCAACTCTTTTATATTTTAAAATATATTACATTATTTTCTGCCTTAGTGTATTGAAGATACCAAATATAATTTAACATTTCATTAAGGATTCAGGAGTAACATGATTTGTTCTCATAATATGCCATAGATATATAGATGGTTCTATACATTAGCCTGCATGAAAACATGCATACCTAATATTTGCTTTCTTTTTTCAGATAGAGTAAATATTTTATTTTTATAATATTTTATTGTTGTTCAAGTACAGTTGTCTCCATTTTCCCCCACCACTCCCCCACCCCAGCCATACCCACCTCCCACCCTCAAACCTACCCACCTTTGGATTTGTCCTTATGTTTGTTATACATGTTCCTTGATGGCCCTTCCCTTATTTTCCCCCATTATCCCTCTCCTCTCTCCCCTCTGGTTACTGTCAGTTTGTTCTTTATTTCAATGTCTTTGGCTATATTTTGCTTGCTTGCTTGTTTTGTTGATTAAGTTCCACTTATAGGTGAGATCATATGGTATTTCTCTTTCACCACCTGGCTTATTTCACTTAGCATAATCCTCTCCAGTTCCATCCATGCTGTTGCAAAGGGTAGGAACTCCTTTCTTTGCATGGCTAACAAGAAGCTTAGGTAGCAAATGGTCTTACATAATTCAACAGCAATTTTGCAGGACTCACATAAGAAAAGCACAGTTTTTGGAGCTTACAATTATTATTTTTAGAAGTCATTTTAACTTTGAAATGGGATAGATTTGGGATTTAAATCCTGGATATAATCACACTATTTGGTTATAAAATAAACAAAGAGCTGACCTTTATAGTATATTTTAAGAATTAAGATGCCAGGAAAAGTTTTTGTTTTATTCAGAATTCAGACTATCGAGATGGATTATCTACTTAAAGATATGTTTTACCCCATAAGTAAGATAAGGTTTTTGTGGATAGGGGCCTTGTCCATGTAATTATCTAAATAGTGCTGGCTAAGTAATGGTTACACAAAGATTCAAAATTATAAACACAATAAAGGAGAATCAATGGGGAAAAAATAGACTTTAGGAGAGTTTCGAGCAATTTTCTGGGGTACACCCAATAGGTAAGTTAAAGTAAGCCCTGTGTTCTTTTTTTTTGTAAATGTACTCAAACCTGAAATAGAAGTCTCAGAAAAAATAAATTGAAATGGAAAATTATTGATTTAGACCAGAGGTGTCAAACTCATTTTCACTGGGGGCCACATCAGCCTTGCGGTTGCCTTCAAAGGGCCAAATGTAATTTCAACTCCTTAACAGTTAAGGAGCAGTTACATTTATACAATCCTAAAATTATTTTGGCCCTTTGAAGGCAACTGCGAGTCTGATGTGGCCCCTGGTGAAAATGAGTTTGACACCCTGATTTAGACAATATCTAACAAGGATTGAACATTTTCAAAGAGCTTTAGAAAGTAAACAGAATTGGACACACACTCATGGATCTTAAATTAACATTCCCCAGATAACTCCCGGAAATGTTGGTTAATAGAAAATCCTTGGACTAGGGACACTACTGACTAAAACAAATGCTTCTACCTAAGACCATGCAAACAGATTCTGCTGAAACAATTGTCACACTCTTTGTGTACTTTTATTGTTTATTCCTTTGATCATATTTGTTTTCTTTACTGGTTTACTAAGGGATGATAACCATCTTAACTTTATAATTTGGCTTTTTCAAACTATTACTTTAGCAGCAAATTTGAATTATGGTATAAAACTATGTTATACTAACATTACCAATAATACAAAAATGAATTATTTTTATGTTTGATCAATACATTTAACATTTACCCTTTATTTTTTCCAAAAAGATCAACTGATTCCTTGGGATCTGTGTTCTATACTTCCTTCTTGGTAATAGTTTAACTATCTTTTTCTAGTTTGTTGAGAATGAAACTCAAGGCTCCTAAGTGCACATTTCCAGCTATTCTCCTTCTTTTCATTTTTATTTTTTATTTTTTTAAATTTCATTTATTTATTTTTTAAAGAGGGGAAGAGAAGGGGAAAGAGAGGGAGAGAAACATCAATGTGTGGTTGCCTCTTGCATGCCGCCCCCCTCTAGGGACCTGGCCCAAAACCCAGACATGTGCCCTAGACTAGGAATGACCAGCAACCTTTGATTCGCAGGCCAGCACTCAACCTCTGAGCCATACCAGCCAGACCTCCTTCTTTTCATTTTTAATAAAATGCCTGCCACACTCGGTTAAAAAAATGAAAAAAAAATGTCCTTGCATTGAGAGAGGGGGATAAAAATTTTGTTGGGATTTAATACTGGCTGGTTATCATGAATCCAAAGACAATATACATAGAGCTCCACTGAGGCTGATCACATATCTAATTCAGCTCCTGGATTCAGGTTCTTTGTGATTCAAGACCAAGGCCAATTGTTCTATCAGATGGTTAGTCAAATCTTTCAAGTGTATAACTCTCGAGTACTCTCAGAGACTATGTCTTCTTTTAAAGGGTCTGAAATGATTAAACCCTTCCTGAGTGGTATAAGTGAACACTAGGTGGGACAGATTCCTATGGATAACACTTTTATCACAGGTGCTATTCAACTCAAATGATCCTCAAAAATTTGTCCCTCACATTGGCAGATATAGAAAATAGTAAACCAACCAATTAAAATGCCTTTTCCAAAATAGTTATGGAAATTAGCATGACTTTAGATTTTTCTATTGCTAACTGGAGAGAGTATGCCCTTCATTGCTAAAACTTCATTTAGTACCTTGATTAACACCACAGAGGATGTAGAACAATTTCTATTTATGCAAAAACAAAAGGCAAACTGACTATAAGGAAGACTTAGGAAGTTGTGGGGACTTGTTTTCATGGTTAGACCTGGAAAAATTGAGGTCATGTCATTAGAGTGCCCTCCAAACCCTTCTGGTAATGCTTTGTTGTATATTATACAGTTTGATTCATTTATCCAGTCTTAAATCTACATAGTCGCTGTCATAATGAAAATTTCAAAAAAAATTATTTAAAGACAAAAACAGAATGAATTCATGCTGATTAACATGCACACTGAAAATGAGAGCCAGGGATAAAGCTTGTCTTCAAGAAAAATCAACAGTGTAGAACACCTGGACACCCCTGAAACCCTGTTGCTTTGGCTGATAGAAAACTAAAATGGAAGAGTGAGAATATATAAAAGTTCCATACCTCTAGGAAAAGACTAACTGTTCTATAGTCATGGTAACAAGTCAATATGAGAGCTGGCTTTCAACCTGATTAATCAGTCCATGACAACTTAAAAGTAAACATGCCTCTGGAACCCATAAGTCAGATGGAACCTCACACTCTGAAAAGCAGCCAACCAGTAGCTGACTCACTCCATGGATCCTCTGTGAAGGCTGATCTACTCCTGCCTCTGTGAAATTAAACCATATTTCTAGGGTTGACAGTAATACACTTCCACCTTTGTAACAATTCTAATCCAAAATAAACTCCTGCTGAAAAATCCTATATAAGATTATCAGTCAGCTTTGCTCAAAGAGAACATCTCTGACCAGCAAACCATTCTGGCACTTAAATAAGCAGTAAATTCAGCCTTTTGACTTTAGATACTGAGTGCTGGTGTCATCCTTTAACAACAATCAAAATTAACATTTAATTGAGACATTAAATTAATATTTACTCACAGAGATATTAAAGTAACTCAATTTACTTTATCTAATTTTTCTGTACCACGCTTTGACTTACACTGCTCCTGGTGTCATGTATATCCACCTCCTTTTTGTTCATTTGACTAATTCCTACCTGTAAGGTGGGTTAGTTGATCCTTCACTATGTCCTCATAGGTGTGCACTTAACTGTATGCATACTTGATCTGTCTATGTCCTTTGCTAGTCATTAAGTTCCTTGTGAGTACAGTGTGTCTTCCTTCTCTGGGACTTGAGCATCCAGACTGGGTTCTGGCATACCTATGCTACAAAAAGCATTTGCTGAATTAATGACAGTATGTTAATCAATTGAATTATCTCTCCAATGAAAATTATTAATCTGTCTGATACTAATGTTACTCAGTTTAACTTTGCCTGTTTTCAGAGACATATGAAAGGATGCTTAGCATCACTAGCCATCAAAGAGATGGAAATTAAGAGGACTTCCGGCCGAGATGGACGCATAGGTAGACACACTGTGCCTCCTCACAGAACCAAAATAGAAACAATTTAGAAATTAAAAAAAAACAGTACTGACAGAAAATTGAACTATATGGAAGTTCGACAACCAAGGAGTTAAAGTAAACATATTCATCCAGACTAGTAGGAGGGGCAGAGTTGGGTAGCCAGGTGGAGAGGGGTTGCAGCAAAGCAGTGGCTGGCAGACCCCGGGTGCCCAAGGCAGCAGCTGGGGGACCCCAGGAGTGCAAGGCAGCAGGCGGGTGGACCCTGTGAGGCGGCAGATTGTGGAGTGGGGGTGGGGTGCAAGGTGGCTGGTGGTCTGGGTGGTCCCACATTCGCACGCAGATAAACCAGGCAAAACTGGGTAGCAGGACAGTCCACACAACCCAGGGTCCACACAAAAACCAGGAAATAAATCCTGAACACATCAATTGAAAACACCTGTGAGGGTTGAGGTGCCAGGAGAAACTCCCAGCCTCACAGGAGAGTTCGTTGGAAAGACCCACAGGGTTCTAGAATGTACACAAACCCACCCACAATGGGAATCAGCACCAGAAGGGCCCACTTTGCTGGGGAGAAGCAGGTAGAGTGACTGAAATCTGTCAGAAAGCAGAGCAAGTGCCATTGTTACCTCTTGGACCCCTGCCCCACACACAGTGTCACAACACAGCAATGTGTGTTATCCCACCCTGGTGAATACCTAAGGCTCCACCCATCACTATGTAACAGGCATGTCAAAACAAAAAAAAATTGGCTCAAACAAAAGAACAGATCAAAACTCCAGAAAAAGTACAACTAAGCAACAAAGAGATCACCAACCTATCAGATGCACAGTTCACAACACTGGTAATCAGGATGCTCACACAATTGGTTGATTTTGGTCACAAATTAGATGAAAAAATGAAGGCTATACTAAGTGCAATAACAGAAAATGTACAGGGAACCAATAGTGATGGGAAGGAAACTGGGACTCAAATCAATGGAGTGGACCAGAAGGAAGAAAAAATACATACATCCAGAAAAGAATGAAGAAATAAGAATTCAAAAAAATGAGGAGAGGCTTAGGAACCTCCAGGATAACTTTAAACATTCCAACATCTGAATTCTAGGGGTACCAGAAGGAGAAGAGGAACAGCAACAAGTGGAAAACTTATTTGAACAAATAATAAAGGAGAACTTCCCCAATCTGGCAAAGGAAATAGACTTCCAGGAAGTCCAGGAAGCTCAGAGAGTCCCAAAGAATTTGGACGCAAGGAGAAACATACCAAGGCACATCACAATTACATTACCCAAGGTTAAAGATAAGGAGAGAATCTGAAAAGCAGCAAGAGAAAATGAGACAGTTACCTACAAAGGAGTTTCCATCAGACTATCAGCTGATTTCTCAAAAGAAACCTTACAAGCAAGAAGGGGCTGGAAAGAAGTATTTGAAGTCATGAAAGGGAAGGATCCACATCCAAAATTGCTCTATCCAGCAAAGCTTTCATTTAGAATGGAAGGGCAGATAAAGTGCTTCCCAGATAAGGTCAAGTTAAAGGAGTTCATCATCACCAAGCCCTTATTATATGAAATGTTAAAGGGACTTATCTAAGCAAAAGAAGATCAAAAACATGTACAGTAAAATGACAGCAAACTCATGATTATCAACAACCACAGATAAAAGAAAAACAAACTAAACAAACAACTAGAACAGGAACAGAACCACAGAAATGGAGATCACATGGAGGGTTAGCAACAGGTGAGTGGGAGGAGGAGAGAGGGAGAAAAGGTACAGAGAATAAGTAGCATAGATGGTAGGTAGAAAATAGACAGGGGGAGTGCAAGAATAGTATGGGAAATGTAGAAGCTAAAGAACTTGTAAGTATGACACATGGACGTGAACTAAAGGGGGGGGAATGTGGGTGGGAGAGGGTGTGCAGGGTGGAGGGGAGTGAAGGGGGAAAAATGGGACAACTATAATACCATAATCAATAAAATATATTTAAAAATGAAATTTGAAAAAAGAGATTACAAGAATTTGAAGCAACAATAAAAAAAGAAAAAGCAGAGACCTCACTGCTTCTGTGTGTGAAGAGTAAGATAAGAAGTAAGAGTATTTAAAAATTTTATTTTAAATTTATTTTTCATTGAGGCATAATTGACATTAGATAAGATTCAGGTGTACAACATAATTATTTGCTATTTGTATGAGAGATAAGTTTTTAAAGACCCAGTTAGAACTTTAAGTTCAAATTTTTATCAATTCCATTTGTTTTAGATTGACAAAGACCTATCTATCCTGTTAATTCAGGACTTCTAGATGAAATGTCATGACCTTGGCTGGAGTATGTGAGCTTGTACCTTATCTCACTCATCTTGCTATGAAAACACACACACACACACACACACACACACACACACACACACACACAACTGATATGCCTACGTAGTGGTGCATCAGTTTCCCTAACTCATCTCCTGTGGAGAGGATTGAGGTTATGATCATTGGCAAGAATAAGGAAATACTGAAACCCTGAAGCCCAAATCTTGAAGGCAGAGAGTGCAGAGCCAGTACCATCCAACTTACAAATAAATGTGGTTATTGCTCCCTACCCTCACCTGACTCAAGGTAAAGACAGAGCTAGGGATTTCCCTAAGGGCCTCTGTTAATAACTTAGGATGACTACTGAAGCAGCCTTAATACAATGATAGAATAAAAATCAGTAACCTTGATGTCAGGAAGGAGTAGCACAGTGATAGAAAGTAAGGCTTTGTTGTCAGATGACTGGTTCTCATTACTGCTATGCCACCTCATAACGATAAGTATGAATAAGGTACTTAACCTGAAATTTTGTTCTTTCCCTTTAAAAATTGTGAAATATTATACAAAAAGAATTGTGTCTCATAAATAAAGTGTGTATAAAACATGTATATAGTATTAATTCTTCCATTCTTGGTGAGATGTAGTAGTTTATGGCAGGCTAATGATCCTAATACAACCAGGAAAAATCATATGTTGGGAAAAAAACCACATTTAAAAGATAGTGGAATCTTGGCTGCTGTTGCTCAGTGGACTGAGTGTTGGCCTACAAACCAAAGGGTTGCAGGTCATGTCTTCAGTGGGGGGGTGCATGAGAAGCAACCACACATTGATATTTCTCTCCATCTCTTTCTCCCTCCCTTCCCCCTCTCTAAAAATAAATAAGTAAATGATTTGAAAAGAAGGATAGTGGAGAGGTATGGAAACAATAAGGGCTAAATGAACTAAAATTCCAGAGAGTAAACAGCCCTTTCTGAGCCATTTTTTTACCCTTGTGGTATTAGCAAATTCTGGACCAAAGATAAGAACTGGATTTGACAAAGACAGGACTCTAGTGAGGAAAAGAGAAATCAGGGGTTTTTAGAGGTTGTGTGGGGCTGGTGAGACACACTGAAAACTAGAGAATCTGCAAAGAGGAATCTCAAACACGCCAATTTTCTACTCAAAATGCTGATTACTGGGGCAATCTGGGATTCTGGGGCAAATATTTCTAACAAATTTAAAAGAACAAATTTGGACAAATTAAATTTGTAAAAAATTTAAGGTCAGAAGAAATCTCCCACAGTTGTATGGTATGTAGGAGATGAACTCCAGCTGATGTGAGAGGTCTTGTTACTGTAGACAGTCAGGGAGCAGGAGAGTCTCCCCCATTAGCTAAGATGGTGCAGTGGGAGATACTTACACTGAGTGGTGCCAAAAGCTAGAAAGGTGAATGAAGAGGGCCCAAGAGCACCAAAAGCTAGAAAGATGAATGGATAGGACCAAAGGCAAAAAGCTAGCAAGATAATTGGATGGAAAAAAACCCTCCCTTCCCTATCCCTATTAGAACGTGGGCTTGAGCAAGAGGAAATGGCCTTTGAGACGAGAGTCTACCATTCTTCCATATTGTGGCATGTGAATAAACCTCTTTATTTTGTGGGTTTGGCTTTTGTTGTAGCAGGCAGCAGAACCTGTGTTTCAGTTACAGTTTTTGGTGACTCTGGAAGGATGCATTGATCTCAGTAAGTCCTGGAGGGCCAAGGATTTCATGGGGACTCATATGTTCCCATTTTGTCTTGGGTCTTTCTATGGTTATGGTGTTTGGTTTATACTTTTGTGCCATCAGGGGTTGTTCTGTTGAGTCCTGAAGGGAGCCCACTGAGCTAAATTTTAGCAGATTAGTACTTGTACAACTATGATCCAATGACTAAGAAAGAGCTGGTTTTCTATTGTAACACTGTTTGGCCTATGTATACTTTAGATTATGGGGGGGAATGCCCCCTAAATGGTTGCTAAATTATTATACCATCATACAGTTGAAATTGTTTTGCCAATGGTCAGGAAAGTGGAACAAAATGTTTAGGCATTTATGTCTTTACACAATAAAGATTGGGCAAAGAAAGGGAACAAACTAATGATGCAGGGAAGGGAACTGGCTTCAAAACCCCTCCCTAATGGTAAGCCACAGAAAGAAAAGGAAAATAAGATGAGTCTCTTTAATTCCCTAAATCCAGAGAACCCAGGATTAGCAGCATGAAAATTTCCCCAGCTGCTAGATACCCCTAAAATAAGGCCCAGAGGAGTGACAGCCCCACCCCCATATAATGAAGAAATGGCCTTCCCCTCAAAGACCCAGCAGGAAATCCAATTTAGCTAGGGAGCATCCCTATCTGGAGCAAGACAATTCTCTTTGAGGCAATACTGCATAGGCAGAATAAACAGGACTGGCCACTACTAGGCCCATACTCTGTTTTCCACTTCAGATTTACTGAAATGGAAGAATTCCAACCCCTCATATAGGGAAGATCCTCAGAAAATGACAGATCTTATTACCTCCATTTTTGTCACTCCTCATCCTAACTGGGCAGATGTATAGGCTCTCCTTAACATCCTACAAATGACGGATGAAAGGCAGTTAGTTATAAATAAGGCTAATGAAGAGGCTCATCACCTCTATCAAGAGAATCCCAGGGGACCTCCACAAAGCCAGGGTGATTCCCTTGACAGAGTCCAACTGGGACCCAAATAGTGGGGATCTAGTCTTCTTAGCAAAATGTGCATATTGGAAGGGCTTAAGAAAGAGTGCCTAAACAAAAGAGCTTGAACATGATACATGCTGTTCAACAAAAACCAAATGAAGCAAATGAAGATCCTCTTGAATATTTAGAAAGGATCATCAGGTCTATTGAAAGCACACTGATGCTGACCTAGAGGCACCAGAAAATGTCCTGATGGTAATTATGGCTTTTATTAGGCAAAGTGCCCTGGTTATCAGAAGAAAGCTCCAATTTTTAGATGGGACACTGGAAATGAATCCCTCCCAGTTGGTGAGCATAGTCTATAAAGTTAACCATGCCAGGGAAACAAGGAGATTAAAGCAGGTCACCAAGTTCTAAGAAACAGTGCAGGGGATCAAGAAAGAAAGGCAGGACTCAAAAGGAAAAGACCCACTTGGTACCAATCAATGCACCTATTGTAAAAGCCATTGCAGAAAGACTTCCTAGAATAAATAAATAAATCCTCTCCAAGAAATGTTAAGAGAAATGATGATAAATGAAGAGGCCCAGGTGGCTCACCTAGACACCTCCTGACCTATTACTATTTCCCCACAGGAGCCCCAGGCACAACTGTCGGTGAGAAAAAAGTTAATAGACTTCCTCACAGTTCCAGGAGCTATATACTCAGTGCTAAATACAAAACTATCCAAGAAAAGTTCAGTTGTGGAGTGACCAGACAATTACAAAACAGGCATTTCTTCAACCTCTAGAATGCAAGCTTAGGAATCTAAAACATACATAGTTTTCTCTACATGCCAGACTGCCTCATTCCACTGTTGGGTCAAGATTTAGTTTGAGAATCGCATACATTCATAAATGTTTTCCTCTGAACAGCAATTATGGTTAGGAGTCATGCATGAAAATATCCTTCAGTTTCAGATGCTCCAAATTTGCCTAGAAAAACCCAGACCTGAGCTCTTCCCACCTGAGAACTATGAATAGGTTGATCAAGCCATTTGTGCTGACAGAACCCCAGGTAAGAGCTGTTAATATCCAAGCCATAAAAATTAATCTAGAAGAAGGGACACAGATCATATAAAAAAATACCCCCTTTAAAATGAAGCTTTATAGGGAATTCAACCCATAGTGCAGAAATTCTTAAAATCAGGATTAATTTGGCCATGCCTGTCTCCTTACAACACCCTTATTTTGCCAGTGAAAAAGTCTCACTCTGATGAATATTAATTTGTACAATACCTTAGGGCTATAAATGACATTGTCTAAGACATTTATCCTGTGGTGCCCAACCCTCATGCTTCGATGACTACTGTGCCTGGGGCTAGCAAATTGTTTTCAGTCCTCAACTTGAAGGATGCTGGTTTCTGCATCCTAACAGATGAACAGTCTCAACTATTATTTGCCTTTGAATGACAAGACTCAGAATCTAAAGCCATGCTTCAATACTGTTGGATTGTGTTGCCACAAAGATTTAAGATTCTTCCAACCATATTTTGGGAACTATTAGCAAAAAATTTAAGAGATATTCAATTGAAATCAGGAATTATTCTACAACATATAGATGACTTACTAATAGCTAGCAATAGTTATGAAGACAGTTTGCTCAACACCATCACAGCCCTAAATAATTTGGCAAAAAGATAGTATAAATTCACCTCACAAAGTCCTGATTAGCAAACAGGAGATGGTATACCTGGGACTCCAACTGAAACAGGACACTATGAAAGTGAAGACCAATAAAAAACAAGCTATTGATACAATAAAATCCCAGACAACCAGAGGTAGCTTCGTGGATTCTTAGGGATTATAGGGCTTTGCCAAATTTGGACCCAGAACTTTGGCCTTATAGTGAAACCTGTGTATAATTTTTTGGAAGGACTAGACTCTGAATTCCTTGAATGTACAGAGACTATCTGGTGGCATTTGACACCTTGAAAGAAAAACTAGTTACAAAATCCTGCACTGGGATTGCCCAATTTACAGAAACTTTTCAAATTATACATTCATAAAAAGGAAGGAATTGAACTTGTGGTACTAACGCAGACCCTGAGAAATACTCCTCCAACCATAGTCTATCTTTCAAAGAAACTAGATCACACAACAAATGAATGGCCACTATCCCTCCAGGCAATAGCAGCTACCTGTGACATCTTATAGGAAGTAGAGAAATTTACTCTGTTACAGAACAACAAGGGGGGGTCAAGGGGGGTGGAAGGGCAATATACTATTACTGAAAAGAGCCCCCCAGTTTCATTATGTCCACCACCTTACAGCAAAGTCATCTCTCAATTCCAGAGAAAAGGAAAGGAAATGTTTACTTAATGCTGTACAGACTTAAAGTAGTGACATAATGTCTTTATCAAAATCCCAAAGTCCCTTTAAAAACACCCACAAACACACACAATCCTTCCTTCCCCCTTTGCCCAGTCTGGGGTACCATATCTCAGGAAAAGAAATGTAAGTCCGTGGCTCAGTCACCCCTAGTTCTTCTCAGCAATCTGTCTTGGCTGGTAGGCCTCCCTTGGTTCCTGGCACCATTAGCTGTGTCGCTGGGATCTCTGCTAAAGCCGGGTGGTGGTTCCCCCTTCTAAAGCTGTGGGGGTCCCCACTCTGGCAAAGCCGAGTGGTTCTCCCTCACAAGCTGCCCAGTCTGTCTCCTCTTGCACTGGCTGTGGTCCTCTCTCTGCACAAAGGCTGCAGGAGTCCCCACTCTGGCAAAGCCACATAGTTCTCCCTTCAATGGCTGCCAGGCCTTGGTTTAAATCCTCCCACCAATCTTCCTCTGCAGCCCCATTTCCGACTCCTCCCACAATCGGCTACACTTGCCAGCACTCCCATATCCTTCCAGCTTTACTGGGCTGCCTGTGTGAGTCTGGAAGGGCGTAGCCCCATGTCATGGAGCCAATCATCTCCAAGCTCTCACGCAGGTGCTGTAACTTGGGGGACCTGCCCCCCAGTTGAGTCTTGGTGGGGAAGTTACTTCCACCCCCCTGGCTCAGAGCAAGGCCACAGTTATTTAACATATCTATGTAACCAGTTAAAGGTTATAGATATGTTAAATGACCACACCAGCGGTTAGCTGCAAAGCTGTTGCTATGCAAAACAGCTCTCAATGGCCCTGCTCTATTTGTCCCTTCCCCCAACCCACACCTTTGCAGGGGGGGGTGGGGGTGAGGACATCCTAATATTTCCTGGACACCCTGAGTTCTGGGTCCCATTCCAAATCCCTATTCGGGGGGGCCCCCCTCTTGGCTGCACCCTGTAACATGAGGCAATCTACTTTGGTATTTGTGCCACACCAAGTCCTAACCCTATTAGAATAGAAAGAAGGGTATTGGTAATGACAGAGCACATGGGAAAATATCAGCCATTTTATTAGACAGCCTAAATGTTACCTTACAAATCTCCACTACCTTAAATCTGGCCACCCTAACCCTGAACTCAGAGGGAAGTTCAGATCACCAACATGATTGCTTAAAAGTCATTCACAAAGTTTATTTGAACAGACTGGATTTATTGGACCAGACAATGACAGAACCTGACAGGGAATTATATACATATTGGAGCAGCTTCAATAAAAACAGTCAATGATGAGTTGGGTATGCAGTATCACATAGATAATAGAAGCCTCAGCCCTGGGTATAGGAACCTCTGCATAAAAGGTTGAACCGATAGCCCTCACTAAGACTTCAGAATTTTCCCAGGGTAAGAATGTTAATATCTACATTGACTCTAAATATGCCTTCATGGTAGTCCATGTCCATGGGTCAATATGGAAAGAAAAAAGCATTCTTAATCTCAGGGAATAAGGACATCAAACATGCAAAAGAAATTTTATAGTTCCTAGAGGCAGTGAATCTACTGACACAGATTGCCACAATGTACTTTCCAGGACACCATAAGGATAGTTCCCAAACAACCCAGGGAACCAGACTGCTGATAACGCAGCAAGACAAACCACCCAAGGGCTGCACATCTTGGGGCTTTAATTCTTCACCTGGACTTGCCAAAATTTAGACCCCATTACACAGAATGAGATCAGGAATGGACCCATGAATGGGGATTCTCTAACACTGATCCTAATTCTATATGGAAGATCAATATTCTCATGGTGTGATCTGACTCTCTAAAGCTCTAGTGTATTCCATCTTCATATACCTACATGAAGAGACCCACTCTGGAAGGTATGCTATAATGGATCTCATTAGACCATATTTGAAGGGTTCTCATTTGGAAGATTATCCAAGCCTGTCAGACATGCACCTAAAACAATCCTAAGACAGAATGTGCTTTAACAGGAAAGGAGGTAAAAATAAAAAGGGATACATCCATTTGAGGACTGGCAAGTTGACTTACATAGATGCCTAAAACCATAGGAAACTAAATTTTTATTAGTTTTTGTAGACACCTTTTCTAGATGGGTAGAGGCATATCCCATGAGAACTGAGAAAGCAGCTGAGGTTCCAGCCAAGATGGAGGAGTAGGTAGAAACCCTTGACTTCCTCACATAACCAGAAGGATAACAACCAATGTAAAATCAATAAACAACCAAAAGTGCCAGAAAATCTAACTGCATGGAACTCTGACAACCAAGCAATTAAAGAAAAAATCAACCAGAACAACCAAACCCGTAAGGCGACGGACCCTGTGGGCCAACTCAGAAAAACTGCGATGACGCTGTAGCCTTGAGGGTGGGGCTGGATGCCTAGCTCCTGTGGGCTGTGAGGGAGGGGCTGACTTAAGGGGAAAACTCAGACTCAGCTGACTGTGGGCTAAGGCTGGGTTTGCTGTGGTGAGAGATACTTCCAGTCTCACACAAGAGAGTTCATTGAAAAGTGTGCCAGAGATGAGCAGGCAAGCTGCACTGTTCTCTTTCTGGCTTCTCCCCAACAGGCAGCACCACAGTGCAGCAAAGAAGGTTGCCTTGCCCAGGTGAATACCTAAGGTCCTGCCCATTTATAACCTATCAGCTGCGCCAAGACAAAGAAACATGGACCAAATGAAAGAACAGAGCACAGTATATGTTTGCATTTGTTTGTGTCTTCCTTGATTTCTTTCTTCACTATTGTGTAGTTTTCTGAATACAGGTTTTTTACCTCCTTGGTTAGGTTTATTCCTAGGTATTTTATTTTTCTTGTTGCTATATCAAATGCGATTTTTTTTCTTGATTTCTGCTTCTGCTGTTTCATTGTTGATATACAAAAATACCTTTGATTTCTGGATGGATAGAACTGGAAAACATTATGCTAAGCAAAATAAGCCAGGTGGTGAAAGACAAATACCATATGATCTCACCTTTAACAGGAACCTAAACATCAAAACAAACAAACAAGAAAAATATAACCAAAGACACTGAAATAGAGAACAGGTTGACAGTGACCAGAGGGAAGAAGGCACGGAATTTCAGGGGAAAGCGGGGAGGGTTTGCAGGAACAAGTATAAAGGACACATAGACAAAAACTAGGGGGGCTGGAAATGGGAGGGAGGTGGGGAGGGCTGGGTGGGTGGGCTGGGATGGGGGTAAAAGACAGAAAACTGTACTTGAACAACAATTAAAATTAAATTAAATTAAAAAAAAGAACAGAGCAAAGTCTCACAAAGAGAACTAAGTGAGGAGGAGATTGCCAACCTATCTGATGGAGAATTTAAAGCCCTGATAATCAAAATGCTGATAAATCTGATTGAGCTTGGTCGAAAAATGGAAAAACAAATGAAGGATACCCAAAGTGAAATAAAGCAAAACAGGGAACCAACAGTGATAGGAAAGAAACCAGGATTCAAAGCAATGATTTGGAACAAAAGAAAGAAATAAACATCCATCCAGAAGAAAAGGAAGAAACAAGAATTCAAAAAAATGAGGAGAGGCTTAGGAAACTCTGGGACAACCTGAAATGTTCCAATATCTGAATTATAGAGGTGCTGGAAGAAAAAGAACTACAGTAAGAAATTGAAAACTTATTTGAACAAATAATGAAGGAGAACTTCCCCAATCTAGCAAAGGAAATAAACTTCCAGGAAGTCCAGGAAGCTCAGAGAGTCTCAAAGAATTTGGACGCAAGGAGGAACACACCAAGGCACATCACAATTACATTACTCAGAATTAAACATAAGGAGAGAATCTGAAAAGCAGCAAAAGAAAAGGAGACAGTAACCTACAAAGGAGTTTCCATTAGACTATCAGCTGATTCCTCAAAAGAAACCTTACAAGCAAGAAGGGGCTGGAAAGAAGTATTTGAAGTCATAAAAGGCAAGGACCTACATCCAAGATTACTCTATCCAGCAAAGCTTTCATTTAGAATGGAAGGGCAGATAAAGTGCTTCCCAGATAAGGTCAAGTTAAAGGAGTTCATCATCACCAAGCCCTTATTATATGAAATGTTAAAGGGACTTATCTAAGAAAAAGAAGAAGATCAAAAACATGAAGTGTAAAATGACAACAAACTCACGACTATCAACAAATGAACCTAAAAGAAAAAAAAACAATGAAAACAAAAACTAAGTAAACCAGAAGAGGAACAAAATCAGCTAAATGCACATCACATGGAGGGATGTCAGTGGGGAGGGGGAAGGGAGAAATAGGGGGGAAAAGGTACAGGGAAGAAGAAGCATAGTAGTAGACATAAAATAGATGGGAAGAGATAAAAAATGGTATAGGAGACAGAGAACCCAAAGAACTTATATGTACAACCCATGGATATAAACTAAGGTGGGGGAATGCTAGAGGGTTGGGGGAGTAGAGTGGAGGGTAGATAAAGGGGGAAAATGGGGAAAATTGGAAAAACTGTAATAGCATAATCAATAAAAAATACTTAAAAAAGAGAAAGCAGCTGAGGTAGCATTTTATTGAGCACTTAAACTCAATAAATAATCTGTAGGTTTGAACTTCCTCACAGCATTCAAAGAGACAATGGACTATCATTCACTTCAGAAATCTCCCAGAAGACAGGATAGGCACTACAGATTCAATAGAAACTATGTGCATCCTGGAGACCCCAATTTATAGGGGTGAATGAGAAAAAACAACCACACAATAAAGAATATCCTGGTGAAAATATGCCAGAAAACACATTTGAAATAGGATGAGGTATTCCCTATTGTCTTGCTCCAGATTAGAGTAGTGCCCTGAAGTGGGATTAAATTAAGCCCTTTTGAAATAGTTTATGGGAGACCATTCCAAGTTTTTATTTCAGGAACACCCCATTTAGAGTTAGAATATGAATCAAAAATCAAACAATATGTACAACATTTAGGGCACAAGTTTGCTCATTGCAGATCTATCTATCCATCTGACCAGCCCTTACACCTGTTCCAGCTAGAAGACCCAGTCTTACTAAAGACCTGGAAGACTCAAGGCCCTGAACAGCAGTTAGCTGAGCAATGGGCCAGTTTCTATGACATCCTTCTGACAACAGACCCGTTCATAAAGTTCATGGGAATCAAGCCTTGGATCCACCACACATGGATAAAGTGGGCACTACATGAGGAGGACTCAGATCTTGCTGCTGCTATTGATACCTAAAGGGAACCCTGGACTTGCACTCCTTTAAAAAGATTTAAAATTCCTCTTTTGGAGAGGGATAGCATGTCCCAAAGCTAAGTGGCAATGTTATTTTTTATTTTATTCTGCATTTCCCAGACAGTGGCTCCCTGCAAATTTATTCTGCTGTTGGGTATGCCACCCAAAGCCAGCTCAGGGTAAAATCATGGGATCTTTTAGTCTCTCCAGTTTATGAAACTTCACTAAACACTCAACTGATTGAGCAGTAGATATCACTTTGGAAATCCATCTGCAATACCATCTCTTGAAACATGAAGCAGTCCACCAGCTTCATTTCTTCAGCCATGCCATCTTCTAAACACTGCATATAGTGGCCTCAAAGACAGTAATCCTCCTCCTTCACTTAAAAGCTTCCCTCCATTCCTGATACCCCACTCTTCCTTTGTTACATGGTAAGAATTTCTGGACCCAGAGATAGGTAAGACTACACTCTTTGTCAGCAGAAAGTAATTACAGAAAAATAAGACCTTCAACTATTTTACCTTGTAAGATTACAAGGGTCCAGAATTTTGAAGAGGGGAATTGTTACTATAAAACAGTCATCCAGAGTGCCAGAGGAGACTCCATCCATTGGCCAAGATGGTGGCAGGGGGAGCTTCTTACACCAAGTATGCCAAAAGCTAGAAATATGAATGGATAGGGCTTGAGAGCACATGGAAAAGTAGAAAGATAAATGGATAGGGCCCCAAATGCCCCAAAAGCTAGAAAGATAATTGGGTTCTGAAAAAAACCCTTCCCCTCCCTATCCCTATACAGAACTGTGGGCTTGAGCAGGAAGATGAGATGGTCTTTGAGATAGGAGTCCATCATTCTTCCAGGTTGTGTGGCACCTGAATAAACATCTGTCCTTTTTCACTAGCACCTGCCTTATGAGTTTGGCTTTTGTGGCAGAAGGCAGTTGAACTTCTATTTTTTGTTTGGTAAAAGTATCTTCCTCACTTTACCGTACTGCTTCCATTGTGAAGGAGATTTCAGTGGGTGCTCTTTTGGGGTAGCCTGTAGACAACCTAGGAGTTTGTAAGAAATTAAATCCATTACGGGTATTAGGGAAAGCACTTATTATACTAACTGACAGTGACCCCAGTCACAATGGGGCTCACATAGATTCCCAAAAGCAGACAGAGCTTTTGCTAAAACAATTAACAAATGACTGTAAGGTATCAATGAAACCAATAAGTTTTTGAGTTTCTATATGACATTTGCCCAAATTCCAATTGCCCAAATTATACATGCAATGAACATTAAATGTGAACTAAGACTACCACAAAAATACCTAATAAATGAACTTCATTCAATTTCACAGCTTATATATATATTTGGAAATTACATACAAAACGTTGGGGAAGTTGACATCTTTGGATAGAATCTTACAACATGGTAACATTTATTTGCATCCTCAGTTCTCGATATCCAGAAACTAGATTCTACGCTACTGAAAAAGGCTTTCTACTTGGTTTATTCACTTACATTTCTGTTTCACCTATTTTTTTCTTGATTGAAACACTGCCATTTAGACTTTTGGGTAAGATGGAGGTGTAGGTAGATACACTATGCCTTCTTACACAACCAAAAGAAAGAAAATAACAAATTTAAAACAAAAAAATAACTAGAACTGCTAGAAAATCAAACTGTGTGGAAGTCTGACAACCGAGGAGTTAACGAAGAAACATTCATTCAGACTGGTAGGATGGGTGGAGTTGGGCAGCTGGAGCAGAGAGGATGCATGGTAAGGCAGGACGCCTGTTTGGAAGACCAGGAGGGTGAGGTAGCAGCTTGCAGACTGGGTAGTTCCATATTTGCATGTGGTTAAACTGGGAGGAACAACTGGGGATGGAGACAGACCACACAACCCAGGGTTCTAGTGTGGGAAAAGATAGCCTAAAAATGTCTGGCTGTAAAAACCTGTGGGGGTTGTGGCAGTGGGAGAAACTCCAACCTCACAGGAGAGTTCATTGGAGAGGCCCACCACATCCTAGAACATACACAAACCCACACACCAGGAAATCAGCACCAGAAGGGACCAGTTTGCCGGTGGGTAGCAAGGTAAGTGACTGAAAGCCCATTGAGAGCTGAGCAAGCAGCATTATTCCCTCTCTGTCCCCTCCCCCACATACAGTGCCACAACTCAGCTATGTGGGTTGCTCCATCCTGGTGAATAACTAAGGCTCCGCCCCTTACAATGTAACAGGTGTGCTGATGCAAAGAAATATGGCCCAAATGAAAGAAGAGATCAAAACTCCAAAAATAGAACTAAGCAATGAAGAGACAGCCAACCTATCAGATGCAGAATAGTTGAGTATGTTTATAAAATAGATGAAGAAGTGAAGGCTATGCAAAGTGAAATAAAGGAAAATGTATAGGGAACCAACAGTGACGGGAAGGAAACCAGAACTCAAATCAATGATTTGGCACAAAAAGAAGAAATAAACATTCAACCAGGACACAATGAAGAAAGAAGAATTCAAGAAGATAAGAGGCTTAGGAACCTTTGGGACAACAGTAAACATTCCAACATCCAAATCATAGGGGTGCCAGAAGAAGAGGAAGAGTAAGAAACTGAAAACTTATTTGAAAAAATAATGAAGGAGAACTTCCCCAATCTGGCAAAGGAAATAGACTTCCAGGAAGTCCAGGAAGCTCAGAGAGTTTCAAAGAATTTGGACCCAAGGAAGGACACACCAAGGCACATCATAATTACATTGCCCAAGATTAAAGATAAGGAGAGAATCTGAAAAGCAGCAAGAGAAAAGGAGACAGTAACCTACAAAGGAGTTTCCATTAGACTATCAGCTGATTTCTCAAAAGAAACCTTACAAGCAAGAAGGGGCTGGAAAGAAGTATTTGAAGTCATGAAAGGCAAGGACCTACATCCAAGATTGCTCTATCCAGCAAAGCTTTCATTTAGAATGGAAGGGCAGATAAAGTGCTTCCCAGATAAGGTCAAGTTAAAGGAGTTCATCATCACCCCCAGCCCTTATTATATGAAATGTTAAAGGGACTTATCTAAGAAAAAGAAGATAAAAAATATGAACAGTAAAATGACAACAAACTCACAACTATCAACAACCGAACCTAAAACAAAAAACAAAACAAAACAGAAAAAACCATGAACTAAGGAAACAGCTAGAACAAGAACAGATTCACAGAAATGGAGATCACATAGAGGCTTATCAGCGGGGTATGGGAGGGTGGGAAATGGGGTAAAAGGTACAGCAAAAGGAAGATAAATGGTAGGTACAAAATAGGGGAAGGTTAAGAATAATGTGGTAAGTGGAGAGGCCAAGGAACTTATGTGTATGCCCCATGGACATGAATAAGTGGGGCAGGAATGCTATTGGGAGAGGGGTACAGGGTGCTGCAGGGGAATAAAGGGGAAAAATGGGACAACTATAATAACATAATCAATAAAGTATATTAAAAATGGAACCTAATGAATAAAACAAATGAGCAAAATAGAAGCAGAGTCATAGAAGCAAGGAACAGACTGACAGCTACCAGAGGGTAGGGGGGAGGGAGATCAGGGTAGAAAGAAGGGGAAGGGACTAGTCAAGTAACATGTATGAATAATCCATGGATACCGACAACTGGGTGGGGATTGTCTGTGGGAGTGGGATGGGTGAAGGAGAGCTAAGGGGGAAAACTGGGATAAATGTAATAGAACAAAAATAGAATATTTATTTTAAAAAATAAAAGCAATGAAAAAAACTAAGAAAAAGGGAAGATGATGTTAGGGAAATGGAATGTGCTTAGAAGAGCAAAGGACTTAATAATAAAAGGCAAAAACAAAGAGAAAGAATAGGGGAAATATGGCCTGCTTCAATGTGGTTGGTAGGGTAATGAGTATAATAATTTACAGTTTTAATTTGAATATTTCACCTAAATTGCCATATGCTATGCTTGAGTGTGATATTGCTGTTACAGAATTACATACTTATGGTTTTGTAATAAATGGAAGTGTTATTTGTGCCAGACCCTGTATATCGATGTTCTATGGTTTTTATGGGAATGAACCTATCTTTCACTAACCTCTACAGGCTAGTATAAGACCACACATATTTGAGTGATAAGAAAAAAAATGCATTCAGATAAAAGTTATTTGTTAACATCTCTAAAGAAATTAGGTGGGAGAGGCAAAATGAAGAGGATTGGCATGATCTGTGGCTTTGTCTCTCCTATGGTGGCTTTCTCTTCTATTAGCAGAGATAATCACATTTTGTTGCAAAAGGCCACATTTCATTGATTAAAAGTAACCAAAGTCTTATTCCCATTTATAAATATTTTTCTTGATAGTATATATTAGGATATAACACTACTGTTCTCATATTCCAAGGGACTTGGAAATTCCATAAGGATAATTTTGTTTTTAATAAGTCAATGGATTTTCATTTAATATTATCTACGCTCTAGAGAACAAGAAATAGAAGTAAAAAAATGGCTAATTATATATACATTTGAACAAGAATGCAAGAGGAAGGGAGAATATTTCATTTTTACTGAGGCAAACTTCTGAGAAAAATAAAAGTAGTTATATTCTTTAGCAATCTGCTTCTTCTTACCCAAAACATAAATCTCACTGTTGACTACAGCTGTACTGAATCGGTACTTAGAATACTTCATGGGTTCCCGCTCTGTCCATTGGTCTTGTCTAGGGTCATACTGCAACAGTTTATTGCTTAATCGATCAGGTTCTTCAGCAGGAAGATCCATCTGCATGAAATATGACAACCAATATAATAATACATCATTTAAAATCTCTGTGGATACATAAATGCAATTAGCCAAAGCAAATAGCCCAGCAGATAGAGGTTAACTGTAGTGTCTTGAACTAACAAACCCACAAATCCCATGATTCAGGGTTATAAATCCACTGTCCATATCAGAAGAATTTATATTCTGTAATAATGAGGCTAAGCAGTTGGGTTACAGCAAATAATCTGTGATCTTAGCAGTAAGACAATACAGCATTTTTTAAAAAATGAAGCAGCTGCAATGCCTTAAAAATGAAACCATGCTTTCTATAGTAGAACAGTATTTAAAGTATAATTTTATTTTGTCAAATGTTATAGTGGTGAATTCTAATATTTGCAATTTATAAGGCATTTATATTTATAGTACTTTTCTAGTACAAATGGAACAAAATTACAAATATTATAGTGTTCTAGTAATTATTTTTACACCATAATTATAACCTATATAGGAATGGTCTGAATTCAATTTTCAAAATATATGCATTAATATAAATTATTCACAGTTATTTTATGTATTTATTTTATTTATATATATATTTTTAAATGACTAGATATAGTACAAATTGAATGACTGTTTATCCTTACACAGATTTATGTGGCTTCTCCTACTCATAAAATTCAGGTGAAGTAATTCTTTCTTACAATGTGTCAGGAACTTTTATGACTTCAGGCTAAGGCTGCTTAAGTGTCTTTTAGTTTTTGTTTTGGATGCAGATGTTCAACACAGAAATAATTGCCATAGTTACAAAAGTTGTGTGCAATTAATTTTATTTAATTACTTTAAATGCATCAAGAGTTATCACTATGATTGCAATCACAACCCCATGTTACTTTGCAATTTAATGTATAGCATTAGGCAAAGACTAGCTAAAGCTTTTCTTATGGAGTAGATATTCACATCATCAGTTCAAAGACAATATAAATTAATAAATATTATCTTTATTGTTTTAATTTTCCTTCTAATATATTTTCTTCTAATGTAAGTATTTAATCTCCAATGTAGTGAAAGAAAAGAAAAGCTTCTAAGTTGTCTTTAGAGCTTATTCATACAAAATTAACTATGTAATGAATAGTTATGAAAAAGCTTAATTATAAATAATTTTTCAGGTATCAGCTACTAGCTGGGATTAAATCTGTACTTCTTTTTGATACACAGCACAAATTTAAAATGTATTAAATGTGAAGTTTAAGTTTTTAAAAGAGGTATGGTATGCTATATACATGGCAAAGTGCAAGCTTATGAAATAAATGCAAAAACATCAGTTTTATCATGAAGTAAATATGGAAAGTCAAGAAATTATATAGGCAAAAATAAATTTACATTATGTCATGTGGGTTGACAAGGAGCTAGTAAGATTAATTTCTCTTAGAAAGACTACATGGCCAGGGTAAAAGACAATTGGAGATACTACTGTGAGAGCTCCAAGACACTGGGAGGAACACTCAAGAGAAGAGGAAGGACCACTGTGGTCACACTCTATTAACTTTTCAATTTTGACTTGCCAACATTTTATTGGGCTTCAATATAAACAGTATTCTGGTTTCTCTGTGTGTGGATTCCCAGCAAAAATATAAAGTGTTTAAAATCACAATATGCTGTTGCAGAAATAATTGTGCCAACACAGGGTGAGTATTATTCTAGTTTCCTACTTAGAGTAAGAATTTTAAATGTGGAAAGGACCCAAGAGTTAGTTGCCTCACCTCATACAGCTGTTATGCAGACAGTTCTGGGATGAAGACCCAGCTTCTCTGCCTCCTCCTTAGATGTTCTCTACAGATAATCCATCAGCATAAGCATCTTGCATAATTAGCAAAATGGGAAGTATTATGAAGAATACAGCATGAATACTGAATAAAGTCTTTCTATGAATAACTCACTTTACAATTTTATTCTCCTAAACTGATTTAACATTTTAAAATTTAAGTTTAATATTTTATAAAATAATTTTTTATCAAAATGCAAGTCATACTCTTTTAGTATTGAACAACTACAACATTTTCAACATAGCAGCCAGACTCAGCATAGCCATGCCAGTTAGGTATGTAGGAAATTCCTTAACCTGAGGGGTACAGCCTCCAATCACATAAAGTTTATTATTCACTGTCACTACAGCATGACATGCCAATTGTAGTGGAAGGGGAGACACCGTTTTCCAATTGTCCTGTTCTACAGAGTACTTATCAACACAGTTTGTAATAAGATACTGATTTTTAATTTTCATCTGTCCTCCTATAACATAGAGGTCATCATGGACACTGCCCAGAGCATAGAGTTCTCGAAATTCAGTAGTGCATAACTTTTCCCAAAACTGGTTTCCTCTATCACGATACCTGTAAAATAACAGAAAGAGAATTCAGGATTAGAGTTAACATGAAAACAACTTACCCAAGAATATACTTAAGATTTTTTTCCAACTAAAAACAATACAATTTGGTTCTTCTAACTTGAGAGGAAGTAAACATCACTATAAGATAGTGATACAGGTTTCCAAGATATTTTTTTTTAATTTTTTGAAAGGACTGACAAAGAAAATATAATGTGTATAGAAACTATTATCCAAACTTACCTGCAGAATTTTAGGAAAAATAGTATATCGAAACGTACAGATTATCCAGGACTAGCCTTCATTTCCTAATTCTGGGGAGGAAAATCAAGAACAAATAGCAAAGTCTCTTAGCAAATCATTTGTAATGTCACAATAAGAGAATAATAAGTAAAAATAAAAAATAAAAAGTCTAATTCTGTGGACTAGAAGTTTCACCTTAATACTAATTAAAGAAGTAAGTTTTAGAGCAGAGAATCTGAAAACATCTCAATTCAGAGACTTCTAATAGGATGATGTATGTGTAGACATTTAAGGATTGTTCTTTTAGTTCTAATTGGCTCAGATCAGCATTAAGAACACTTGTGAGTGTCATAAAAATCTACCTGCAGATGTCTGTCAGGCATTTAACATTTATTTTAATCTCCTAGATGTGGTAATTTTAGTAATTTCTTCCATGAATAATTATGTCAGTCTGAGAAGAATCTCAGGAGATACAGACACTAGGATATATGCTCTCAGTACTTCCAGAAGTCCAACACATACATTAACTGATTATCTGTACATGTGTAGCATTATATAGTCACTAAATACATGAGTTTGTGGCTATCCTTTGTCTTGCCTCTTGATAGTGGTTAAGTCAGTCATGACTTGGGACACAGTCTGAGAAGGACAAAAGTACTTACGGGGACAGTGGTATAAAATATAATATTAGATTTCTCCTAGAAAATTCAGAATGTGTACCTGGAATTCAAAAGTAAAACAAAACAAAGAAACAAAAACCAGGGAATTAAAAAAGTAATTGTTCTGTTTGGAAACAAATGAAGAAATTATCTATGTGCGTTCCCTACCGAGTATAATTTTAAAGTACAAACTACTTATTTTGCATCAAACATTGACAGTTGATCACGTTTATAGGAATTTTTCTTAACTGTTTTAGGTTAACTCTTTCAGTCTTTCCCATTCTTGACAGATAAATGAGAAGATTATGCTTCTTTTGTATAGGGCATGTCTGGCTTGTCACACAATGAATGCAGAAATTTATCAAACCTTATGATAGCTGTCTTCTAGGTAATTCTAGGTAGGAAGCCAGAGTCCATAGAATCACAGGTGATATTTCTACCACTATTTTTAATTGTACTGAATTTCAGAAGAGAAAGGAGGATTAGGTATCTAAATGTAGGCAGATGCTACTAAAGTAAAGCCAATGAATGAATATATACATAAAACTAAAAAAGTGGTTTGATTTACTGAGACATGATTCAAGAAAACAGGCCAAGAATGAAATATATCCCATGAACATTAGGATGTATATGTTCACTGGGCAACTTGATAATCTGATTTTTGTTTTAACAATTTGAACTGAAAACATGGAGAGAAAATGCCCAGATAAAATTGTAAAACTTGGGAGCATTTGAGATCTCACTTCCTGGCAATTTTTACCAGTTTTGGCTCACATAAACTCATAAATTTTTTAAAACTGTAAAATTAATTAAGAAATATTGATGTGTCATAAAAAAGAAAATAATAGTGACAAAATCATTCAATGTTCTCAGAAGCTGATAGTTTAAAAACAACACATATCCTCAGCTGTTTGCATATCAAAGTATGGGAGATAAGTAAAGGAGATAGGTCCATCTTTTAGAAAAGAAATGACCAACTAGAGTATTAGTCTACTCCTTCTTTTAAGTCAAAAGAAATGTATCTGTATGAAAATATATTACCTACAGAGTAGAAGGGAACTGAAGAGTGTCTAGGTAAAAATAAAAGGGATTAGAAACAAAAGTAATATAGTAGGAATATACCACAAGATGATGATGATTTCTCACACATATCATAAAACTGGCACTAAAGTGACCTTCAGTAGTGCTTGCCATAAGATTTTTAACTCTCCAGATATCTACTGGCAGTCTCATTTAAGCCAAAAGCAATGCTTCTGATTATTTCATTATTTTCCTTGCTGACAATTTCATTATTAGAGGAAATGAGGAGGGACACTGATGCTTTTACTCTAATTCTGACCAATGTGGAGGAGCTGGTTGGTGATGGGAACCTGGTTGAGTCAAGATAGATCAGGGTATGTAGTCAGATATATGCTGTAAGAAAGGGAAGCAGGCTTTCAAAAAAGTTAAGAAAAAAATGTTTGGGGATCAGAATAGAAACACATTTTGACAGGATTGGACATTTATTAAAAATAAATTCTGGTGGCAGTTTTGAAGACTATTTGATCAGAAAGAAAAAGAACTATTTAAAGAACCTAAGGTAACAAGAGTTTCTCAAATGGAAAGAAGGGCCAAAAAATCCAGGACCACATAAACAAGTGACATGGACCTATAAGAACCATGCTGGGAAAGCCAAAGCTTCCTCTTCCTTTAAGATTTGATATCCCAAAAGAAAAAAAATAGAAATCATGGTAATTCTGAAGAAGGTTGCTCCTTCTACTCAGTGACATGCTCTGCCACAATGGGCATAGGTCCAGGTCACTTATCTAGGGCTCTACATTCCCTCCCTTCTCTCTACTAGGGAAGATGAACTATGTATCCAAAGGATGAATGTGAAAAAGGGACAGACCTATAGCTTGAAACAGATAATGAGATACTAGGAGATGACAGAAAGTTAGTATATCTCTTAATTATTTCTTTAACTTAACTTTACTGTTCACAAAAATTTCTTTCTGACTGAAAATTCATAATGAACTCTGGTAAGAGGGAACTGAGGGGAGAAAGTTATTGAAGGAGAGCTTTACTATCTATTATGTATTTCATGTATATATTTATTATTTACCCAGGTAGATTTAAGAGCTGAATACTTGCTGATTAGTAAACAAATGTATGTGTCCTCACATACAAGACCTAGGTGATATGCTACTTCTTAGCAGACACTCTTTTTCCTCTTACATTTCCAGGAGTGAAGCACTCTTATTAGGCTACAAACATTTTATTCTGTTGGAGGCTTAGGGAAGATCCACACATTAAGAATACAGAATAAAATGTGACAGATAATTAGTAATTTTTGTTTGAGAAAAAATTACTACTTTGGAGTAGGAACTAAAATAAATTCAAAGGAGTCAGTGGTAGTAAATTTTTCTTCTGGTTAAAAGTTATATCAAGCTCTTCAAAAACAAAGCATATTGATAAATAAGGAAAGAATGAAAAGATATACAATGAAATTAAAACATACATATATTTAGCTTATATAAATTCAACTATATGTTCTTAACAAAGGTTTTTAAGTATGGGTAATTTAATTATGAATTTTACATATGTAAAATACATAAAATGTGTATTTACAGGATAATTTTGACTACATATAATTTAAGATGTGATCACTCTCTCAGCAGTATTTTTTTCTACTGTTGCTAATGTCAACGCAAGGTAATTAAAACAAACATAAATGCAGTGCTAGATACAAACCTATAGATTTCAACATTCTTGTTCTTTTGTCTAGAGAGTTTAGAGGCACTTGCTTCTCCAGCCACAATTATAGCATTGTTTTCCATGACAACACCAGTACACACAGATCCTAAACCCTCTCCATACTTTGGAGATGAGATAAAGTAGGTCTTCCGTGATGCAGGATCATAACAAAAACTGGCATCCCCATAATTCCTATGCCTTGACCTGATTCCTGAAGAATTATTGCCAATGCAAAGCAAAAGACTAGTAGTCTCCATGCCATAACGAAGATTTAGAGGATGCTGTTGTGGTTTCTTGAAGGTTTTGAATGTGTTTTGAATTATGTCAATGCAATTTGCATCACATAGAAGCATTGTGTTTCTTTTCAGGGCTTGTCTTAAAAAAGAAGGATTTATAAGTTCCCATCTTACTTGCTTCAAAAGCTCAACAAGATGCTCTTTGCGCAATTCCTGGTTATGATTTACCCATCTCAGAACTAAGTCCAAAATGCTCTCCTCTCTGGATATGTTAAGGTCATCTGATTTAATAAGTGTCAGAAACTGGTACATTTCAGTTTCTAGTATTTCTTCATGTAAGCTCACCTCAGCAAAGTGCTGATATAAATATTTCTTTGAGTGATCAGATAAATCTTCAGCTCCAATCTGCTTTGCAAAATAATAGATGCCCACACAGTTGAAGGCATCCATATGGTCCATCATATATTTCTGACACACACTAAAGACTTCTTCCATCTGCATAAAATAGGCAGCCATAGCTACAGTCTGTACATTGGCATTATTGATCTCCAAAACTGCACTGTACATGTAATTTAATATAACTGACACACTTTCTGCTGTGATGTCATAAAGTATGACTTCTCTTTGAGTACATTCAAGTAGTCCACAGGTGAACATGGCTTTGAAATAAGGACTAAAAACAGACAGGATCAGTCTGTGGCAAGGAAATTTCTCTCCTTCTGCTATGACTACTACATCAATCATTTCTGCTAATTCTTTCATGTTCTTAATTTTATTAAGTAAATTCAAGCTATGTTGGTATTTTTCTTTCCCGTCAATTTTGGACTCCATGATAGACTCTTCAATGTTTCTAAGGTGTCTTCAAATTTAGCTTGATTCTTGAGGGGCTATTTGCATATCAGATTACTCACAAAGCAACAAGAGATATAACAATCCTGAGGGAAGAAAGAAAAGAAGCAGTTTTTCTCTAAGAAAAAATTCTCTACAGTATTTAAAATGCAGCATTAGTTCATGAAGTATTTATAAAAAATATTATTCATTCCAAACAGAATAGTTTAACTTCAAGATAACTACCTTTTTTATATCTTAAAATAACATCAACTGTATAAACAGTAAATTTTTATTTTCCTAGTCAGATGCAGGGGTCTTTCTAGGGGGGCTGGAAAGTACTCCCTCCCATGGTGAATGAAACAAAAGTGATAAGATGGGAATATTTTGTAATTCCACTTCCCATTATATCAAATACAGCTGTCCTGCAGACCGAGGGTACATAGGAATTAGGTAACATTTTCTCTGAAGAGATGCAACATAACATAAAAGGCTATGTGCACCTCCCCTAAAATGCACCCAAATGTTAAAATGGCCAATGCACAAAATCACAATCATGGGCCATGTAGTATGGGTGAAAAAATTTCCCTAAAATTCTTCTCAAACTTTGCTCTGGGGCAAGTAATTCAAAAACAGATGCTTTGGAAAACATAACCCAATGTCTGCTGACCTGGGGCTTCACAATATTTGAAACTTCCAATTAAATCATCCTAAACTTAGAAAATACACGAAAGTCATTTGGTTTCTCTCTCCTCCCTCCTTAATCAGCTTCTCTTTTTTCCTATTTCATAGTAGCAGAGACTGTATGTATGGCTTCTTGACTTAAAAAGCACTAGTCTAGTTAAAATTCTCTTTAATCTAGATATCTCATCTTCACCTTTCCTAAAGTAATGGAAACAGGCTGTTTCATGGAAGTTAATTAGTTGTTTTGATTTAATGAAAGACATTCCTAGAGTCAGAAACCTTTATGTGAGGAGGGGATCTCAAGTCTCAGTCACTCTTTCTACTTGGCTATAAGTTGCAAGGATAAATATTGATGACAGAAAAGTCAGTACTAGGAGGTTAAGAAAGAAGGGGAGGTGTAATTTCAAAAATATAAAAACAAAATTTGTCAGCTGTAAAGATTATACATTTTCTTTTCTTTTCTTATTCTCGTTCTATTACAGTTGTCCCAGTTTTCTTCTATTGCTCTTCCTAGCCCCACTCCCGCTCCCACAGTCAACCCCCACCCTGTTGTTGATGTCCATGTGTCATTTATACCTGTTAGTTGATTAGACTCCTTCCTTTCTTTCCCCTCTTAACCCCCTTCCTCCTTCCCTCTGATGGCTGTCAGTCTGTTCCTTGTTTCCATGCCCCTGGTTCTGTTTTGCTCATTTGATGGTTTTGTTCATTAGGTTCCTCTTATAGTGAGATCAAATGGTATTTGTCTTTCACTGCCTGGCTTATTTCCACATTTTCTAAATCCATGTGATCCTGTAAAGAATTAGAAATCTCATGTGTCTCTATAAGGCATGGTATTTTTTTCCAGTGCTAAATTAAAGTTATTTTCAGGAAACAAGTGTTAAACAAAATAGGAATGTTTATATAATGGTAACTATAAGACCTATAAAAAAGGAATTAAACAATTAGCCAATATGGTAATAGAAAAAATAGAATAAAAAGTATGATTGCAAAAAGAAAACCTAAATTCAAATTTAAAAAAACTAGCCACTGAGAGAATATATATACTTAAAAATTTTTTTCTTGTTGTTCAAGTACAGTTTTATCCCTTTCTCCCCACCCTTCCACACCACCCCAGCCCTCCCCACCTCACTCCCCCATATCCACCCCCCTTTTATTGTCCATATGTCCTTTATAATTGCTCCTGTAAACCCGTCACCCTTTTCCCCAATATCCCCTCCCCTCTCCTTCTGATCACTGTCAGCCTGTTCTCAATTTCAATGTCTTTGGCTATACTTTGCTTGTTTGTTTGTTTTGTTGATTAGGTTCCTCTTAATGGTGAGATCATATGGTATTTGTCTTTCACTGCCTGGTTTATTTCACTTAACATAATGCTCTCCAGTTCCATCCATGTTGTGGCAAAGGGTAGGAGCTCCTTCTTTCTTTCTGCTGCATAGAATCCCATTGTGTAAATGTATCACAGGTTTGGGGTCCACTCATTTACTGATGGGCACATGGGTTGCTTCTAGCACTTGGCTATTGTAAATTGTGCTGCTGTGAACATTGGGGTGCATAGGTTCTTTTGGATTGGTGTTTCAGGGTTCTTAGGATATAATCCTGGCAATGGAATTGCTGGGTCAAAGGCAGTTTCATTTTTAGTTTTTCTGGGTCAAAGGCAGTTCCATACTGTTTTCCATAGTGGTTGTACCAGTCTGCAATCCCACCAACAGTGCACTAGAGTTCTCTTTTCTCCACACCCTCTCCAATATTTGTTGTTTGTTACTTTGTTTATGATGGCCATTCTGATTGGTGTGAAGTGGTATCTCATTGTGGTTTTAATTTGCATCTCTCTGATGGCTAGTGATGCTGAACATTCTTTCATATATCCCTGGACCCTCTGTATGTCCTCCTTGGAGAAGTGTCTGTTTAAGTCCTTTGCCCATTTTTTGGTTGGGTTGCTTGTATTCTTAGAGTGGAGTTGTGTAAGTGCTTTATATATTTTGGAGATCGAACCCTTGTCTGAGGTATCATTGGCAAATATGTTCTCCTATACAGTTGGTTGTCTTTTCATTTTAATGTTGTTTTCTTTAGCTGTGCAGAAGCTTTTTATTTGGATGAGATCCCACTTGTTTATTATTTCCTTTATGTCCCTTGCTCTAGGGGACCTAGAAATCAGTCCCCTAGAAAATACTGCTACTGAAATACCTGAGATTTTCCTGCCTATGTTCTTCTCTAGGACTTTAATGGTATCACAACTTATATTTAAATCTTTTATTCACCTTGAATTTATTTTTGTGTATAGTGTAAGTTGGTGCTCAAATTTCATTTTTTTTGCATGTAGCTATCCAGTTCTCCCAACACCATTTGTTCAAGAGGCTATCTTTGCTTCATTTTATGCTGCTGTCCCCTTTGTCGAATATTAATTGACCATAGAGACTTGGGTTTATTTCTGGTCTCTCTATTCTGTTCCATTGGTCTATGTGTCTGTTCTTATGCCAGTACCAGGCTGGTTTGATTACAGTGGTCTTGTAATACTGTTTGATATCAGGTATTGTGATCCCTCCTACTTTGCTCTTCTTTCTCAAAATTGCAGCAGCTATTCGGGGTCGCTTATGGTTCCATATAAATTTTTGAAGTGTTTGTTCTATATCTGTGAAATTTGCCATTGGTACTTTAATAGGTATTGCATTGAATGTGTAGATTGCTTTGGGTAGTATGGACATTTTCATGATGTTAATTCTTCCAATCCATGAACACTGTATATATTTCTATTTGTTTGTGTCTTCCTTGATTCCTTTCTTCAGTGTTGTGTAGTTTTCTGAATGCAGGTCTTTTACCTCTTTGGTTAGGTTTATTCCTAGGTATTTTATTTTTCTTGTTGCTATATCAAATGGGATTTTTTCCCCCTGATTACTGTTTCTGCCGTTTCATTGTTGGTGTACAAAAATGTCTTTGATTTCTGGATATTGACTTTGTATCCTGCTGTTTTGCCAAATTTGTTTATCAGGTTGAGCAGTTTTTTGGTGTAGTCTATAGGGTTTTCTATGTACAGTATCATGTCATCTGCAAACAATGACAGTTTTGTTTCCTCTTTTCCAAGTTGGATGCCTTTTATTTCTTTTTCTTGTCTGATTGCTGTGGCTGGGACTTCCAATACTATGCTGAATAGAAGTGGTGAAAGTGGACAACCTTGTCTTGTTCCTGATCTTAGTGGAAAATGTTTTAGTTTTTGCCCATTGAATATGATGATGGCTGTAGGTCTCTCATATATGGCTTTTATTATGTTGAGGAATGCTCCCTCTATTCTCACTTTGCTAAGTGTTTTTATCATAAATGGGTGCTGTACCTTATCACATGCTTTTTCTCTATCTATTGATATGATCATGTGATTTTGAGAATATGTATACTTAAACTAGGAATAAAACCCTCCTTACCAGATTTTCTGGCATTAATAGCTCAGTTTTATTTCAATAAAAGCCTAAGGCTTTCCGTGTAAGGATTTGCAGGTTAAAAGTGAACCTTTGTTTTTTGCTTTTTTAAAAAAGATTTCCACAAAGAAAATTTAATTATGGGCTAAGAGGTCATTATATTTCTGAATTTTCCTATAATAACTTATGACTAGCCCAAATCATATTATGTACGCTATATTATACATAAAAACACCTCAATCAAATTTAGAGATGACAGTTGTTACTTTAAGCTGAAAAGCAGAAAAACTTTCTTTTATAAGAAATATTTATGCAATAACTATTTAAAAAATTTTATTATTGCACTGATATACAAGAATCCTTCAAAGGATATCAATACTAATAATGCTGGAAGGCCAAGTGCAGCTTCCAGATATAATCACTAGATCTTACATACTGCAGGTAGTTCAGACTCATTAGTTCCTAAAATGTTGATCTTGATGTTGCTAGGAAAGATATGAGATGCTGAGGATCCTAATGTTATGAAAAAATGCTAAAATTTTGCAGTATGTCAATTTTAATAAATATACAGGTGACATTAGTTTCAAAGAAAGGTTAAAATTGAATCATAACTGGTATATTTTGTGTTTGTTTTCTTAAAAACACATTATATGCAATATCTTATAAAGCACTTTATAATGGACAATGTTCAGTTTCCAATCCACCTTCACTTGGTGAAATTGGGATGGGATTGACTCTCATCCCCCTCACTACTGTGACGGGTTTGGGGATGGGTGTGAGACCTGAGATTACCCTAACTAGAGTGAAGCTCAGGTCTCTGGTTCAACGGTTGGGGGTGTCCATGTGTTATACAGATGAGAGGTCTGGAACTGCTGCAGCAATGTCTCCATAAGACAGTATGAGAGCAATATAAAGAACAAGCAGGGAATCCAGAGCAATGGCGTTTGAAACATGTATTCTATCTGTATTTTTCAGTCTTGAAGGACAAACCATTCCTTTTATTGTTTAAACTAGTTTTAATTGAGATTGCTGTTATTGGTACTCAAGAGTCCTTATCAGTATATGTAGCATATGTAAAAATATTGAGAAAAGGTTGCCCATGGCAATTGCAACTATATATTTTATAAAATTGCACTTTTGTTATATTCTTATATTTTCTATTATTATACTGTCAAGTAAAAGAGCCATAGAAACCTCTATTTATCCTCATTTCTCCTTGACAGAAGGCAACAGTCACTAAGGTACTGTTTTGAGTTTACTTTTTCTCATCAAATAGCCACATTATACAGATGCAAGAACTGAATCTGGAACCAAGTTCTGCCTGACTCCAAAGTCTGTACTCTTATTAACCACCCTCTCTAGTGCAAGTGTCAACAAACTAGGGCTTTGTAGGCCATACAGGTTTCATAGTAACAACTCAATTTCTTCATTACATTGCAAACGCAGCCACAGACAGTAACTAAACAAATGAGCATGGCTGTATGCCAATTTAATGTTTTTGGATATTGAAACTTGAATGTTATATATTTTGATGTTAGGAAATATTCTTCTTTCATTTTAAAAAAGTCATTTAAAATTATAAATTTCATTCACAGTTCATGGTCTATATATAAAAACAAGCAGCAGGTCAACTATTCCTGTTCCACTATTATAAATAAATCCATTTTCTAGATTATGAGAATCCTGTCTGGGTGCCTAATCACCACTTATCTGCTTAAATCCAGCTTAAGAGTTTTGAGAAGGAGAATGGTCAGATTTCTATTTTAAAAAGATCATCTGGTTGTCTCTAAGTTTCCTAAATAATTAATTTCTTAAATACTTTATTTGAATGCAGCTTCTATGACCCAAACATTGGCTCCAGCAACAAAAATACTTTAAAAAAAAGAAATAACTGTTTCAAACATTCTGAGGAAATATTTATGAATTTTTAAAGACAGGCATATAGATCTTTTCAGTATCCCTTTCTTCAACTGCCTTTTATACAACTCCTGAAAGCTACCCTAATTGAAATGGACTTATAGACCAAATGAATTTACTGATGAAAATCCTGAAAATTACTTGGGCAGTTTAATTAGCCACCATACTTAAAAAACATTTTCAGCATTGTTGTTTGTATATATAAGGTACACAGAAGATATTGGTATTGCAGGTGGGGGCTTGGATGTAAAATAGTCCTGGGTTTGAATCTCAGTTTAGCCACTTACTTGCAGTAATCTTAAAATTACTGAACCTTTCCAAAACTTGGTTTCTTCATCTGTAAAAGAGGGATAATATATATATATATAACTAAAGTATTTAGACTGAGCGTCCAACAGAAATTATTGTAAGTTTACAGTGGCATAGAATAGTGTAGAGCAGAAATTAGAAACATAGGCTTTGGCCCTGGCTGGTGTGGCTCAATGGGTTGAGCCTGGGCCTGCGATTCAAAGGGTGGCGATTTCGATTCTCAGTCAGGTCACATGACTGGCTTGCCAGCCAGGTCCCCAGTAGGGAGCACATGAGAGACAACCACACATTGATGTTTCTCTCCCTCTCTCCTTCCCTTCCCTTCTCTCTAAAAATAAATAAATAAAATATTTAAAAAAAGATACATAGGCTTTGGCTTGGGTTACTGAGGCCTGAGTTTGAATTCTTGCTCTACTATCTAGTAACATGAGCAAGTTTCTTAGTCTCTCTCATTTTTCTCACCTAAGATTAGTTTTATGAATTATATAAGAATAATTGAGAAAATTAAAGCTGGCCATGCATGTACACAATATGTAACTTGCTTGGTAAAATTTGCTTGATAAAGTTGAAGCAGGATACCTATACAAATAATTTGCAAATAATAATAATGTTTGTATTCAAATTGCTTATGGGTAGAGACACAGCTTGTAAATAGAAGAGAACTGACAGTAACTTTTTCTTTAATGGGGGCATAGAGGGCATTCTCCTTTCATCAGCAAAACAAAATTGTGTAAATGTTTTCAATGGTATCAATGGGTAGTTATTCTCTGTTCCACTTTATAGAGGACTGAACTGGTGCATTTATAGTAATACTACCCATAATAGTTGAGAAAAATGAGTAGAAAAGATAAATATGAATCACAAGAATAAAGCCTAATTACTTTGCAAATCCAAAATGCAGTTATACTTGTGTCCAGTATAGTTAGTTTTGAGAAATGCACTGCTATAAATTTCACTGTGGCATTTACTTAAACTACCAATATTTTGCCTCTACAATGTTTAATTTTATAATCTTTACATTATCTTTAAAATTACTACTTTTTCTAAAAAAACAATTGATATATGACCATGCCTCCATCTTTTGCTAAAGTCAAAAGTAGTTTAAATTCATAGCAGGACTGTTTGAAAAAGCAAAAATTTGGAAATAACCTAAATAGCCATTAATAGGACAGACTATAGTATATTTACTCAAGAGAATACTGCACAGCATAAAAAAGAATTAGCTACTGCTACATGTATCAACATGGGTGAATTTCACAAACATAATAATGTGTGAAAAAATGTAGAGGGATAGTTGCTGCATACCATTGATACCATGTTTTAAATATGCAAAACAATATTATATATTCTAATGGAGTAAATGTAGATGATAAATCCTGACAAAGTAAATAGACACAATTGGTGAATCTGGTCAAGGGTATATGGGAGTTTTTTATATTATTCTTAGAACTTTTCTGTGAACTTGAAGTTATATCAAAATAAAAAGTTAAAAAAGTATATATTCTTTAAGAATACACACAACTGTAGTGAACTATAAGGAAATAAAGGGTCATTATAAACATGAAATTAAAGATAGTGGTTGCCTATCAGGAGGCAAGGAAGGAGGGGGATGCAATTGCAGAAGGGTGACAAGGAATTTTAACTGCATACTCAATTTTAACCTCACCAGCTTTATGGTGGGTACACAATACATAATTATTCTTTATGCATTTTGCATGTCTTAAACATTGTGTAAACTGAGTTTCAAACAAAAAAATTTATTAACATCAGGGTACCTTATACCTTTTGAAAACCTAACCCACATTGTAAGCATGTCTATGTGTATGTACATGTACGTATACATACACACACACACACATATACACAGAGTGCTACATAACTTTACACTTTTTAAAAAAGTGTAAACTTTCTTTTTAAGTTGTCAAGGTATATGTAGTTCAACGTATGTGTTTGGAAAATACAAAAGCTTACAACCTACTTACCTAGTCTGAATGAGAACTGTTTTGGGGTAGAGGCAGAAATAATTCCTTCCTGCTCCTGCTTTGGTAGGGAAAGAAGTTACTGGATTCCTGAATTAGTGTGTTTTTTTCCTCATCAAAATGTTCTGTGTGGTGATAGGTTATAATATGAAATGATAGTTGATCAACAACAAAGCTTTGAATTTTATCAATGAAAAAATTGAAGACCTGAGAAGTGACTTGTACAGGGTCATAAATCCTAATCTGTTTAAAACTCCCTTCCACAGACTTTGGCTGGCAAGCTGAGGAAGGTCAACATATCAGAAAATCATGTCCCAGTTCAAATGTTTAAACAAAATCCTTCTGTAAGTTGGTGACTATTGTAAACCCTGAGAAAGAAGACACGTACTAAGAATGTCTCCTGCTGGTTAACTGGGCAAACAAAACAAAACAAAACTGGAGCCTAGCAGCCCTTTCTACACAGGGGCCTCTCATGCAAACCCCACTTCAGAGAGAGACCTACATTGAACTGCCTGCCTCTAAACTGAATTGCCTGTCTGCACTGTGTTTCCACCATCTGAACCAGCTCTTATAAAGGAGTTCCTGGAATCTTATTTCAACCAATAGGACTGAAGCTTTCCCCATCCAATTGGAGCTTCACAGCTCTGACCAACCAGAACAGCCCTATTTTAACCAATCAGGACAGTATCTTTTGGACCAATCAAACTGAAAATTATTTGAGTTAGGACAGACTAATCTGGGATGGGTGGGAGGGGCTCTTGTCCACATAAACCAGCTCCCATCTGGCTCTGAGAGCTCACTTTCCTTATTCACTGCAGGCAGAACACTTCATTTCCCTGGCTGAGCTGAAACAACTGAAGACCTCTTGCAGGAGCAGAGTGAAGCAGACCAGCACAGGCCAGAGCAGACTGGCACAGAATGGAGCGGACCAGCAGCAGTGAAAAGTAGATCATCAAGGAGCAGAGGAGAGCAGACAATTGAGGTGCAGAGCTATCTAGCTTTCTGGCTAAAGAGGGGCCTGTCCTCAGGGCTGCCTCACAGCTGCGCTGTTTTCACAGCTGTGCTTATCACAGTTGAGCTATTTTGCACTAAATTAGGGATTCCTATTGGCATTGAAGGACATTTGTTGACACTTTTTAAGTATAAAATCACTACCCCATATTTTAAAAAAATTCTCCTGAGCCTATTTTCAGCAACACTACACTTCATTCAGGCATTATGAGGCCCTTCACAAACTGGCACCTCCTGACCTTTCCTGCTTCATCCTTCCTTCCTTCCTTTTTCAATCTTCTAGTAGTAGTGAATTGCTAACAATGCATACATGCCTTTATACCTGAAAAAATGTAACTGACTCTTCAATATTCAGCTCACATATCACTTCCTCACTGAAGACTTCTCTGCCTTTCCTTGCTGCACCTTGGCCATAATGGTTGTACTGCTGTCACTGCAATTTATTTATGCATATGCCTGCCCCCCCATTTCAATGATGAAGACATTAAGTGTGGGATGCTCATGTCTTAATCATCTCTGTATTCTTAATATCAGTCTGTAATGATGCTTGGCATGTTAACATTGCTCAATATGGTTTCTGCAATTAAATGAATGCTTTGCTTAGTCCTAAATTACAAGTTTATAATAACTTTTTTCTTTTACATTTTGTACATGTTAATAAACTACTATCTTGGAGATTTTGTTCTACATATAAAAGTTGTGCTCAATTCTTCAATTTGCTATCTTTTTGTCTAAGTTAAATAAACCACCCAGAATCATTAACTTGATTTCCTTGCCTATAGCTTGATGGATTGTGACACCCACTTCTCACTCCTACTCTTAAAATTAATTCCCAGTCACTATGTGCTTTTAGGAATTTGGTTACCATTCTTAGAGAATAACTGAAGCTAGATATCACAGATTGGCTACTCACAGACTTCTTTTTCTATTTTTTGTAAGTTATTAATAGTTGTCAACAAGCAAAGTTGAAACATGCCAGCATCTATTGAAACTAATGAACACTATGGTAACATTAGGCTCTTAATTTCCATGGTGACAACAATGTGCAGGACTTGAGTAGCCAGATGCCACCTCTCAGATGGCACGTCTATTCACATATTCCCCAGCCCCCAGTTATCATTTATAATTCTCCCTAAGCTGTTGCGTTTCTCACCACTGCTTCTTTAGTTATCCTACAGCCATTTAAGTTTGTGAAACCTGGTTTTTACCATTACATCCCCATACCCTAATTTGTTTCAGCACTACCATCTTATGCAGACACTGGTAGAAAATGGCTCAGAACACAGGCACCATCCTAAAATGTACTCTGAGTCTCCCACTAGGACAGATGCCTGATTCATTTAATAGTAATAATCATCCCTCACACTAGACACTTAATAATGGCCGTGTGTATGGATGATTAAGCTAAATAAGGCATGCTTCTTTGTCCTTTCCTTTGAGTTCACAATGTTTTGCATTTCACCATGCTTTACACTTTGCAAAGAGCTTTAAGATGCGCTGTAGGTTATTAGTTTTGTGGAGGGGGAGGGAAATGTAAGGCAATTACATTCCTGGCTTTAAATTTAAGAGAGTTGCCTTGACCCTTGTGGCTCACTCAGTTGGTTGGGCATCCAGGTCCCCAGCGGGGGTGCTTATAACCAATTGATATTTCTCTCATCCATGTTTCTCTTCCTTTCCTTCTCCGTCCCTCCCTCTCTCTCTAAAAATAAATAAATAAATCTTAAAAAATAAAGTTAAGAGAGTTGCCTGGGGATACTTCCCATGTTTATTCAAGCTTTTTAAAGTGCTAAGCACTATGCAAGGTTCTAGGAAGACAACTTGGAACAGAGAAATGACGTACTTCTACCTTTCTGGAGCTTACAGTCTACCTTTCTGGAGGCAAATGATCAAGTCGTTCTGAGAATGAGAACAACTTGAAGGCTACCAAACTGAATAATGTCACAGAAGGGGAGGAAGAGAGTCTTAGCTGGGTGGAGATGGTCTCTATCAGGAGGCGACTGTTAAGCTGCTCCCTGCTGGCAAGAACTGGCCCCAGGGTGACTCCAGGGAAGCGCTACATTAAGACAAGACTTTAGACGTCCCACGTTTCCCCATCACTCTGTACTTACGGGAGTGCTGCCTTGGTTTGAGATAGGGCCCCTTTCCGTTTGCACGCGCCGCCAGGCCTGGTGGCTGTCAAGGACACTCTGGAGTCCGGAGGGCGGCAGGGAGCTGGCGGCTGGTGACGGGCCTGATTGGCCCGCATTGCCTAATATGGACAAGGTATGTGCCTGCAGAGGGTACTGGAGGGAGGGCGCTGGCAGGTCCTCCAAGGTGACATCTACTGGCCCTCACAGCCCAGGCGGCAGGGAGCCACACCCTCCCAGCACTGGGAACCGGTCTGCGCCTGCCAATGCCTTCCTGCCCCAGTGCCAGACAGACTCACCAGCTCTGAAGGTCACTCTGCACCTGCGTGAGTTGCCAGCGTGCCAGGACAACAGAAGATCAGCCAGGAGGGTGGGAGGACACATTACTAAAAATGACAAATCCTATCCATTTAATCTTACTCTTTTTTAAAAAAAAATATTTTATTTCAGTTGTTGTTCAAGTACAGTTTTCTGTTTTTTACTCCCATCTCAGCCCACCCACCCAGCCTTCCCCAAGCCCTCCCATTTCCAACCACCCCCGCCCAGTTTTTGTCCACGTGTCCTTTCTACTTGTTCCTGCAAACCCTTCTGCTTTTCCCCTGAAATTCCCTCCCCTCTCACCTCTGGTCACTGGCAGCCTGTTCTCTATTTCAGTGTCTTTGGTTATATTTTTCTTGTTTGTTTTGTTGTTTAGGTTCCTGTTAAAGGTTAGATCATATGGTACCTGTCTTTCAGCGCCTGGCTTATTTTGCTTATCATAATGCTCTCCAGTTCCATCCATGCGGTGGCAAAGGGTAGGAGCTCCTTCTTTCTTTCTGCTGCATAGAATCCCATTGTGTAAATGTACCACAGGTTTGGGATCCACTCATTTACTGATGGGCACATGGGTTGCTTCTAGCACTTGGCTATTGTAAATTGTGCTGCTATGAACATTGGGGTCATAGGTTCTTTTGGATTGGTGTTTCAGGGTTCTCAGGATATAATCCTAGCAGTGGAATTGCTGGGTCAAAAGGCAGATCCATTTTTAGTTTCCTGAGAAAATTCCATACTGTTTTCCACAGTGGTTGTGCCAGTGTGCATTCCTACCAACAGTGCACTAGGGTTCCCTTTTCTCCACAACCTCTCCAACACTTGCTTTTTGCTTTGTTTGTGATGGCCATTCTGACTGGTGTGAAGTGGTATCTCATTGTGGTTCTAATTTGCATATCTCTGATAGTTAGCAATACTGAGCATCTTTTCATGTGTCTCTGGATCCTCTGTATGTCCTCCTTGGAGAAGTGTCTGTTCAAGTCCTTTGCCCATTTTTTGATTGGGTTGCTTGTATTCTTAGAGTGGAGTTGTGTAAGTGCTTTATATATTTTGGAGATCGAAACCTTGTCTGAGGTATCATTGGCAAATATGTTTTCACATACAGTTGGTTCTCTTTTTATTTTAGTACTGTTTTCTTTAGCTGTGCAGAAGCTTTTTATTTGGATGAGATCTCACTTGTTTATTATTTCCTTCATGTCCCTTGCTCTAGGGGACATATCAGTAAATATGTTGCTACATGAAATATCTGAGATTTTCCTGCCTGTGTTCTCCTCTAGGACTTTAATGGTGTCACAGCTAATATTTAAATCTTTTATTCACTTTGAATTTATTTTTTGTGTATGGTGTAAGTTGGTGCTCCATGTTAATTTTTTCCATGTAGCTGTCCAGTTCTCCCAACACCATTTGCTCAAGAGGCTATCTTTGCTTCATTTCATGTTGCTGCCCCCTCTGTCGAATATTAATTGACCATAGAAACTTGGGTTTCTTTCTGGACTTTCTGTTCTGTTCCATTGGTCCATGTGCCTGTTTTTATGCCAGTACCAGGCTGGTTTGATTACGGTCGTCTTGTAATACAGTTTGATATCAGGTATTGTGATCCCTCCTTCTTTACTCTTCTTTCTCAAAATTGCAGCAGCTATTTGGGGTCATTTATGGTTCCATATAAATTTTTGACATCTTTGATCTAAGTCTGTGAAATATGCCATTAGTACTTCAATAGGCATTGCATTGAATCTATAAATTGCTTTGGGTAGTATGGACATTTTCATGATGTTAATTCTTTCAATCCATGAACAATATATATGTTTCAATTTTTTTTGTCTTACTAGATTTCTCTCTTCAGTGTTGTGTAGTTTTCTGAATACAGGTCTTTTACCTCCTTGGTTAGGTTTATTCCTAGGTATTTTATTTTTCTTGTTGCTATGTCAAATCAGATTTTTTTTCCCCTGATTACTGTTTCTGCTGTTCCATTGTTGGTGTACAAAAATGCCTTTGATTTCTGGATGTTGACTTTTTATCCTGCTGTTTTCTCAAATTCATTTATTAGGTTGAGCAGTTTTTTTTTGTGGACTCTATAGGATGTTCTATGTACAGTATCATGTCATCTGCAAACAATGACAGTTTTGTTTCCTCCTTTCTGATTTGGATGCCTTTTATTTCCTTTTCTTGTCTGATTGCTGTGGCTAAAACTTTCAATACTATGTTAAATAGAAGTGGTGAAAGTTGACCACCTTGTCTTGTTCCTGATGTTAGTGGAAAATGTTTTAGTTTTTGCCCATTATGATGATGGATGTAGGTCTCTCATATATGGCCTTCATTATGTTGAGGAATGCTCCCTCTATTCCCACTTTGTTGAGTGTTTTTATCATAATGGGTGCTTTTCCCACACCCATTTATGCTTTTTCTGCATTTATTGATGTGATCATGTGATTTTTGTCTTTCCATTTGTTATGTGATGTATTGCATTTACTGTTTTGCAAATATTGTACCATCCTTGCATCCGTGGGGTGAATCCCCCTTGGTCATGGTGTATGATGTTTAAATGTATTGTTGGATGCTGTTTGACAATATTTTGTTGAGGATTTTAGCATCTATGTTCGTCAGCGATATTTGCCTAAAGTGTTCTTTCTTTCTTGTGTCTTTATCTGGTTTTAGGATTAGGATGATGGTGGCTTCATAAAAAGAGTTTGGGAGTCTGACATCATTCTGGGTTTTTTGGAATAGTCTGTGAAGGATGGGGGTTAGCTCTCCTTTAAATGCTTTGTAAAATTCTCCTGCGAATCCATCCAGTCCTGGGCGTTTGTGTGTCGGGAGTGTTTTGATTACTGCTTCAATTTCATGTGCTGATATTGGTCTGTTCAGGCTTTCTGCTTCTTCATTGAGTTTTGGAAGATTATATTTTTCTAGAAATTTGTCCATTTCACCTAGGTTTTCAAATTTCTTGGCATACAGTTCTTCATAGTAATTTCTTACAATCCTTTGTATTTCTGTGGTATCCATTGTAATCTCTCCTCTTTCATTTCTGGTTGTGTTTACTTGGGTATTCTCTCTTTTTTTCTTGATGAGTCTGCTTAAAGGCTTGTTGATTTTGTTTATCTTTTCAAAGAACCAGCTCCTGGATTCATTGATCCTTAGAATTGTGCTTTTAGTGTCTATGTCATTTAATTCTGCTCTGATCTTGGTCATTTCCTTCCTTCTACTTACTCTGGGCTGTCTTTGTTGCTGTCCCTCCAATTCTTATAGTCGTAAGGTTAGGTTGTTTATTGAAATGTTTGTATCTCTTTTAGGTAGACCTGTATCACTATGAACTTCCCTCTCTGGACTGCCTTTGCTGTGTCCCATAAGTTTTGGGTTTCTGTGAGTTCATTTTCATTTGTTTCCCGAAACTTTTTGATTTCTCCTCTAATTTCATTCTTGACCCATTCATTGTTTAATAGCATGCTATTCAATGTCCATGAATTTGAGTGTTTGGGATTTTTTTCCTTGGGATTGGTTTCTAGTTTTAGTCCCTTGTGGTCTGAGAAAATGCTTGGTATGATTTCAATTTCCTTGAATTTGTTGAGGCTTGTTTTGTGTCCTATCATGTGGTCTATCTTTGAAAATGTTCCATGTGCATTTGTGAAGAATTTGTATTTAGCTTCTTTGGGATGAAGGGCTCTCTATATATCAGTTAAGTCCATTTCGTGTAGGGCATTGTTCAATGCCACAATATCTTTGTTGATATTTTGTTTGGAAGATCTATTCTTTTTTTGTCAGTGGGGTGGTAAAATCCCCTACTATAATTGTGTTGCTGACAATATCTTTTTTTAAGTCTTCTAAGATTTTCTTTATGTATTTGGGTGCTCCTATATTGGGTGCATATGTATTTACAATATTTATGTCTTCCTGGTGGATTATTCCCTTTAGTATTATAAAGTGGCCTTCTGGGTCTCTTTTTATGGCTCTTTTTTTGAAGTCTATTTTGTCTGATATGAGTATTGCTACCCTGGCCTCTTTTTTTTCTTTTCTATTTGCTTCGAATATTTGTTTCCAGCACTTCACTTTCAGTTGGTCGGAGGCAGACTGGTGCAGCCACTGTGGCAAATAGTATGGAATTTTCTCAAAAAACTAAAAACAAAACTGTCTTTTGACCCAGGAATTCCACTGCTGGGATTATACCCTACGAATCCTGAAACACCAATCCAAAAGAACCTATGCACCCCAATGTTCATAGCAGCACAATTTACAATAGCCAAGTGCTGGAAGAAACCCATGTGCCTATCAGTAAATGAGTGGATCCCAAACCTGTGGTACATTTACACAATGGAATACTACGCAGCAGGAAGAAAGAAGAAGCTCCTACCCTTTGTGACAGCATGGATGGAACTGGAGATCATTATGCTAAGTGAAATAAATCAGGTGGTGAAAGACAAATACCATATGATCTCACCTATGAGTATAACATAATCAACAAAAGAAAGAAGTGATCAAAATATTACCACAGACATGGAAATAAAGAACAAACTAACAGTAACCAGAGGGGATAATGGGGGCAAAACAGAGAAGGATTGTTAAAGAAGATTTATAAGGGACACAAGGACAAAGCCAAAGGGGGTAGGACTGAGGGTGTGAGGTGGGGATGGCTGGGGTGTGGGGGGGACTCCTGGGGGGGAATTAGAGACAACTCTACTTGAACAACAATAAAAAAAAAAAGAAAACAGAAAATATAAAAAGGAGACTTTGAGAGAAGATGGCAGCGCATGGTAGGAGGGAGCAGATTCCACTTCCCCCTACAGACAGGAGAAAAACCTAGCCGATCAGCGGAGGAACAGAGCAAACAGCCAACAATATCACAACATACATGAAAACTGGAGATCAAAAGTTGTAGCAGACATTGAAAAACCAGATGGTAAGGAGACTGCTTCAGGACCAGGGAGGTTGCAGCCCCAGGCCCAGTGATCCCAGGTCTGCCTCAGGGCATTCGGGAGAGAGCTGGGTCAACCACTCCCTCCCCAGCCAAACAGGGATTGAACAGCACCTGGGGAGGCCTGGGTGCTTGAAGGCATTGAGAGGGGAATGAGGATTGAGTGGCAATCACACAGGGGCTGTGAGCACCCACACATAACCCTGAGAAGAGTGTGTGACAGAGCCTGTGCGACAAAGGCGACAAAGGTGGCCTAGCCGCACACCACGCCCGCACCCACAGCCCTGATGGAGTGTGGTTTTGTGGAAGACCCAGAGCCCACAGCTGTAAACAAGGAAAAGGCACAGCGCTCCACAGGATCCCCGGTGCCCACTGCTGTGAACTCAGGGAAGTGCTTATCCCTCAGGAGCCCTGAGCCCACACACATGAATCTGGAAAAGGCACACATGCGCTGCAGATCCCCAGAGCACACAGCCCTGAACACCGGGAAGGTTAGTGCACTCTCCACTGCGCAGGATTCAGGGAGCCAATGGCCTTGAGCTCTGGAGAACGGGAGAGCATTCATAGGAGGACCCAGATCCCATACCCAGGGCCTGGCCGAGAGACACCCAACTGGTGCTGGGGAGAATGCCCAGCTAGCCCTGGGGAGAGTACTCAAGAGGCTGACTGAGTTCTGAATGGGAAGGGTGAAAAGAGACACCAATTGCCCCCAGGCTGCTGAAGCCAGCAAGACCAGAAAAAAAAACAGTTTGGCCAGTTGGAAACCAACAAGAGGTTTTTTTGTTATTTTGCCTTTTCTTTTCAAGTAACTTTTTATTTTTTAATTTTTATTATTTTTATACCTCTCAATTCCCTATGCTTCTCTTTCTTTCCTTCTAGTCTTATTCCTCACTCATAGCTTCCCAAATTTATCTCTTCTTCCTTCCACCTTCTGCTTTTTTTCCTTCTTTTTTTTGAACTGGCAAGCTATTGTATATTTGTTATTTGTATTATCATTTTTTCATTATTCGTACTTTTTTATTTTAATAGTATTTTGGTTTGCTCTTCCTTCTGTATAGTCTTCTTTGCATGGCAAGTTATATTGCATCATTTGACATGTTTCCTCTGTTTTCTCATTCATAGTGTATTGCTAATTTACTGTCCTTCATTTGTGTTCCAGTAGTACAATTCTCAAGGTTCTATACTCCCTATTCTTGTTATCTAGATCTTATAGATTCTGTCATATGATTGTTGCTCTAATACTACTGTAAATAATAGCTATTCCATATAGTTGTAAATACTACACAACACCCCTCCCAGATCTTAGTCGACTTCACGGTTTCCCGAACTCATTTACTATAGTGGTTAACTCTATTCTCTTACACACTACATCTATTTACTATTCTTTACTTTCACCCTACCTCAGAATCTGACCTCCCACAACCTCACTGCTTTCCAGATACAACTCACAATCCTTTCCTCCCCAGTAAGAGTCTTATCTTCTTTTCATCCTTTCTAAAAAATGGTTGTGGGGTGGAAGATACTATATACTATACATAGCGAAAGGATCTCCTATCTCTTCTCTTCTGGCAGCTACTATAAATATAATAGAATACTCTCTTCCTGTCTTAAACCATTTTGCCTTACCCTTACAACTGATCAGAAAAAAGAGTAGAAGGAAGCTGTGAACACCAAAATACCTGAAGGAGACTGCACCACTGAATCTCACAGGTATTCTATGACAGAAATTCACACCATAAAACCAGGGGAACCGATCAGATCAATTTAAGAAAGAGAGGCTAACAAGAAGAGTCTCACAAACAAGGATAAGAAAACAAAACAATCTCCAAATGAAGGGAAAGAAGGAGGCCTCAGAGAGAATGCTAAATGAAATAGAGGCAACTCTACTATCAGATACTGAGTTCAAAGAAATGATTATCAGGAAGCTCAACGAGCTCAGAATGACCTACCAGAAACTACAGGGAAGCTACCATGAACCCACTGTAAAATACATCAACATGAAAAAGGAAATAGAAACTATCAACAAGGACCAAGAGGACATGAAGGATACAATTTCCGAACTGAAGAATGCAGTAGAAGGAATCAAAAGCAGAATGGATGAAGCAGAAGATTGGATCAGCGAGCTAGAGGACACAGTAGAAAAAGACACCCAGAAAGAGCAAGAAAAGGAAAAGAGGCTCGGAAAGAATGAAGAGGAATTAAGAGATATGCGAGACAATATGAAATGTAATAATATCCATATAATGGGGTACCAGAAGAAGAAGAAGAAGATCAAGGGATAGAAACCCTTTTTGAAAAAGTAATGATGAAAAACTTTCCTAATTTGATGAGAGAAAAAGTCACACAAATCCAGGAAACAGAGAGTCCCAATCAAGAGAAACCCGAAGAGGCCCACCTCAAGACACATCATAATTAAAATGGCAAAATACCAAGACAAAGAGAGAATGTTAATGGCAGCAAGGGAGAAATGGGAAGTAACGTACAAGGATGCCCAATAAGGTTAGCAGCTGATTTCTCAATGGAAATGCTCCAAGCCAGAAGACAATGGCAAAAAATATTCCAAATAATGAGAACCAGAGGTTTGCAAACAAGGCTAACTTTACCCAGCAAGGCTCTCAGACAAGATAGAAGGCCAAATAAGAAGGTTCCCAGACAAAAGAAGCCTGAAAGAATACACCTCCAGCAAACCAGGTCTGCAAGAGATGCTAAAGGGACTGCTTTAAGGGAAGGAAGGAAAAGACACAGAGAGAAACACAGGTACATAGATGGCAATGAATAAGTACCTATCAATAATGACCTTAAACGTAAATGGATTAAATGCCCCAATCAAAAGACATAGAATAGCTGAGTGGTTAAGAAAGGAGGAAGCACACATATGCTACCTAAAAGAGACCCACCTCAGGAACAAAGACCTACACAGGCTGAAAGTGAAGGGCTGGAAACAAATTTTCCAATCAAACAGACAGGAAAAAAAAAAAAAGCAGGGGCAGCAATACTCATATCAGACAAAATAGACTTCAAAAAAAGAGCCATAAAAAGAGACCCAGAAGGTCACTTCATAATACTCAAGGGAAGAATCCACCAAGAAGACATAAACATAGTAAATATATATGCTCCCAACATAGGAGCACCCAAATACATAAAGAAAATCTTAGAGACTTCAAGAAAGATATCGACCGCAGCACAATTATAGTGGGGGATTTTAACATCCTACTGTCAAAAATGGATAGATCTTCCAACCAAATATCAACAAAGATATTGTGGCATTGAACAATGCCCTAGATGAAATGGACTTAACTGATATATATAGAGCCCTTCATCCCAAGAAGCTAAATGCAAATTCTTCACAAATGCATATGGAACATTTTCAAAGATAGACCACATGATAGGACACAAAACAAGCCTCAACAAATTCAAGGAAATTGAAATCACAACAAGCATTTTCTCAGACCACAGGTGATTGAAACTAGAAACCAATCCCAAGGAAAAAAATCCCAAACACTCAAGATCATGGACATTGAATAGCATGCTATTAATCAATGAATGGGTCAAGAATGAAATTAGAGAAGAAATCAAAAAGTTTCAGGAAACAAATGAAAATGAACTCACAGAAACCCAAAATTTATGGGACACAGCAAAGGCAGTCCAGAGAGGGAAGTTCACAGTGATATAGGCCTACCTAAAAGAGATAGAAACATATCAAACAAACAACCTAACCATACGCCCACAAGAACTCGAGGAACAGCAACAAAGACAACCCAGAGTAAGTAGAAGGAAGAAAATAACCAATATAAGAGCAGAATTAAATAACATAGAGACTAAAAGCACAATTCTAAGGATCAATGGATCTGGGAGCTGGTTCTTTGAAAAAATAAACAAAATCAACAAGCCTTTAAGCAGACTCATCAAGAAAAAAAGAGAGAATACCCAAGTAAACACAACCAGAAATGAAAGAGGAGAGATTACAATGGATACCACAGAAGTATAAAGGATTGTAAGAAATTACTATGAAGAACTGTATGCCAAGAAATTTGAAAACCTAGGTGAAATGGACAAATTTCTAGAAAAATATAATCTTCCAAAACTCAATGAAGAAGCAGAAAGCCGGAACAGACCAATATCAGCACATGAAATTGAAGCAGTAATCAAAAAACTCCTGACACACAAACGCCCAGGACTGGATGGATTCGCAGGAGAATTTTACAAAGCATTTAAAGGAGAGCTAACCCCTATCCTTCACAGACTATTCCAAAAAGTTCATAAAGATGTCAGACTCCCAAACTCTTTTTATGAGGCCAGCATCATCCTTATCCAAAACCAGACGAAGAC
>CM052547.1:50365118-50394619 GCA_028533065.1 Trachops cirrhosus | reverse complement strand
AAGGGACTTATCTAAGAAAAAGAAGATAAAATACAGGTGTAATAAAATGACAGCAAGCTCACAGTTATTAACAACCACACCTGAAACGAAACACGAAGAAACTAAGCAAACAACTAGAACAGTCACAGAACCACAGAAATGGAGATCACATGGAGGGTTAGCAACAGGGGAGTGGGAGGAGGAGAGTGGGGGAAAGATACGAAGAATAAGTAGCAATGAAGGTAGATAGAAAATAGACAGGTGGAGGGCAAGAATAGTTTAGGAATTGTAGATGCAAAGAACTTATGACACATGGACTGATGTAAAGGGGGTGAATGTGGGTGGGAGAGGGTGTTCAGGGTGGAGGGGAATGAAGGGGGGGATAATAGGACAACTGTAATAGCATAATCAATAACATATATTTTTTAAAAAAAAAAAAAGGAAGAAAAAGAATCAGAGGGAGAGGAACACAGGTACAAAAAAATGGCAAGGAATAAGGACCTATCAATAATGACCTTAAATGTAAATGGATTAAATGCTCTAATCAAAAGACAGAATAGTTGAATGGATAAGAAAGCATGACCCACAGCTATGCTGCCTATAAGAGACCCACTTCAGGACAAAAGACCTACACAGGCTTAAAGGGAAGGTCTGGAAACAAATTTTCCAAGCAAACACAGGAAAAAAACACCGGGTAACAATACTCATATCAGATAAAATGGACTTAAAAAAAAAAAGCCCATAAGGAGAGACCCAGAAGGTCACTTCATAATACTCAAGGGAAGAATCCACCAAAAAGACATAAACATTATAAATATATATGCAGCCAATATAGGAGCACCCAAATACATAAAGATATCTTAGAGGACTTCAAAAAAGATATTGACATCAACACAATTATAGTAGGGGATTTTAACACCCCACTGTCAAAAATGGACAGATCTTCCAAACAAAATATCAGCAAAGATATTGTGGCATTGAACAATGCCCTAGATGAAGTAGACTTAACTGATATATATAGAGCCCTTCATCCCAAAGAAGCTAAATATACATTCTTCACAAATGCACATGGAATATTTTCAAAGATAGACCACATGATAGGACACAAAACAAGCCTCAACAAATTCAAGGAAATTGAAATCATACCAAGCATTTTCTCTGACCACAAGGCACTGAAACTAGAAACTGATCCCAAGGAAAAAATCCCAAAACACTCAAACTCATGGAGCTTGAATAGCATGCTACTAAACAATGAATGGGTCAAGAATGAAATTAGGGAACAAATCAAACATTTTGGGAAACAAATGAAAATGAACTCACAACAACCCAAAACTTATGGGACACAGCAAAGGCAGTCCTGAGAGGGAAGTTCAGAGTGATACAAGCCTAACTAAAAGGGATAGAAACATTTCAAACAAACAACCTAACCATATGCCTACAAGAACTCTAGGAACAACACCAAAGACAGCCCAGAGCAAGTAGAAGGAAGGAAATAACCAAGATCAGAGCAGAATTAAATGACATGGAAACTAAAAGCAAAATTCTAAGGATTAATGAATCCAGGAATTGGTTGTTTAAAAAGATAAACAAAATTGACAAGCCTTTAAGCAGACTCATCAAGAAAAATGAGACAAGACCCAAGTAAACACAACCAGAAATGAAAGAGGAGAGATTACAATGGATACCACAGAAATACAAAGGATTGTAAGAAATTACTATGAAGAACTGTATGCCAAGAAATTTGAAAACCTAGGTGAAATGGACAAATTTCTAGAAAAATATAATCTTCCAAAACTCAAAGAAGAAGAAGCAGAAAGCCTGAATAGGCCAATAACAGCACATGAAATTGAAGCAGTAATCAAAAAACTCCCAACACATGAAAGCCCTGGGCTGGATGGTTTCACAGGAGAATTTTAGAAAGCATTTAAGAAAGAGCTAACCCCTATCCCTCACATATATTCCAAAAAACTCCAAATGATGGAAGACTCCCAAACTCTTTTTATGAAGCCACCATCATCCTAATCCTAAATCCAGATAAAGACACAACAAAAAAGGAACATTTCAGGCCAATATGGCTGATGAACATAGACGCTAAAATCCTCAACAAAATATTGGCAAACCACATCCAACAACACAGTAAAACATCATACACCATGACCAAGGGGGTTTCATCCCAGGGATGCGTGGATGGTACAATATTTGTAAATCAATAAATGTAATACATCACATAAACAAAAGCAAAGACAAAAATCACAGGATCATATCAATAGATGCAGAAAAAGCATTTGAGAAGGTACAGCACCCATTTATGATAAACACTTAGCAAAATGGGAATAGAGGGAGCGTTCCTCAACATAATAAAGGCCATATGTGAGAGACCTGCAGCCTACATCATACTCAATGGGCAAGAACTAAAACCTTTTCCACTAAGATCAGGAACAAGACAAGGTTGTCCACTTTCACCACTTCTACTCAACATAGCATTGAAAGTTTTAGCCAAAGGAATCAGACAAGAAAAGGAAATAAAAGGCATCCAAATCAGAAAGGAGGAAACAAAACTGTTATTGTCTGCAGATGACAGGATAGTATACATAGAAAATCCTATAGACTACACCAAGAAGCAGCTCGACCTATTGAGTGAATTTGGTAATAGAGTAAGATACAAAGTCAATATCCAGAAATCAAAGGCATTTCTGTATACCAACAATGAAATATCAGAAACAGAAATCAGGGGGAAAAATCTCTTTTCTCATAGCAACAAGAAAAATAATATTCCTAGCAATAAGCCTAACCAAGGAGGTAAAAGACCTGTATTCAAAAAACTACACAACACTGAAGAATGAAATCAAGTAAGACACAAACAAATGGAAACATATACTATGTTCATGGATTGGAAGAATTAACATAATCAAAATGTCCATACTAACCAAAGCAATTTACAGATTCAATGCAATGCCTATTAAAGTACCAATGGCATATTTCATAGACATAGAACAAACACTTCAAAAATTTATATGGAACCATAAGTGACCCCGAATAGCTGCTGCAATTTTGAGAAAGAAGAGCAAAATAGGAGGGAGCACAATACCTGATACCAAACTGTATTACAAGGCCACTGTAATGAAAACAGCCTGGTAATGGCATAGAAACAGGCACATGGACCAATGGAACAGAATAGAGAGACCAGAAATAAACCCAAGTCTCTATGGTCAATTGATATTTGACAGAGGGGGCAGCAACATAAAGTGGAGTAACAATAGCCTCTTCAACAGATGGTGTTGGGGAAAACGGATAGGTACATGCAAAAAAAAATGAAATTCAAGTACCACCTTACACCAAACACAAAAATAAATTCAAAGTGGAAAAACGATTTAAATATAAGCCATGACAGCATTAAAGTCTTAGCGGAGAACACAGGCAGGAAAATCTGAGATATTTCACACAGCAGATTTTCACTGATATGTCCCCTGGAGCGAGGGACATAAAAGAAAGAATTAAGAAACAAATGGGACCTCAGGAAATTAAAATGCTTCTGCATGGGTAAAGAAAATAGTATTAAAATAAACAGAGAACCAACCATATGGGAAAACATATTTGCCAATGATACCTCAGACAAGGGTTTAATCTCCAAAATATATAAAGAATTCACATGACTCCACTCTAAGAAGACAAGCAACCCAGTTGAAAAATGGGCAAAGGACTTGAACAGACACTTCTCCAAGGAGGACATACAGAGGATCCAGAGACACATGAAAAGATGGCTAGTATTGCTGGCTATCAGAGAGATGCAAATTAAAACCACAACAAGATACCACTTCACACCAGTGAGAATGGCCATCATAAAAAAAGCAACAAACAACAAGTGTTGGAGAGGTTGTGGAGAAAAAGGGACCCTAGTGCACTGTTGGTGGGATTGCAGACTGGTAAGACCACTATGGACAACAGTATGGAATTTTCTAAGAAAACTAAAAATGAATCTGGTTTTGACCCAGTAATTCCACTGCTAGGATTATATCCTAAAAACACTGAAATACCATTCCAAAAGAAGCCATGCACCCCAATGTTCATGGCAGCAAAATTTACAATAGCCAGGTGTTAGAAGCAACCTAGGTGTCCATCAGTAAATGAATGGATCAAAAAACTATGGTACATTTAGACAATGGAATTCTAGGCAGCAGGAAGAAAGAATGAGCTCCTACCTTTTGCGACAGCATGGATGGAGCTGGAAAGCATTATGCTAAGCGAAATAAGCCAGGCAGTGAAAGACAAATACCATATTATCTCACCATTAACAGGAACCTAGTCAACAAAAGAAACAAACAAGCCAAATATAACCAAAACACTGAAATAGAGAATAGGCTGACGGTGACCAGAGGGGAGAGGGGAGGGAATTTCAGGGGAAAAGGGTGAAGGGTTTATAGGAACAAGTATATAGGACACATAGACAAAAACTAGGGGTGGGGGTGGAAAGAGGAGGGCAGTGGGGAGGGCTAGGGTGAGGTGGGCTGAGATGGGAGTAAAAGGTAGAAAACTGGACTTGAGCAACAATTAAAATGATAAAAAATGGCAAAAAAAATAAATAAAAAAATTTAAAATAAATTTATTGGGGTGACATTGGTTAATGAAATTGTATGTCTCAAGTGTACAGTTCTAACATATATCATCTGTATATGACATTGTGTATTTACTACCTAAAATGAAATTTCCTTCTGTCACCATATATTTGATCCCCTTTACCTTTTACTACCTTCCCCCCAAGCCCCTTTTTCTTTCTGGTAACCACCATACTGTTGCCTGTGTCTATGAGTTTGGGGTTGGGTTAGTGTAAGGGTTAGGTTTAAGGTTAAGTTTAGGTTTCGGTTTAAAGTTAGGGTTAAGTTTTCAGGTAGGGTTCGTGTTAGCATTAGTGTTAGGGCTTGGAGTGAGTTTACAATTAGGGTTAGAATTAGGTTTAGATTTAGCTTTGAAGTTGGGTTTTGGATTACATTAGTGTTAGCAGTAGAATTACAGTTTTGGTAAGGACTAGTGTTGGGTAAGATTTTATATTATGTTGAGGGTTCAGAGTAAGCGTTCAATAAAGTTTATGTTTTGAGTTATGGTTAGAGACACAGTTAGGTTATTGTTAAGGTTAGGTTTGACTGTACTTGAACAACAATAAAAAAATTAAAACAAAAGAAGAGATACAAATATACAATAAACATTTGAGAAATATTCAGCTTTACTGGTAGTTGAAGAAATGCAAGTTTAAACAATAGGGAAACAAAATTTTTATTTAAAACACTGGCAAAAAAAAGATTGGCTAGATTGGATCAGTACCATCTAATTCTGACCATTTCTGGGGAGGGGGGCTAATCTCTTCCCAGAATTTATTAAGAATTAAGCATTTATTAAGAGAAAACATGATATTAAGAGACACAGCAACACTATGTAGAAATAACAGTACCAGTGATTAATGATCTGTACATGAGGCTGTCTGAAGCAATGCTTTTTGTATTATCAAGTAAAAGTTGAAAACAACCAGAATTATCATAGAGGAATGGTCAATTATGGTTCATCCATATCAGGGGACATTATATTGTTTTTAAAATTAAAAAAAAAACCTTTTTTTCTAAAATCAAACAGTGTATGTTTAATAAAATTTAGAAAGTCCAAAAAGAAATAAAGGGAAAAATATCAGAATTCCAGATCTGGAGAGGTTATCTTGGAATACGTCATTTCAAGCGTTTCTCAGTGTGTGTAACTGTGTGTGTGTGTACACATGCATGTGTATGTATTCCTGTTTTTTCAATACTTTATTTACAAATACAAAAGTATCACGTTTAAAAAAAAGGTTAGATTTGAATTTATGATCAGGTGTTAGGTGTTTGGGTAGTTCAGCTTTGAGGTTAGGGTTTCATTTTGAATATTGGCTTATTATTATTTTTAAACTTAGCTGAAGATTATATTTTTATATGGTCTATTTTTCTGTTTTGAGTTGAATAGTCATTTTGAATTTTGAATTGTCAGTGCTATTAGGGCATATTATGCAGACTATTTTCTGATTTGTTAAAATGCAATACAAGCTTACATCTATTTAGGAGTCTCTAATTTCTCATGTTGTATTTGGCCTTCACAGAATACACTTCTATGTTTAAAAGCCATTGTATTCTTTTTCATTATATTATATAATCTCTGTACTTCTGAGACCTTTTTGAACTTTTTTGATGCAGTTCATTTTCTCTCAAACAATGGCGATTTCCTAATTCCTGTGTCATAAGAAGGATTCAGGATGAAAGGAGTAGGGGAAATGGATGGCATGTCGCCTTGAAGGAAACTGAGTGTAAGAAACTGATGAGAATGAGAAAGAAGCTGGGACTTATGCTGCAGGGCACTAACGCAGCTTTGGGTAGGCCGGGAGGGACATGTGCAGCAATTTTGTTTTCAGCCATAATCCTTGAGCTAAGGTTAACACTTGAGATGACCTCCGTGTTTATCTTGGCTTTTTGCTTAGGAGTGATTTTTCAAGTCACAGTAAAGGAAAATTTAGTCAAGAGCATCAGCCTCTTGGGCAGAGGAAATTCTAACTCTAACTACAAAAAACAACCCAATTTAACCCTAAACCCGACCTCTAACTCTAACCATAACATTAACCCTAAACCTAATCATAAACTCAAACTTAATTCAACCCCTAAACCTAAATGTAACCCAGATCTTATACTAACCCTAACTCTAATTTAAAACCATAACCCTAATCTCAATGCTAACCCTAAAACCTATACTTAACCCTAAACCTAATCCTAAACTCAACCCTATCACTAAATCTAACCCTAATTAATACTCAAATCCTAACCTCTAAACTCTCCCTCACCCTAAACCTAACCCAACCTTAATTCAAAATCTAACCCTAATCCTAAACATAACCTTTATGCTAGCCTAATCCTAACCATAACCATAACCTTAATTTAAAGTAAAACATAATCTCAAAGCTAACACTAACCCCAATCTTAACCCTGATTCTAACTTAAAACATAAACCTAACACTAACCCTTAACCTAACCTTATTTTAAATTCAAACCTTAACCTCAAAGCTAACTCTAACCTTTACCATAACTTGAAACCTAATCATAAACTAAACCCTAACCCTAATCTTACCTTAAACCAGCTATAAGGCTAAGTAAAACCCTAATCTTAACTCAAAACCTAATTATAATACTAACCTTATTCTGAAATCTTACCCTAAACCCAGCACTTACCCTAACACTAAACCTAAACCTGACCTTAATTTAAACCCAACCCTAACCTCAAAGATAACCCTAACCTTCAATCTAACCTTAAACTAAATCATAAACTCAACCCTAACCCTAACTCTAAATCTAGCCTAAACCTTACCTTAACCTTAAACCTAACCTTATTCCTAATTAAAACACAAAACCTAATATCAAGGCTTACTCTAACCCTTAACCTAGCCATAACCAAAATCATAAACTCAACCTTAACATTAACACAAATCATATATTTAACCCTAACCTTAAACCTAAGCCTAACCCTATAACTAATTTTTACCCAAACACTACCATAACCCTAATTTAAACTAAACCCTAACCTCAAGTTTAACTCTAACCTTAATTCTAAACTTACCCTAACTTAAAGCCTAACCCTAATGCTAACCCTAAACATAACACTCACCCTAGACCTTACCCAAAGTCTAACCCTAATTTCAATCAAAATCCTAACCTCAAAGCTAACACTAATCCTTAACCTAAACCTCACCATAATCATAAACTCACCCCTACCCTAACTAAATCCTATTCTGTATTCCTAACCCAAATTCATAACCTGACACTAACCCTAAACCTAATACTAACATTAGCCCTTACCCAAGTCCTAACCTAACACTAATTTATATTAAACCATGCCCTCAAAGCTAACTTTAACCCTAATCCTCACCCATACCCTAACAGAACAGAGACTGTGGCTGCTAAGGCAGCTGTAATTGGTATGTTAGGGTACCAGATGGGAGAGAGCAGCTGAGAAGAAATTCCTTAATGCTATATAAGATTTTCCTTCAGACACTTGGCCAAATCTTAAACTGAGCATGTTTAAACAAGAAACCATGAGGCCTAATAGAGAAGAGCTGCTGGGGAACAGAGAGTTGAACAGAGATTTCAGAAGTCACACAGTGTTGAGGAATTTCAATCAGCTAAGCTAGAGACCTTAGTGAACACCCCTGATATTCAATGAAGCTCCAGAAATGCCATTTATTAAAGTAAAAATAATGTCATAGGAATAAAGGTTGTGCACTATGTACCAGGAGAAAATTAAAGTAGATCTGATTGGAAATCAAGCCTCTGAAAAACTGAGGTAATCTGAGAGAGAAGATGGCAGTGAAGTAGGTGGGAGCTGAGCCCATTTGCTTGTACATTCAACTGGGACACTTAGCTAATCTTCCAAAACAACAAGTGAACAGCCAACAGAATCATAGCTGATATGAAGTTTGGAAGCCAAAGTGTGCAGAGGACACTTCAAAATGGGCGGAAAGGAGGTTTTATAGGCAGACAGGAAAAGTTCCAGGGCATGGTGCCAGAAACCGTGGCTGCCACAGGGACAACAAGGGAGGAGAGCCAGGTCAGTGATGGCAGCCTTGCATCTCCCATCCCTCCTAGGGCAGGGAAATCCCAGACCAGCGACAGGAGAGACGTGAATGCCTAAAGTCTCCAGAGGACATGGTGGAGTAAAGGCAACAAACACACACACACAACTGGCAGTGCACCAAAGGGGCAGTAGTCTCTGGCTGAGACAGTGCCAGAGAATGAGGGAGATCCTGATGGCACCTGGAGCTGGGAGAAGAGGTAGGCTGAGATTGGCTGTGACTGGGATAGACTCTGGACTTGCCAGAGAGTTGGAGTGTGTGGAAAGCTGGGCAGTGGCTCAGAGCAGCAGCAGCACCAGCAGAGACTTTTTTCAAAAGGGGAACTGAGGTACATTGGACAGGGACTTTAAACAAGAAGCTTCCAGGCCAACAAGAAAGGAGGATTGTGAGAGTGATTTGCTCCCACTAAGTGTACCACATGGATTGATTGAAGGGGTGCAAAGTGAGGCAGTTTATCAGCACCAGCCTGTTGCAGCTGCTCAGAGTAGAGAGTGCAGGCCACACAGTGCTCTGAGGGTGTGAGCTGGAAACTGGGCACACGTGATTATTGTAGCCCAGATTGAGCCTTATCCTTGCCAAACCATCAACAAGGGAAAACAGAGCCCACCTCGTAACAACCTGCTGGATTTTGTTCAAGAGTAAAACAGTAAGACCTGGAGCTGAGAGAAAGCCAGAAACAGATCCAGAATTCAGAAGGCAAACACCAACAGCTGAGACAAATTTCTCCTTGTTCTTCATCAGAACTTGCATGTTTTTTAAAAGATTTTATTTATTTATTTTTAGAGAGAGAGGAAGGGAGGGAGAAAGAGAGAGAGAAACATCAATGTGTGGTTGCCTCTTACATAGCCCCCACTGGGGACCTGGCCTGCAACCTTAGCATATGCCCTGACTGGAAATCGAATTGGCGACTCTGCGGTTCACAGCCCATGCTCAACCCACTGAGCTACACCAGCCAGGTGAACTTGCATGTTTTTTAAAATTTCTCTCTTCTTTTCAGTTTTTTACGTTTCTTACTTTGTTGGTTTGTTTTTTTTTTCTCTTTCATATTGCATTTTAATTTTTCTTCTTTCAATTCACTTGTGTTCCAGATAACTCACCACTTTTGGTCTTTTACTTTTTATTCATTTTATTCAGATTATATATTTTTATCATATTATTGTTATTCCAAATCCCACACAGCACTCTTCCCTGGTCTTAATCCATTTTGCCATCTTCCTGAGCTTTATTACTATTGTAAACTTCATTTTCTCTCACTTAACACCATGTTCCTATCCCTCACACTCACTATTTCTCCTCCATCTAACCTCACATAAGCACTCTTCTTTCTTAAGTCAGCTTACATTCTTTCCCCCCTATTATAAGAGTTTTATTTCAGACTGGAAGATGGTGGCAAGGTAGGTGGGAGCTGAACCCATTTGCTTGTGTACCCAATTGGGACACCTAGTCAATCTTCTGAGGAGCAGTGGACAGCCAACGGAATCTTAGCTTATATGAAGTTTGGAAGCCAAAGATTGCAGAGAACACTGAAAAACAAATGGTAAGGAGATTGTGTAGGGACAATAAGGTCCTGGGACCTACACAGGGATCAAGGCTACTGCGGTCCCTGGACTGGCACCTGGCACTGGGGATCATGGCTGCTGCAGGAGCTTTGGAGGAGAGCTGGATCAGTGATTGTAACATCAAATCTCCCTCCCCACCCAGAGCAGGGAAGCCAGTCCTGCAACAGTAGAGACCTGGATGCTTGAAGATATGAGGGGGAACAAAGACACAATAGGAGACTCAGAGAGGTGGTGTTCCCTCACTGGGACTGTGGTCACCGGCTGGGATAGTACCAAAGAAAATGGGGAGCCAGGTGACACATGGAGAGGGGAGGAGTTGGGCCATGATAGACCCTCACCCAGATAGTGTCAGGACTGGTCAGAGAGTTGGGCTGTGTGAAAAGCCAGGTGCTTGTTAAGAACAGCAGGCATAAACAAGGAGAATTTACTAAAAAAAAAAAGACTCTCAGGCTCTGTTTAAGGAAATCTTTCATGCCTCAGCTCAGACAAAGAAGAGGAAGGAGGAGGGGCACAATTTGCTCCAAATCAGAGCACCTCACAAACTGATCAAAGTGGGGCAGCAGGGGCTTAGAAGGGTACCAGTTCCCAGAGAGACTTAATTTAATAGGGGAACTAAACTGCCCTGAAGGAACCTTCTGAGTGTGCAGTGCTCAGACCAGTAAAGAGGGAGGAGGGGTGTGAATTGCTTCCACTCAGAGCACCTCATGGACTAATCAAAGGGTGGCACAACGAGGTGGATTAAGGCACAGGCCTGGTGCATATGGACAGTGGGGTGTTCACAGTGTTCTGAGGACTTGGGCTGGAGGTTGGACACCTGTGAATGTTGGAGCCCAGACCAAGCCCCCAAAGCAGAACCACAGGAAAGGAAAAAAAATGGATCCCAGCTGCCTTCTGCCTGCAACATCCAGGAAGACCAGCAGAACCTGTTTGGTGGGTTCAAAGTCAGCAGGAGGCATTTTGTTTTCCTTTTTTCATCCAAATGTAAGACAATAAGACCTGGAGCTGTGACAGGATCAAAGACAGATCCAGAGAGAGATCAGAAGGCTAATGCCAACAACTGAGAAAAAATTTACTTTGCTATCCTACAGAACTTGCATTTTATTTTTAATGATTCTTTTATTTTTTCTTCTCATTATTTTTATATTTTATTTTTTAAATTTCTCCTCCTGTGAAATATTCTTTGTTTTGTTTGATTTCATTGTTTAACTGGTTTTCTTTGTTCTCCCTTTCAATATTGCATTTTAATTTCTCTTCCTTCACTTCACTCATATTCCTATAACACACTACTCTTGGTCTTTAATTTTTATTCTTTTTATTTAGATCATATATTTCTTTTCATATTATTGTTTCTCCCATTCCCACACAGCACCCTTCCTTGGTCTTGGTCCATTTTACTATCTTTCTGAGCTTTATTACAGTTGTGGTTAGCTTCATTTCCTCACACAATTTGCCAAGTTTCTATCCCTTACTCTCACTATATCTAAACATCTAACCTAGCATATGCACTCTGCTTTCTAAAGTCAGCTTACATTCTTTTTCCCCTCTAATAAGAGTCGTATCTCTTTTTCATCTTTTAGAAAAAGTGCATAGTTGGATGAAATATCACAGTTATTGCTACTTTTCCAAAGGATCTCCTATCCCTTGTCTACTTATTGGTACTTTGAATCCCATAGAATACTCTCCCACTGTCATAATCCACTCCACCTTTGTTGTGCCCCAGATCACATACAGGATAAGGTGAGAGTTGTAAATTACAGTAAACGAGCTGGAGGAGAGAACCCACCAACAAAGGAGCCACCAACAGGTAAAACCCAAGTACAACAACAGAGCACACTCAAACAGGAAAGAAAGGGCAACCCTAGAGCATCCAGACAAGGAAATCAAAGAGACCACCCCACTGAGTCCAACAGAATTCCTACCATAGAAGTTCACCCTACAATGACAGCTAGTGAAGCAGAGCATCAGGAATCACAGGAACAAACAAAAAGAGTCACCTAAAATGGGAGAGAAAGAAAGAAACACCAATCCAAAAGAACCTATGCACCCCAATGTTCATAGCAGCACAATTTACAATAACTAAGTGCTGGAAACAACCTAGGTGCCCATCAGTAAATGAATGGATCGAAAAACTATGGTACATTTACACAATGGAATTCTATGCAGCTGAAAGAAAGAAGGAACTCATACCCTTTGCAACAGCGTGGATGGAGTTGGAAAGCATTATGCTAAGCGAAATAAGCCAGGCATTGAAAGACAAATACCATATGATCTCACCTTTAACAGGAACCTAAACAACAAAACAAAGACACAAGTAAAATATAACAAAAGACACTGAAATAGAAGACAGGTAGTCAGTGACCAGAGGGGAGAGGGGAGGGAATTTCAGGGGAGAAGGGAAGGTTTTACAGGAACAAATATAGAGGACACATGGACAAAACTAGGGGGTTTGGAAAGGGGAGGGAGGAGGAGAGGAATGGGTGGAAGGGCTGGAATGGGAGTAAAGGATAGAAACTGTACTGAATAAACTAAAATAAAAAAAAATAAAAAACAAAACAAAAAAAAACCAGTCTCAGGACAGCATGAAAAAAATACAAAAAAAAGAGCATCAAAATTGGTGAATTTTTCTATAGCCATTTTAATATTGAAGGTGGAAGAAAATACACAATGTTTTTGGCATATCATTCTTTATTATTTCAAGAAAGGTAGAAATGCAACTGATATGCAAAAAAAGATTTGTGCAGTGTATGGAGAAGGTGCTGTGACTGATCAAATGTGTCAAAAGTGGTTTACGAAGTTTTGTGCTGGAGACTTCTCACTGGACAATGCTCCACTATCGGGTAGACAACTTTAAGTTGATAGCAATCAAATCAAGGCATTTACTGAGAACAATTGATGTTATAACACACAGGAGATATCTGGCATACTCAAAATATCTAAATCAATAAAGTTTTTGGTGAAAATGAAAAAAAAAAACAACAAAAAGAATGGAAAAGTCCCCAGTAAAAGAGCTAAATGAAATGAGGCAAGTGAACTGTCAGATAATAGAATTCAAAAGGATGGTTAAAAGTATGTTTAAGGACCTCACAGACAACTACAAAGAACTGAATGAGAACTACAACAGTATGAAAAAGTAAATAGAAACTATAAACAAGAACGAGGAAGAAATGAAGAATACAATTTCAGAAATAAAAAGCACACTAGAAGGAATTACAAGCAGGCTGAATGAAGCAGAGGACCGAATTAGTGAGCTGAAAGACAAAGTAGAAAGAAATACCCAGGTAGAGCAGCTGCATGAAAAAGACTAAGAAAATATGAAGATAGCTTAAGGGAACTCCAAGACAAAATGAAATGGAACAACAATCAAATCATAAGAATACCAGAAGGAGAAGAAAAGGAATAAAGGATAGAAACCCTGTTTGAAAAAATAATGAGAGAAAATTTTCATAGCTTGGGGAAGGGAAAAACCATACAAGTTCAGAAAGCACAGAGGGTACCAATCAAGATTAACCTAAAGAGGCCTACTCCAAGATACATCATAATTAAAATGCCAAGTTTTAAAGACAAAGAGACAATCTTAAAAGCAGCAAGGGAGAAGCAAGAAGTAACATGCAAAGGAGCTCTGATATGGCTAGCAGCTGATTTCATAACAAAAACACTGAAAGCCAGGAAACAATGTTAAGAAATATTAAAATTAGTAAAAGAGGGGCCCTGCAACCAAGACTACTCTACACAATAAGGCTCTCAATTAGAATAGAAGGTGAAATATGCAGTTCCCCAGACAAAAGAGAGCTGAAAGAATACACCTCCACCAAACTAGCACTGCAAGATGTGCTAAAGGGACTGCTATAAAAAGAGGAAGGAAAAGAGTGTGAGAGAGATAGAGGAAAACAGGTATATAGAGGGGAAATGAATTAATAGCTATCAATAATAACCTTAAATTTAATGGATTAAATGCTCCGATCAAAAGACATAGGGGAGCTGAGTGAATAAGAAAATATGACCTGAACATATGCTGCCTATAAGAGATTACCTTAGAACAAAAGACCTACACAGAGTGAAAGTGAAGGGTTGGAAAAAATATTCCAAGGAAATGGACAGGAGAAAAAAGCTAGGGTAGCAATATTTACAGACAAAATAGACTTAAAAACAAAAGTCATAAAAAGAGACACAGAAGGACACTTCATAATACTCAAGGGAAGAATCCATCATGAAGACATAACATTGTGAACATATGTACTCAACATAGGAGCACACAAATACATATGGAAAATCTTGGAGAACTTTCAGAAATAAATAGACAGCAACATACTTATGCTAGGGGATTTTAACACCCCACTGTCAAAAATGGATAGATCTTCCAAACAAAATATCAACAAGGATATTGTGGCATTGAACAATGCCCTAGATCAAATGGACTTAACTGATGTATACAGAACCTTTCATCCCAAAGAAGCAAAATACACATTCTTTTCAAATGCACATGGAACATTTTCGAAGATAGACCACATGATTGGACACAAACCAAACCTCAACAAATTCAAGAAAATTGAAATCTGATTTTATCATTAATACATTCCTTAGGGCAAGAGATATAAATGAAAGAATAAGCAAATGGGACTACATCAAACTAAAAAACTTCTGTATGGCTAAAGAAAACATCAACAAAATGGAATGGGAACCGACCATATAGGAAAATATATTGCAAATGATACCTTGGACAAGGGTTTAATCTCCAAAACATATAAAGAACTTACACAACTCCACTCTAGGAAAACAAAAAGTCCAATCAAAAAGTGGGCAGAGGACCCAAACAGACACTTCTCCAAGGAGGACATACAGAGGGCCCATACATACAAGAAAAAATGCTCAACATTACTAGCCATTAAAGAGAAGCAAATTAAAACCACAATGAGATAAAACCACTTCACACCAGTCAGAATGCCCATTATTAACAAATCAACCAACAGCAAGTGCTGGTGAGGTTGTGGATAAAAGGAAACCCTAGTGCACTGTTGGTTGGAATGCAGACTGGTACAGCCACTGTGGAAAACCATATGGAATTTCCTCAAAAAACTAAAGATGGAACTGCCTTTGGATCCAGTGATCCCACTGCTGGGACTACACCCTAAGAATCCTGAAAAACAAATTCACAAGAACCCATGTACCCCAATGTCATAGCAGCACAATTTGCAATAGGCAAGTGCTGGAAGCAGCCTAAGCACTCATCAGTAAATGAGTGGTCAAAAAACTGTGATACATATACACAATGGACTACTACACAGCAGAAGGAAAGAAGGATCTCCTACTCTGTGCAACAGCATTGATGGAACTGGGGAGTATTATGCTAAGTGAAATAAGCCAGGTGGTAAAATAGAAATACCATATGATCTCACCTACAAGTGGAACCTAATCAACAAAACAAACAAATGAGCAGAATAGAACCAAAGAGTTGGAAATAAACATCAAATTGACAGTGACCAGAATGGGGTGGAGTATAATGCGGGAAGAAGGGAAAGGGGCAAGCAAAGGAATATGAATAGAGGACTCATTCACTGACAAAGGAGAGACTAACTGTGTGTGTGGGTAAGTGGGGTAAGGGTGAGTAATGGGGAAAAAACCAGGACAACTGTAGCTGAAAAACAATAAGAAAAAAAAAGAAAAATTAAGTAATTTTTTAGTTTCCCTGAGAAAAAAAGTCAGCTCTTTTTATAGGAAGATAACAAAGTTGAGAGTCTCTATTAGGATTCATTCTATGTCCAGCATTTAGTGTAAGATCATTTTTACATGTGAAAAAGAAGAAAAATGTGATCCATCATTAAGGAGAAAAATATATATTAAGAAGCAGAACTACACAGAAGCCAAATGTTGAAATTAGCAGACTAGAGCTTTAAAATAACTATTATAAAATGTTTTAAAAATTAGTGAAAACATTGACAAATGGATGAATGGATAAAAAGTTTTTGCAGAGGAACTTTAAAAAAGCTTCAATTAGTAATTCTAGAAATTAAAACTATCTCAAATGAAAAAGTCTTGAAAAATCCTTAAAAACAAACTAGACACAATAGATGAAAGGAGTAAACACAAAATCAGATTATAGAAATTATCCAAGTCATGGAGAGAAAAGGAAAATAACAAAAAACAACAACAACGAACAACATCAAATATCCAGACAATTGAAGATATATAAGACAACATCAAATTATCTTGTATATGTACAACTGAAGTTCCAGAAAGAGAAAAAAGAAAGAATGGAGCAAAAAAAAGTGAAAAAATAATGACTAAATGTTTTCTAAAATTGATAAAAGACATCAGACCATAGTCTCAAGGAGCCCAGTGGGCTCTAGTAAAGATCACAAAGGAGACCAATGCACATCTAAGCACCTTACAGTCAAACTGATAAAAACCAAAAATAATGAGAAAAATCTTAAAAACAGACAGAAAAATAAAGACCTTACATTCAGGACAATAAAAGACATTAATAACAACAGTGATGAAGACATTCATTCAGGAAAACAAAAAAAAGAATAATGGTTCTCTATCAGAAATAATGAAGGCCACAGAACAAAGGAATAACATTTTTAAAGTGTTAAAAGAAAAAATAATATCAATACAGAATTCTAAATCCAATAAAATGTCTTTCAAAAATGAAAGTGAAATAAAAACTTTTTATAAAGAAGTCAGGAACCATATGATTTCACACATATATGGAATATAAAACTGAAAGCAACAAGTGAACAAATGAGATGAACAAAAAACCAAAAAGTCATAGACACAGGCAACAATATAGTGGTTACCATAGGGAAAGGGTGGTTGGATGGGAAGTAGTAAAGGGTAAAGGGGATCAAATATATGGTGACAGAAGAAGTTTGGACTTTGGGTGGTAAACACAGGTGATATATTATAGAATTGTACACTTGAAACATATAATTTTATTAACCAATGTTACACCAATAAATTTAATGAAAAAATTTAAAAAATAAAATAGAAGAGTTAAAATGAAAAAGAAAAACTGAAGTAATTTGTTGCTAGTGGGCCTGCATTAGAAGAAATACTATAAGAAGTTCTTCAGAATGAAAAGAAAAGATTCCAGTTGAAATATCTCCAGGAACAAATGAGTACCATTAGGAACATAATTAATAAATGGGTAAGTAAATATAAAAGACTAATTTAAAAGTATGTTTAAAAAACTACAGACCTGGGGAAGATCCAAAATGGCTATGGAGTAGGTGGAAGCTAAACACAGCTCCTCTCAGTGCCAAGTTGGATTTACAGCTAAATTATAGAGCAATCAACCTGAATAACCAATTGCAGCCTAGTTGAGCAGGAGTATTATATCCAAAGATTTATAGAGGAAGCTATACAGAAGCTGGTAAAAAGAGCAGAGACACAGAGAGGACTGGTCCCTGCACCCAGGTGCAGTGGCTGAGAAGCTAGAGGGATAGCTCAGCAGCAAGAATCTCTGCTGAGGAGCATGGGCTTTCAACCCCATACTGGGACCCACAAATCAGAGTACTAGGGCCAGGAAGAGGAGCCTGCATGGTAACTGGCATTGAAAATCAGCAGGGACTCTGTTTGCTAGAAAGAAGAGGGGGTCTGCTAGAATCCCAGGTGCTCTCCTAAAGGGCCAATGCACAGGAGCTCTCTCTTGGGCACTCACCTGGGCACTCTCTGGTTGAGAGAAGGAGACTTGGGGAAGATCTGGGTGATGTGGCTCTGAAGAGAAATCTGGAGGGTAGGCTTCTGAGGTCCTGATCCTGAATCAATATTCCACACTGTTTTCAGGAGCCATTTCCCAGGAGTGGGCACTCCTATTCTTACAGGACCAGGTTGGGGAGTGCACTAAACCAATCCTCCAAATGATGACACCACCCTGCTAAGCTTGAGTTCAGCAGAAAGGACTATTTTCTGTACCCAACAGGAGCCTATAGTGTATTGTTTTTCTGGAGAAACTATAGGCAGATGCTCACAGTTATTTGAACTGTGTGGCTTTAGAATGGGGGCCAATGTTTCCCCACTCACACAGGGTGGCACCACCCCCAAAGGAGGGCTGCCTTGATCTGTTTTCTGAAATCTCTTTCCCTCTACTGCTGAGCTTAGTTCCATTGGGGGAAGGTGACATGGCTCAGAGCTGAGACTATTAACATGACAGTCAGGGTCTCTGAAGGTGAGGCTGCAGGGCTAGGGGCAGGTGTGGAGTTTGCTCAACTCCCAGGGCCAGTGCCACCCCCAGCAGAGGGCTGCCTTGATCTGTTTTTCCAAGTCCTGCTGTCCCTGTCCTGTTGGACTCAGTTGTGCAGGGGGAAGAGAATGAAGCTTGAAACTGGGGCCTTTAAGGTGTGGCTCTGTCAGGGTCTCTGACAGCACAGCTGTGGAGCTAGGAGGAGGCATGCAGCTTGCTCTTCTCCCACAGGCTGGGGGCATCCCAAACAGAAGACTGTCTTGATCTAGTTCTACAAGTCCAACTGGCCCTGTCCTGCTGGTCTTTGTCCCACAGGGGGAAGGTGGCTCCACTCAAAGCTATGACATTCAGAGTCTGTCTCAGAGGTTCCAGCGTGGGGATGACCAGGCATGGCTATAGAGCTAAGGTGAGGAGTGCAGGTCAACCCTCTCCCAAGGCCCAACTAGTGCCACTCCTAATGGAAGGATTTCTTGATCTCTTTGCGCAAGTCCTGATGGCTCCACCACACTGAGGTTGCTCCTTCAGTGGAGACAGCTGGCTATATCCAACCCGAACCTGTGGTGCACTCTCCTGGGGGACCCAGAGTAGGGGACTCTAGCAGAGACTGAGTGGTATGGCTCTGGAATAGAAGCTGCATACTCCCCACTGAGTGCCTGACCATGCTGCCCCCAAGTAGAAAACCCACTAGCCTGTCCTTTCAACCCAGTAACTCTGCATTACCAAGCTTGAGCTGTGTGTAAGGGTGAGTGGGTCACAACCAGCTTAGACCCACTCAACAGCCTTTATTCATAAGACTCTGGAGGAAGTCCGGAAAAACGTCAGCATTATGGGGGTGTTGCAGAATAACCAACATCAGGGGGACTTGGACTTTTATTAATCTACCCTCAGATCAGAACTCTAGAAGGCTGATCCTGGTATACAGTCTGGCCTTTCCCACGCACACAGAAGACACAGCCACAAACAGTGAATAGCATGATAGCTTCAATGAGTATTCCAAAGCTGGTTACACACAATGTCTGACATTAACCTGTACTAGAGCCCTGGCCAAGGGGGCCCCAAACCAACATAGCAAATGGTGGGTTTTAAACCACACCAGAACTTGACCCAACTAGCCACACAAATTGCACAGCCAAAGGGGGACTCTGGCAGACACCAGACCCTGCCAGGAACAACTCTGTCACAGGGGACAGTCCTTGAAAAGCAACTCATACATGGTGAACAAGGTCTATCCTTATAAGTCAGCTAACCTGAGGGTTAATTCTACCCACAAATGGAACAAGAGCATTCAAGACTCAACTACAACAGGAGAAGGCATATAACACACAAAATAATAATTTCTGGAGCATCAAGCTCAGGTCATCTAAACCACTGAGACCCACGAGGCACCCACATCAGAGATCGCTCTTAATAACCATGGAAGTTATAGCAGGTCTACCAAATATGCAGAGATGAACACAAAAAGGCAGACAAGCCCTGGTTGGACGGCTCAGTTGGCTGGAGCATTGTCCTGTGCACCAAAAGTTTGCAGGTTTGATTCCCTGTCAGGACACATACTTATGTTGCAGGTTCAATACCCAGTTGGGGCACATACAGGAGCCAACTAATTGATGTTTCTCTCTGACATTAATGTTTCTCTCCCCACTTTAGTTTCCTTTTTCTCTGAAATCAGTAAACATATTGTCAGGTGAGGATTTTTAAAGAGGGAAGACAGAATGGAGAAACAAAGAAATATGCTCTCAAATAAAAGAGAAAGAGATATCCCCAGAAAAAAATAAATGAAATAAAAGCAACCAAAATATCAGATGCAGAGTTTTAAAAATGATAAGCGTGCTCAAAGATCTTAGGGGAAGGATAGATGATCTCCATGAGAACTTAGAGATAGTAAGCATAAAAGAGAACATAAAAACCATAAAAAAGATCTGTTAGAAATAAATAAAACAATATCTGAAATAAAGCATACACTAGAAAAAATCAACAGCAGCTTAGATGAAGCGAAGGACTGAAATCAGTGATTTAGAGAACAAGGTAACAGTAAGAAACCAAGCAAAACATTTAAAAAATGCTACAAAAATTAGGAAAATCTAAGGGGCATCTGGGACAACATCAAGTGTAGCAACACTCATATCATAGGGGTACCAGAAGGAGAAGAGAGAAGAAAAAGAGAAACTGTTTGAAGAAATAATGGCTAAACCTTCTCTGACCTGGTGAAGGAAAAATCACACAAGTTCAGGAAGCAGGGAGAGTCTCAATCATGATGAAACCAATGAGGCCCACACCAAATTACATCATAAGTAAAATGGCAAAGTTTAAGGACAAACAGAAAATTTTAAAACAACAAGAGAAAGACAGTCAGTTACCTTCAAGGGAGCTTCCATGGGGTTGTCAGATGATTTCTCAACAGAAACATTTCAGGCCAGAAAGGATCGCTATGAAATATTCAGTGTGATATAAAGCAAGGACCACAATGAAGACTACTCTGTCCAGCAAGACAATCATTCAATTTTAAATGATCCTTTCTGGCTGGAAGTGTTTCTGTTGAGAAATCATCTGACAACCCTATGGGAACTCCCCTGAAGGTAATTAACTATCATTCTCTTGTTGCTTTCAGCTCCTACCCTTTGCAACAGCATGGATGGATCTGGAGAGCATTATGCTAAGTGAAACAAACCAAGTGGTAAAAGAGAAATACCATGTGTTCTCATCTAATCAACAAAACAAACAAGCAAGCAAAATACAACTGGAGACACTGAAATAAAGAACAATCTGACAGTAACCAGAGAGGAGGGAGAGGGATAATAGGGGATAATGGTGCGTAGGCCATCAAGGAACATATAGAAGGACACATGGATAAAGCCACAGTGGATAGGTTTGAAGGTAGGAGGTGGGAATGGTTGGGGAAGGGGGCATGGTGGGGTAAAATGGAGACAATTGTACTTGAACAACAATAAAGACAAAAAAGTAGCTTTGGCTGGTGTGGCTCAGTGGACTGAGCACTGGCCTGCAAATCAAAGGGTCACTGGTTCAATCCCCAGTCAGGGTACATGTCTGGGTTGTGGGCCAGGTAGGGGATGCATGAGGGGCAACCACACATTGATGTTTCTTTCCTTCTATTTCTTTTTCCCTTCCCCTCTCTCTAAAAATAAATAAATAAAATCTTTGAAAACAAATAAAATAAATAGAATTGAAGAAGAAATAAAGAGCTTATGAGACAAAAAAAAAAAAAAACAAAAAACCCTAAGGGAATTCATTACCATGAATTCAGCATTGCGAGAAATGCTAAAGGGCCTGCTTTAAGAAGAAAAATAAAAGAAACAGAGAAAGAGAGAAACATAGGAATAAAGAATAAAATATCAACAAGTAAGTACCTATCAATAATAATCTTAATGTAAGCAGATTAAAGACTCCAAAGTAGATGGAACCTGTATCCATTTGCTCCTGACTCCAAACAGGATTTACAGCTAATCTGCAGAGCAATCAAACTAAAAAAAAAACAAGTAAAAATTAGGAGTACAAAAGATGCTACATAGAGACTGGTAAAAACTGTTGAGACATGGAGCAGGAAAGTTTCCACACATAGGTGTAGCAGCAGCTGAGAGCCAGAGAGATATTGTGACTGAGGAATTCCCTCTCCCTGAGAGCGATGAGTCTTAACCCCATGCAGGGATCCCCAATCCACAGCAGCACAGACAGGAAGACAAGTCTGTTTAGCATCTGGTGGTCGGAATTAGTGTGGATTCACCCCATCTAGGAGACTCAGAGTGCTCCTTCCTAGGGTAGAGCACTCCTATTATTACAACATCAGCCTGGAGAGGTTATGGTCTGGATTCTGACTTCTGGCAAGGCAATACAACCATACTTGGGTCTTACAGAGGGGTCTGATGGCTACACTAAGCAGTGACTTTAGGAGGCCCTCTATTTTCTAGGGAGGCTTTAGGTGGAGACACAGATGTGACTTAATTATGTGGCTTGGAAAACAGGACCAGTATCCCCCAACTTGAGCACAGTTCATGCCCTTCTCTTCACCTGTTGAGCCACTCCTATTGCTAAGTTGGAAGGCGCAGAGGAGCTACACAGGGCTGGGACATTTGGCCTATTGTGGTGTATTTTGTGGTGTGTTGTGCCAGGCTGGGACTTTTGAGCCCACACAGAGCAGGTGTTTTTGGTTTCAGCTTGCTGAGACCTGCTGTGCAGAGTAATCAAAGTGCGGCAAAGAACTGAAATTTTTGGCCCCATCCTTCTTGCTTTGTCAGTGAGTCAGAGAGCTGCACAGAGCAGGGAATATCAGATTGTGTCTACTAGGGAGGCTTCTGTCTGAGAGCTAGACAGGTGAGTGCTTGGCTGCATGGATATGTAGTGAGGAGACAAATCCAAACTACCCTGAGAGTTTAACCACACTACCCTTGGAGGGGGAAGAAGTGACTGCTTCCTTCTACAGGTTTGTGAGCATCACCCCCAATGGGAAACTGGTTAGATCAACCCTACCAATTTCTGTATACTGCACTAAGTGCAGTTCCATGGGGTTGGGAGGTGGGGAGGAATAGCAGCTCAGAACAGGGATTTTCAAAGTGTGACACCCTTGGAAGCTATTATCTGAGAAAAGGGCAAAAGGGTTTAGCCTCCTCCTGCAGGCTGGTCCAGCATCACTCCCAATGGGAGACTCTTTATCTCTTCCCTTGAGCCCAAGCAGAGTTTACTCCTGCAAAGGGATGACTAGTTTTACCCAACCTGAATCTGCAACAAGGGCCCCTGAGATAACTATATTTGGAGACAATGGTAGAGACTGATGGGCCTGGCTTTGAAGCAGAGGCTACTTTCCCTTCATTGAGTTCCTAACTGACTGCATAACCAACCAAGCAGAAAACCTGCTATATCTATGTCTAAAAGTCTGATCTCATTGAACAGTCCCCCATCAAAAGGCTCCAGAGGAACCAGGTAGCCTCAGGAGGAGACACAGGAGCTGAAAGGGGGTGGTGGACTTCAGGGAGCCTCATTCCTTATACAGAGTTGCCACAGCACTAAGCTGGAAAAACTTGACTCTTTTACACAGATTAGCACCTCACACACATGCACACAGGCCAAGTAGACATGAATAGTGAACAGCATGGGAGCTACAGACAGGTAGCCCAAGGCAAGTTACACCAATATCTGACAGCTAACTGTACTGGAACCTCACTGTAGAAGATCCAGAACTAACATAAACAGTAAACCACTCTATCAAGACTGGGAGATGTAGTAGCTCTACATAATATATAAAGAAAAACACAGAGAAGCTGCCAAAATGAGGAAACAAAGAAACATGGCATAAATTAAAGAATAGATCAAACCTTCAGAAAAAGAACTGAACAAAATGGAGAAAAGCAATCTATTAGATGCAAAGTTCAAAACACTGGTTATAAGGAGGCTCAAGGAACTTAGTGAGGACCTCAATAACATAAAAAAAAGATTCTGTCATGGATGAAAGATACATTAATTGAAATAAAGTAGAATGGATGAAGCCAAGAATCAAATCAGCAATTTGGAACATAAGGAAGCAAAAAACAACCAATCAGAACAACAAGAAGAAAAAGGAATCCCCCCCAAATGATGATTATATAGGGAGCCTTTTGAAAACTTCAAACATACCAACATTGATATTATAGGGGTGCCAGAAGAAGAAGAGAAAGAGCAAGACTGGAAACTTTTTGAAAACATAATGAAAGAAAAAATCCCTAACTTGGTGAAGGAAATAGACAAACAAGTCCAGGAACCACAGAGAGTCCCAAGCAAGAGGGACCCAAAGAGTCCCACTTTAAGACATATTATAAATAAAATGCCAAAGGTTAAAGATAAAGAGATCATCTTAAAAGCAGCAAGAGGAAAGCAGTTAATTACTTACAAGGGAGCCCTCATAAGATTGTCAGCTGATTTCTCAAAAGAAACATTGCAGGCTAGAAGGGATTTACAAGAAATATTCAAAGTAATGAAAAACAAGGATCTATAACCAAGGTTAGTCTACTCAGCAAAGGTATCATTTAGAATTGAAAGACAGATAAAGAACTTCCCAGAGAAGAAAAAGCTAAGGGAGTTTATCATAACCAACCCAGTATTATATGAAATGTGGAAGGGTCTTGAAGAAGAAGAAGGAGAAAGAAGAAGAAGTTGTAGTAGTAGTAATAGAAGAAGAAGAGGAGGAGGAGGGGGAAGAGGAGGAAGAGAAAGAAGAAGAAATATGAACAATAAAATGGCAATATATACATATCTATCAACAATTACATCTAAAAAAATAAACAAACAACACAAACAGAATCATAGATACAATGTTTATATAGGTGGGAGTGGGGGCTGGATGAAAAAGGTGAAGGGATTAAAAAGTACAAATTTGTAGTTACAGATACTTATGGGGATATAAAATACAGCATAGGGAATAGTGTAGCCAAAGAATATACAGCCATGACCTATGAATATGGACAACAGTGTGGGGACTGCTTGATGGAGTGTGGAGGCCGGGGGAGGAGATATAAGGGGGAATATTGGGACAACTGTAGTAGCATAATCAATAAAATATAATTAAAAAGAAAAACTATGGCCAACATCATACTCAATGGTCAAAAAAAAAAAAGCATTTTTCAAAGATCAGGAACAAGTCAGTATTGTCCATGTTGAACATTTTTATTCTATGTAGTACTGAAAGTCACAGCCACAATGATCAGACAAGAAAAAGAAATAGAGGCATCCAAATAACAAAGGAGAAATTAAAACTGTCATTATAGAGATTAAAAATTATAGAGGGGTAAGTGGAAACTACACTATAGTCCCCTCAGGACCAATCTGGAATTACAACTAAATTGTAGAGAAATTACCCTGAATAACCAACTGGACACTAGCTGGACAGAAGCCTTATAACATAAGACAGTCAGAAGAAACCACTTCACCACAATGAGAATGGTAAAGAGTGTGGAGGAGGCATGGGAGAGCAGAGTGGGCTTCCATGGGTGGCACCTGAATGCCAGAGGCATATATCAGCAGCCAGGATGGTCCCTCTGAGAAATATGGGGTCAAAGATGGGCTCCCCAGCCTACAGCACCTGAACCAAAAGGAGCTCAGATAACATCCAGCTGTAAAATGCAGCAGAGTTTCTATCTGCCAGGAAGAGATGGCTGGACACTCACAGAACCTCTTGAAAGGCTAATACACAAAATTTCATGTGCAGCCACTAACCTGGGCTCTGACAGAGGGTGGATTAAAGATGCTTAAGGAGAACCTGGGGTCAGTGGCTCTGGGAATAGAACTGAAGCACCAGCCACCAGGATCCCTGAGTTATTCCTGAGTTATGTGCTGAGTTATTCCCCATACTGCAGAAGTCATCTTTCTCAGACAGATCACTCCTATCCAAGTGGCATCAGCTTGAAGGGAAACAATAGCCTCACCTGCAGGAATTACTCTGGCCAACCATGTGGTGCTTAAACTGGACTTCTGATCACAGTTTGAAGCTATATCACTGATGAGTTTAACATCTAAGGTGGAAAATATAAAGAAGCAAAACTGGGAAGACAAAAAGTAGACCACAAGGATACTCAACAAAATGAAAAAAAAAACTATATATAAACCATGAAAAGGACCAGTCAGAAATAAAGAATGTGATATCTGAAGTAAAAAATACACTGGAAGGAAGGAATAAACAGTATGTTAAATGAAGCAGAGGATTAAATCAGTCACTTGGAAGAGAGAGAGAGAGAGAGAGAGAGAGAGAGAGAGAGAGAGAGAGAGAGAGAGAGAGAAACCCAAGACAGAGCAGCAAAAAGAAAAAAGAATTTTCAGAAATGAGGAGAGCTTAAGAAACATGTTGGATAACATGAAGCATAACAACATCCACATCATGGGAACACCAGAAGGAGAAGAGAGCGAGCCAGGGTTCAAGAACTTACTTGAAGAAATAATGATAGAAAATTTCCCTAATCTGGTGAAGGCAAAAAGACACAAAAGTCCAGGAAGCTGAGACTCCTGAAAAATTTGGACCAAAAGACTACACTAGGACACATACTAATTAAAATGTCAGGGCTTAAATACATGAAGAGAATCCTAAAAGCCACAAAAGAAAAGCAGGTAATTACATACAAGGGAGCACCAATTAGAGTATCATCAGACTTCTCAACAGAAACATTTCAGGCCAGAAGAGGTGTGAAATATTGACAGTGATGAAAACCAAGGATCTATAACCAAGGCTACTTTATCCAGAAAGGCTATCATTTAAAATTGAAGGAGAAATAAAGAGCTTCCCAGGCAAGAAAAAGCTAAGGGAGTTTGTTAACGTGAAACCATACTGCAACAAAGGGTAAAGGGCTTGCTTTAAGGAGAAAAAAAAAGGGGAAAAAAGAGGAAAGTAGTCTAACAATAAAATGGCACTAAATGTGTATTTATCAATAATCACCTTAGATGTTAATGTCTTAAATGCTCCAACCAAGAGACATAAGGTATCTGAATGAATAAGAAAACAAGACCCATATACATGCTGCCTCAGAGAGACCCAGCTCAGATCAAAAGATACACACAGAATAAAAGTAAAGGAATGGAAAAAGATATTTCACAAATGTCGAAGATTAAAAACCTGGGATAGCAGTACTTATATCTGACAAAATAGAATTTAAAACCAAAGCTATAGTAAGAGACAAAGGACACTAAATAATGAAAAGGAAACAATCAAACAAGAGGATACAACCCTAGTAATTATTTATGCACCCAACATAGGAGCACCTAAATATGTCAAGCAAATATTGATTGACATAAAGGGAGAGATTGAGAGAAATATAGTCATAGTTGTGGACTTTAACACCCATTAACTTCAATGTATAGATCTTCCAGACAGAAAATCAGCAAAGAGACACTGGCCTTAACTGACATGCTAGATCAAATGGATTTAATCAATATCTTCAGAGTATTTCATCCCAAAGCAGAAGAAAATATATACTCTTCAAGTGCACATGGAACATTTTCTAGGATAGACAACACATTAGGACACAAAACAGGTCTTAATATTTTAAGATTGGAATCATATCAAGCATCTTTTCTGAGCACATTGCTATGAAACAGGAAATCAATCACAAGAACACTGAAAAACACTCAAAGACCTGGAAGCTAAATAACACGTTATTAGACAATAAATGAGTCAATAATGAGATTAAAGAAGAAATCAAAAGATACTTTGAAACAAATGAAAATGAAGACACAACAATCCAAAATCTATGGGACACTGGGAAAGCTATCCTAAGAGGGAAATTTATAGAATTACAGCCTATCTCAAAAAAACAACAAAAAGCTCAACTAAACAATCTAACTTCACCCTTAAAGGAACTTGAGAAATAAAAACAAACAAAGCCCGAAGATGGTAGAAGGAAGGAAATAATAAAGATCAGAGAAGAAATAAGTTAAACAGGATCTAAAAAAATGATGCAAATGTCAATGAATCCAAGAGTTAGTTCTTTGAAAAGATAAACATGATTGACAAACCTTTAACCAGGCTCATCAAAAAAAGAACACAAAGGATCCAAATAAATAAAATCAGACATGAAAGAGCATAAATAACAACTGACACCAAAGAAATACAAAGGTTTCTAAGAAAATGTTATGAACATATGCTAACAAACTAAACAACCTGGATGAAATGAATAAATTCCCTAAAACATATGTTATAGAACAGAGCGGGTGGGGCGGGTGGAATGATATAAAAGACCCCCCCTTTTCTTCCAGGGGTTCCTCCCCACCTACTGGGTTCATTTTGCCCACCACCTGAGGAAAGATGTCTCTTAATACCTGAGATCAGTGAAAAGGAAAGGAATTTATTACTTATTTGAAATAATACAAATTAAAGTTCCTCACAAATGCACACAGTCCTCCCGACACCCTCCATGTGGTAAAAGGGAGCACTTCCAAAGCCTCGTGGTCCTGACTCTCACCCAAGCCACATGGTCCCAACCCAGACACCAAAGCCACATGATCCTAAACAGACATGTGGCTTTGGATCCTAAACAGATCCAAAAAAGAGACACCCAATGGCTGCCATGCCTCTGTTTAAATTCCAGCACCAATCTTCCTCTGCAACCCCATTTCTGGATCCTCCCACAATAGGTCACAGCAGCCAGCATTCTGGACTGGTGTGGCCCTGTGGTGTGGAGCCAATTATCTCCAAGCTCTTCTGGACCCTATTACAAATCCCTATTTGCCGCCCCCCTGCCCCCTTGACTGCACCCTGTTACACATACACTCTTCTAAAACTAAATCAGGAAGAATCATAGATTCTGAATAGATGATTACATTCAGAATCTATGATTCTTCCTGATTTAAAATCTATGATTCTTCCTGATTTAGTTTTAGAAGAGTGTATGTTTTAGGGAATTTATTCATTGCATCCAGGTTGAAATGGTAATAAAAAAATGCCAACAACAAAAAACATAGCCCTGGACCAGATGACTTCACAGGTGAATTTTATTGAACATTCTGAGAACAAACAACTTTCCTCAAAATATTTCATAAAATTCACGTGGTTGGCAAGGCTCACAAGCTCATTTTGTGCGGCCAACATTATCCTAATTCCAAAGCCAGATAAAGACACTACAAAGAAAGACAATTGTAGGCCAATATCCCTGATAAACATAGACAATAAAATCCTCAGCAAAATATTAGCAAACCAAATACAGCAATACATCACAAAGATCATACACCATGATCAAATGGGATTTACTCCACGAAGGCAAGTTTGGTACAACATTCACAAATCAATAAATGTGATACACCACATAAAGAAAATGAAGAAAAAAACAACATAATCGCACAATGGAATTCTATGCAGCTGAAAGAAAGAAGGAACTCATACCCTTTGCAACAGCATGGATGGAGTTGGAAAGCATTATGCTAAGCGAAATAAGCCAGGCAGTGAAAGACAAATACCATATGATCTCACCTTTAACAGGAACCTAAACAACAAAAGAAGCAAGTGAAATATAACAAAAGACACTGAAATAGAGTTGTCAGTGACCAGAGGGGAGAGGGGAGGGAATTTCAGGGGAGAAGGGAAGGGTTTACAGGAACAAATATAGAGGACACATGGACAAAACTAGGGGTGTTGGAAAGGGGAGGGAGGAGGGGAGGAATGGGTGGGTGGGCTGGAATGGGAATAAAGGAT
>CM052547.1:50347304-50365018 GCA_028533065.1 Trachops cirrhosus | reverse complement strand
CAACAAAAAAAATAATCATATCAATAAATGCAGAAGAGGCATTGATAAAATTTAGCACCCATTTATGATAAAAACTCTCAGCATAGTAGGATTAGAGGGTACATACCTAAACATAATAAACCATATATAACACACCCACTACCAACATCATACTCTACAAGCATTCCCCTTAAGATCAGGAACAAGATGTGTATGTCTGATCTCACTTCTCTTATTCAAAATAGTACCAGGAGTCCTAGCTACAGCAATAAGACAAGAAGAAGAGATAAAAGGCATCCACATTGGAAAGGAAGAAGTAAGTGTCACTATTTGTGGATGACATGATACTGTACATAAAGAACCCCCAAAAGACCACAAGAAACTACTAGAGCTAATAAATGAATTCAGGAAAGTAGAAAACTAAAAAGTTAATATCTAGATATTAGTGGCATGTTGATATGTCAATAACAAACTAACAGAAAGGAAAAATTTTAAAAAATCCCATTCACAACCTCTACAAGAAAAAAATACCTAGGAATAAACTTAACCAAAGATGTAAAACACCTGTACTCAGAAACTTATAAGACACTGAAGAAAGAAATAGAAGATACAAAGAAGTGGAAACACATACCATGTTCATGGATATGATAATTAACATCATTAAAATGTCCATACTACCCAAAGCAATCTATAGATTCATCACAATTCCTATTAATATTTGAGTGATGTATTTCACAGAACAAGAACAAATATTTAAAAACTTTATATGACCCTGGCTGGCATGGCTCAGTGGTTGAGTGCCAGCCTGCAAATCTAAGGGTCACCGGTTCGATTTCCTGTCTAGGGCACATACCTCGGTTGGGGGCCAGGTACCCAATGGAGGGTGTGCAAGAGGCAGCCACACATTGATGTTCCTCTCCATCTCTTTCTCTTTTCCTTCCCCTCTCTGAGAAATGAGTAAATAAAATCTTTAAAAAATTTCATATGAACCCACAAAGAGCCCACATAACAACAGCAATGCTGATAAGAATAAAGTTGGAGGAATCACACTATCTAATACCAAAGTATATTATAAGACCATAGTAGGAAGGTTCAAGATGGCTGCAGAGTAGCTGGAAGCTCTGTCACTTGCTCCCAGACCTGGACAAGTCTTGCAGCTAAACCACAGAGCAATCAACTTGAAAGTCCAGTGGAGAGTGAGCAAGAATGTGTGAGTGAGAACATGGACTAGAGTGCAAGGAATGTACATGAGTGGGCAAGAGCCTACCTGTCCATAGGGAACTTGGGAGTGAGCAGCCAGGGTTCTCCTAGAGTAGCAACTGCCACTACCAATGCCCAAACTGTCACTCTTGGTTGCACAGATTCTGGGTGGTTGAGGATTGGCTTAGGAGCCTAGAGCTCCAGGGGTGGAGACAAATGACCAGGAGGTGCTGGCTGCAGAGACATTGTGGCAGAAGCAGGCCCACCTGAGGCTGAGAATCTCTGGAGGGAGCTGGGACAGCACCCCACCACTGCCCCATTTTATAGTGTTGCTGTAGTACTCTTCCCAGGACCATCTGGGAGAGATCCAGAGAAATCTAATACAGTCAGAGGTTCTAGCAAACAGTGGCCATCCCTGACCAAAACAGACTCTGTGATTTTTGGGGGTGGGGGAGCACATGGAGAACAGGTCCCCCAGGACTTGGTACTGTAGTGTGGGGGCCACACAGAAACTCTTTTTAAAAGAGGAACTGAGGTGGGACTGAAGACTCGGCAGGGACCTCAGGCTTGCATGTGTGTGCAAAGTGGCTCTGCTAACAAAAAGAATTCAAAAGGATAGAGTTGCACGGAAGGGACTGTTGGATCCACCACAGCACCACTGGTGAGCAGGGAACAGAACAGAGTGGAGATTTCAGGCCACAGCCTCCAGCAGGAGAGCAGCAGACTAGGCACTGGATGACCAGGAGCTGAACACCTGAGATTTGCTGCAGCCAGGCATGTTCCCTCAGAGACAGGCGATCCCAACCCCCACCTTGGGGATTACAGGTTCTGCAAAGCAGAGAGGCCTGGCTCAGGGTCCCCCTGCTGGGTGCATATCTGAAGAGGAAGAAGAAAAAACTCTGAAAGGACCCTTTATCAGACACTATGAGCTACACTGTTCCTTGGACCCTGTTCCAGTAAAACCAGCAGAGCAGAGAGATGAGAGACAGGTGCAGTAAGCTGGGTTTAAGGTCCCACCCAGCCTCAGTGACTAGACAGATTGGCTGTCTGAGCCAAGCAGGAAAGAACTGCCCCTTTTACAAGGAATGGCCCCCAACAAGAAACGGACAGCTAATTTACCAAACCATACATTATTGGAAAGAATCTGGGACAGATTCAAGATGTGTGGTAAGGGTATGGGGAAACACTACCACCACCTACCCTGAAGACTGAATAGTGCATTCCAGGGGTGACCCCAGGTTTCCACCCTTCTGATCACACCAAAGGCCAGCTCTGGAGACAAGTGGAGAAGGTACTGACAGTCATTTTGGGTCATTAAGTAAACCACACTTTGGCTCTGAGCTGATTGAAAACCAACAGTGCAGAACAGTGGGGGCCAGCCTACTCTGGAGGAGACAACCACATAGTATAGATCACTTGTAGTCTTGAACAGGTTGCCTAAGGACAAACTAGGGCACCATCTCATATTCCAGGGGCAGATCTTGAAAGAGAAGACAGTGATAAACACTGGGTACTACTGAGACAAATTCCACTGTGGTCTTCACGATTTATGTTATTTTCTCTTCTGTATAACTTTTTAACATTAACTTCTTTCCCTTCAAGTTTGTACCTATTATTTCACTAGTTTTTATATTTTAGTTTATTTCAAATTTCATATTTTTCTCTCTTCTCTTACTCTATTTTTGTTTTAAATTTTATTTTTTCTTTTGCTATGACTTGTTTCTATTCCACAATCCTACTATTTCTCAAGCCTCTCAAAACCATTTTTTCTTGTCCTTAGTCACCCCACATTTTGTTTTCCATTCTTAAACTGTCCTTATTCTCTCTCCACCTTTATCAATCTTTGCTCACTGGTTATTGACATGGTGGTTATTGTTGCATTTCTTCAATTTTATTTTTAGATCTTCAGTATTTTTGTGTTTAAATCTTAAACTTTATTGTTCCCTTGTCCTACTCCATTTTGCCTTCCTAACACTCTTTCATTTTTGCATTCTTAATTCTAAGTTTTTCTTGTCTTAGGCTGGTTTTCATTCCTTACACCTCGTATTCCTTCTCCCTCTATTCTCTCAGAATAACTTTTCTTTCCCCTAGGCATCATAAGCTTTTCTTCTTTTCCTTCTAATGCCCATTCCAACAATATTAATCTTTGCTCATTTGTTGTTGATATTGCTGTGATGAATCTTTTTTCTTCAATTTGGTTCCTATTTTTTCACTATTTAAAATTTTTTTTGTTTAAACCTAATACTACATGCTTCCTTTTATTCCTTCATTTAATCTTCTCCCCTCCCTTTTTTATTTATGATGTAAATTTTATTCTCTTTCTTTCTTCACATTATTTCTGTTCCTTACTCTTATCATTTCTCCTCCCTCTTAAAATCATTTTTCTTTCAGTTAATCATCTCATATTCATTTTTCCTTTCTAACAAGAGTCCTACTCTTTTTACACCTTTATTAATATTAACTCATTTGCTGTTGACAGTGTGGTTGTGGGTGGGGGTAATTTTTTCAGGTGTTGGTTTTTTTCATAGGTTGTTTGGTTTTGTTCTGGGAGCACCTGTACAACAGCATACATATGTGGTGGGCAGTGTGACTGTTGGTCAGCCAGCCAGAGGGAAGGACCAACCAAAGAATGACCCAACAACAATCAAAATCTAATTACAACTGGAGAGCCCATATAAATGGCATAAGGGCTTCCCAAGACCATAGTGCTAAGGAGACCAAAAGACTGTGCCACAGGACTCCTACCACAGAAGGTCATACCACAAAGACAAGGAGTCAAAGCGGATCTATCTAACATGTAGAAACAAGCAAGAAGAGTAATCTAAAATGGGGAGACAAAGAAAAAACAGCAAATCAAAAGGAATGGAGGAATTCCCAGAAAGAGTGTGAAAGAAAATTAAGGCATGCAAACTACCAGACACTGAGTTCAAAATAATGCCAAAAGAACACTCAAGGGACTCAGTAAGAACTGCAATGAACCCCATGGAAGCTACAAGGAACTTACTGTGAACTACAACATCATGAAAAAGGACAGAAAATATCAATAAGAGCCTGGAGGAAATTAAGAATACATTATCTAAAATAAAGAATACATTAGAAGGAATTAAAAACAGGCTAGATGAAGCAGAAGACCAAATTAGTGAGCTGGAGGATCAGGTAGATAAACCTCTCAGACAGAGTAACAACAACAACAACAACAACAACAAACCCTCAACATAAACAGTGGGTTTAAGGAATCTGTAGGGCAACATGAAGCATAATAATATTCAGATAATAGAAATACCAGGAGAAAAAGGGGAGCAAGAGAGAGACAACCTGTTTAAAAAAGTAATGACAGAAAACTTCCCTACACTGATGAGGGGAAAAGTCACACATTCCAGGAAGCACAGAGGGTCCCAATCAAGATGAATCCACAGAGACCCACTCCAAGACACATCATAGTTAAAATGACAAAATTTAAAGACAAAGAGAAAATCTTAAAGGTAGCAAGGGAGAAAAAGCTGGTAACATAGAAGGGAGCTCCAATAAGGCTATCAGCAGATTTCTCAACAGAAACACTACAAGCCAGAAGGGAATGGCAAGAAGTATCCCAAGTTATGAAAAGCAAAGGCCTGCACCCGAGACTATTCCACCCAACAAAGCTCTCATTTAAAATGTAAGGCAAAATAAGGAATTTCCCAGACCAAAAAACAAGGCTAAAAGAATACATCATCCCCAAACCAGCACTGCAAGAGATGATAATGGGACTGCTTTAAGAAGATAAAGAGAGAGACAGAGATAGAGACAGAAAGAGGGAGACACACAGGTGCAAAGGGAAAAAAGGCAATGGATAAGCACCTATCAATAATAACCTTAAATGTTATTACATGCTCTAGTCAAAAGACATAGAGTACCTGAATAGATACAAAAACATCACCTGATATATGCTGTCTACAAGAGACTCACCTTAGAACAAAAGATCTACACAGACTGATAATGAAGGGATGGAAAAAATTATTCTAAACAAACAGACTGGGAAAAAAACTGGGTTGCAATAGTTATATCAGACTAAATAAATTTAAAATAAAGGCCATAAAAAGAAACAAAGAAAGACACTACATAATACTTAAGGGAGTAATCATAAAGAAGAAATAAACCAAGATTGAAGATGGTGGCAAGGTAGGTGGGAGCTAAATCTACTTGCTTGTGCACCCAACTGGAACACCTAGCCAATCTCCTGAAAAACAAATGAAAAGCCAATGAAATTGCAACTTTTGTGAAGTTTGAAAGCCAAAATTGTAGAGGACATTGAAAAACAGATGGTAAGGAGATTGTGTTGGTATGGTAAGGTTCCTGGGATGTGTGCAGGGACCAAGGCTGCTGCAGCCCCCAGACTGGCACATGGTACCAGGGTTGGCAGCTACACCAGGAGCTTTGGAGGAGAGCTGGATTGACAACTGTAACTCTGCAGCTCCCTCCCCTACCAGAGGTGGGATGGCAGCCCCCACACCAGGAAAGACCTAGATACTTGAAGTCACCTATGGATGGGGAATGAAGATGCAGTGGGAGACACACAGGTGGTTTTCCTCTGCTGGGGCCGTGGTTGCCAGCTAGGACATTACCAGAGAAATTGGAAAGCTGGGTGACATCTGGAGAGGGGAGAAGAGTTGGGCCATAATGGACCCTGACCTGTATAGTCTCCAGACTGGTCAGGGTTGGGCTGTGTGAAAAGCTTGCTAAGAATGGTGGGTGCAAAGAAGAATTTACTTAAAAAAATGGGCTATCAGCCACTCTTCAAGGAACTCTCACAGAAGCTGGGCCAGCAAAGAGTGAGGAGGAGGGGCACAATTTGCTTCAAATCAGGGTTCTTCATGGGTGAAACAGTGTGGAGGATTAAAGGTGCAGGCTTGGCATAGATGGAGATTCGGGGCCAGGAAGCACTCTGAGGGCTAGGAATGGAGGCTGAGCACTTGTGAATATTGCAGCCCAGACCTAGCACCCATCCTTGAAAAACCACAGGAAAGGAAAAAAGTGAAGCCCAGCCCCATTTTGCCTGCGGTATCCAGGAAGACCTGCCTAACTCTCTCATCAGGTTTAAAGTCAGCAGGAGGCCTTTTGTTTTTTCCTCTTTTTTATTTTCCTAAGTGTGAGACAATAAGACCTGGAGCTCTGAAAGGATGAAAACAGATACAGAGAGGGATCACAAAGCTAACACTAGGAACTGAGAAACTGAGACAAATTTCACTTTGCTATCCTATAATAGAACTTGTTTATTTTATTGTTTATTGTTATTACTTTTTATTATTTTGATTTTTCAATATTTTTCTTTTATTTGATTATTATTTTTTATTTCTTTTCTTTCTGTTTAAGTTTATTCATCTTGTTTGTTTGTTTAATTTCATTGTTTAGTTGTTTTTGTTCTCTCTATCATATTGCCTTTTAACTTTCTTCTTTCAATTCATGTGTATTCCAATAACATACTATACTTGGTCTTTTACTTTCTATTCTTTTAATTCAGATCATATATTTATTATCATATTATTTTACTTCCAGTATTATTATAAATAATTGTTGTTCACTATTATTGTGAATATTACACAGCAACCCTCACTGACCTTGGCCTATTTCACTATATTTCTGAGCTTTATTACTGTTGTGGTTAACTCTATTCTCCCTCACACTATGACTAATTTCTATTCTTTACTCTCACTATATCTCACCATCTAATGTCACACAAGTGCTCTGTTTTTGGATTCAGCTCACATTCTTTCTCTCCTCTAATAGGAGTCTTATATCTTTTTCACCTTTTATAAAAAGTGGCTATTTGGGTGAAATATCATAGTTATCACCGTTCTTCTCCAAAGGATCTCCTAGTTCTTCTCTACTTGATGGTACTTTAAATTCCATAGAATACTCTCCCACTGTCTTAATCTATTTTGCCATTGCTCTGCCCCTGATTATATATAAGATATGGTGGGAGTAGTGAACACCAGTAAACCCACTGGAGGAAAGAACCCACCAAAAAACTACCAAGAACTAAAACACAAGTACAATAAGAGAGGCCACACAAAAAGAAGAAAGGGCAAACCCAGAGCATCCAGACAAGGAGCTTGAAGAGATGACACCACTGAACCCCATAGAATTCCTACCATAGAAATTCACCCTAAAAAAACAGCTAATGAAGTGAAACATCGCAGAAAAAACCAAAAAGAGTCAACTAAAATGGGGAGACAAAAAAAGAACATGGAATGAAAAGGAATGGAAGACTTCCCCCTAAAAGAGTTAAACAAAATGGAGGCAAGCAAATGATCAGATATAGAATTTAAAATAATGGTTATAAAGATGCTCAAGGAACTCACAGACAACTACAAGAAACTGAGGGAGAACTATAGCAGTATAAAAAAGGAAATAAAAACTATAGAAAAGAACCAGAAAGAAATGAACAATACAATCTCAGAAACAAAAATACTCTAGAAGGAGTTACAAACAGGCTGGATAAAGCAGAGGACCAAATCAGAGAGCTAGAAGACAAGGTAGAAAAAACACCCAGATGGGGCAAGAATAGGAAAAGAGACTCAGAAAGAATGAACAGGTGGTAAGAGAGTTGAAACACAACATGAAACATAAGAATATTCATATAATAGGGATACTAGAAGGAGAAGAAGAACAAGGGATAAAAAACCTGTTTGAAAAAGTAACGATGGAATACATCCCTAATTTGATGAGAGAAAAAGTGACACAAATCCAGGTAACACAGAGAGTCCCAATCAAGAGAAACCTAAAGAGGCCCACTGAAAGACACACATCATAATTAAAATGTCAAAATTCCAAGACAAAGAGCGAATCCTAAAGGCAGCAAAGGAGAAACAGGAAGTAATATACAAGGGAGCCCCAATAAGAATATCAGCTGACTTCTCAAAGGAAATACTCCAAACCAGAAGAGAATGGCAAGAAATATTCCAAGCAATAAAAGCCAGAGGCCAGCAACCAAGACTACTTTATACAGCAAGTTTCTCAATTAAAATAGAAGGCCAAATAAGGAGTTTCCCAGAACAAAGAAGTCTAAAAGAATACATCTCCACCAGACCAGCTCCGCAAGAGATGCTGAAGGGACTGCTTTAAGAAAAGGAAGAAAAAGAGTCAGAGAGAGAGGAACACAGGTGTGAAAAATGGCAATGAATAATACCTATGAATAATAACCTTAAACTGAAACAGACTAAATGTTCCAATCAAGACATAGAATAGCTGAATGGATAAGAAATCAAGACCCACACATATGCTGTCTGCAAGAGATCCACCTCAGAACAAAAGACTTACACAGGATGAATGAAGGGCTGGAAACAAATACTCCAAGGAAATGGACAGGAAATAAAAGCCAAGGTAGCAACACTCACATCAGGCAAACCAGACTTCAAAAGTGGGGCATAAAAAGAGACCCAGAAGATCTGTTCATAATACTCAAGGGAAGAATCCATCAAGAAGACATAAACATTGTAAATATATATTCACCCAACATAGAAGTACCTAAATATATAAAGAAAAACTTGGAAGACTTCAATAAAGATATTGACAGCAACACAATTATACTAGGGGATTTCAACACCCCACTGTAAAAAATGGACAGATATTCCAAACAAAATATCAACAAAGATATTGTGGCATTGAACAATGTCCTAGATCAAATGAAGTTAACTGATCTATTTAGAGCCTTTCATCCCAAAGAATCAAAATACACATTCTTCAAAAATGCACATGACACATTTTCAAAGATAGACCACATGATAGGACACAAACCAAGCCTTGACAAATTTAAGAAAATTGAAATCATATTAAGCATTTTGTCTGACCACAAGGGACTGTAACTAGAAACTAACCTCAAGGAAAAAACTGAAAAACACTCAAGCTCGTGGATATTGAATAGCATGCTATTAAACAATGAATGGGTCAAGAATGAGATTAAGGAAGCAATCAAAAAGTTTCTGGAAATAAATGAAAATGAACTCACAACAACCCAAAACTTATGGGACACAGCAAAGGCAGTCCTGAGAGGGAGTTCATAGCGATACAGGCCTACCTAAAAAAGATAGAAACATTTCAAACAAACAACCTGACTCTACATCTACAAGAACTCGAGGAACAACAACAAAGACAGCCCAGAGCAAGTAGAATGAAGTAAATAACCAAGATCAGAGCAGAATTAAATGACATAGAGACTAAAAGCACAATTCTAAGGATCAATAAGTCCAGTATGTGGTTCTTTGAAAAGATAAACAAAACCAACAAGCCTTTAAGGAGATTCATCAAGAAAAAGAGAGACAGGACCCATATAAACACAACCAGAAATGAAAGAGGAGAGATTACAGCTGATACCACAGGAATACAAAGATTTGTAAGAAATTACTACAAAGAACTATATGCCAAGAAATTTGAAAACCTAGGTGGAATGGTCAAATTTTTAGAAAAATATCTTCCAAAACTGAATGGTGAAGAAGCAGAAAGCCTAAACAGACCAATAACAGCTGACAAAATTGAAGCAGTAATCAAAAAACTCCCAACACACAAAAGCCCTTGACCAGATGGTTTCACAGGAGAATTTTGCAAAGCATTTAAGGAAGAGCTAACCCCTATCCTTCATAGATTATTCTAAATAATCTTAGAAGATGGAAGACTCCCAAACTCTTTTAATGAAGCCAGTATCATCCTAATCCCAAAACAAGATAAAGATATAACAGAGAAATAAAACTTCAGGCCAATATTAGTGATGAACATAGATGCTAAAATCCTCAACAAAATATTGTCAAACCACATCCAGCAACACATATAAAACATCATACACTCTGACCAAGTGGGATTCATCCCTGGGATGCAAGGATGGTGCAATATTCACACCTCAATGAACATAATACATCACATAAACAAAAGCAAAGACAAAAATCACATGATCATATCAATAGATACAGAAAAAGCATATGATTAGGTACAGCACCCATTTATGATAAAAACACTTAGCAAAGTGGAAATTGAGGACACATTCCCCAAAATAATAAAAGCCATATATGAGAGACCTACAGCTAACATCATACTCAATGGACAAAAAATAAGAGCTTTTCCACTAAGATCAGGAACAAGGCAAGGTTGTCAACTTTTACCACTTGTATTCAACATAGTATTGGAAGTCCTATCCACAGCAATCAAACAAGAAAAAGTTTTCTATGTCAAGAAAAAGAAATAAAAGGCATCCAAATTGGAAAGGAGGAGGTAAAACTGTCATTGCCTGCAAATGACATGGTAGTGTACATAGAAAATCCTTTAGACTCAACCAAAAAACTTTTCAACCTAATAATGAAATTGTCCAAACAATGGGATACAAAGTCAATATTCAGAAATCAAAGGCATTTCTGTATTCCAACAATAAAATATCAGAAAGAGAAATCAGGGGAAAATCCCATTTGATCTAACAACAAGAAAAATAAAATACCTAAGAATAAACTTAACAAAGGGGGTAAAAGTCCTGTACTTAGAAAACTACACAACACTGAGGAAAGAAAGAGGAAGAGACAAACAAACAGAAGCGTGTAACATGTTAATGGAATGGAAGAATTAACATCATCAAAATGTCCATACTACCCATAGCAATTTATAGATTCAACACAATCTCTATTAAAGTACCAATGACATATTTCACATATATAGAAGAAACAGTTAAAAAATTATATGATAACATAAATGACCCCGAATAGCTACAGCAATTTTGAGAAAGAAGAACAAAGTAGGAGGGATCACAATACCTGATATCAAACTGTATTACAAGGACACTGTAATCAAAACAGCCTGGTACTGGCATAAGAACAGATGGATAGACCAATGGAACAGAACAGAGAGCCCAGAAATAAACCCAAGTCTCTGTGGTCAATTAATATTTGACAAAGGGGGAAGAAGCATGAAATGGAGTAAAAATAGCCCCTTCAACAAATGGTATTTGGAGATGTGGACACATATGCAAAAAAAATGAAACTCAATCACTATCTTACACCATACACAAAAAATAAATTCAAAGTGGATAAAAGACTTAAAGATAAGTCATGACACCATAAAAGTCTTAGAGGAAAACATTGGCAGGAAAATCTCAGACATTACATGCAGCAACATATTCACTGATATGTCCCCTATAGCAAGGGACATGAAGGAAAGAATAAACAAATGGAACCTCATCAAAGTAAAAAGCTTCTGCATGGCCACAGAAAACAGTATTGAAATGAAAACAGAACCAAGTGTATGGGAAAACATGTCAGGGTATCATTTGCAAATGATACCCTGGACAAGGGTTTGATCTCTGAAATATATAATGAACTCACTGACTCCACTCCAGGAAGACAAATAATCCAGTTAAAAAATGGGCAAAGGACTTGAACAGACACTTCTCCAAGGAGGACATACAGAGGGCCCAGAGACATATGAAAAGATGCTCAGCATCACTAGCCATCAGATAGATGCAAATGAAAATCACAATGAGATACCACTTCACATCAGTCATTGTTTATGAATGGCCATCATAAACAATTCAACAAAGAAGTATTGGAGAGGTTGTAGAAAATAGGGAACCCTAGTACATTGTTGGTGGGAATGTGACTGTTGCAACCACTGTGGAAAACAGTATGGAATTTCCTCAGAAAACCAAAAATGGAGCTGACTTTTGACCCAGCAATACCACTGCTGGGATCATACCCTAAGGATCCTGAACCACTAATTCAAAGAACCTATGCACCCCAATATTCATAGTAGCACAGTTTACAGTAGCCAAGTGATGGAAGCAACCTAAGTGCCCATTGGTAAATGAGTGGATCAAAAACCTCTGGTACATTTACACAATGGAATACTACAGAGCAGAAAGAAAGAAGGAGCTCCTACCCTTTTCCAAAACATGGATGGAATGGAAAACTTCATAGTAAGTGAAATAAACCAGGCAGTGAAAAAGAAATACCATATGATCTCACATATAAGTGGAACATCATCAAGAAAATTAACAAGCAAGCAAAATAAAACCAGAGACACTGAAATAAGAACAAACCGACATTAACCAGAAAGGAGGGGAGAGTGATAATAGGTGATAAAGGGGAAATGCCATCAAGGTACATGTATTGTGGATATACTGACAAAACCAAAGGGGGCAGTTCAAGGGTGAGAGGCAGGGATGGGTGGTGCAGCGGGAGTGTGGTGTGGTGAAAATTGACACAACTCTACTTGAACAAAAGTAAAAAAAAAAAAGAGAGAGAGAAAAGCAGCGTAAACATATGTGGACCCAAAATAAGTGAACCTAAATACATCAGGAAAATCTTGGTAGAATTCAAGAAAGATATTGAGAGCTACACACTCATTTTAACAACACACTGTGAACAATGAGTAGATCTTCCAAGGAAAAAATCAACAAGAATATTGTGGCATTGAAAAAAACTCTAGATAAATTTAACTTAATAGATATACACAGGAACTTTCACTCCAAATAAACAAAAGATATTCTTTTCAAACACCCTTGGAACATTTTCAAAGGTAGACCACATGGTAGGACACAAACAAGCTCTAACAAATTCAAGAAAGTTTAAGTCATATGCATCATCTCATAACACAGGGGATTGACTAGAAACCAACCTTAAGGAAAAAATTCAAGAACATTCAAATACATGAAGACTGGATAACATGTTATTAAATAATGACTCGGTTAACTATAAGTAAAGGAAGAAATCAAGCAGCACCTGGAAACAAATAAAAATGAAAAAACCATAACCCCAAACCTATGGGACACAGTAAAGGCAATATGAGAGGGAAGGGCATAGCAATGCAGATCTACCTAAAAAGATAGAAAAATCTCAAATAAACGTTATAACTCTACACCTACATGAAGTAGAGGAGCAACAAACACAGCTTAGAGTGAATAGAAGTAATGAAATAATCAAGATCGGAGCAGAATTTAATGCCATCAAGACTAAAAAAAAATTCAATGGATTAATGAATCCTGGTGCTGGTTCTATGAAAAGATAAACAGGATTAACAAATGTTTAGCCAGACTTACCAAGAAAAAAACAGAATGGACTCAAATAAATAATAAAAAATGAAAGAGGAGAAGTTACAACCGATACCACAGAAATAAAAAGGATTGTAAGCAATTACTATGAACACCTATATACCAGGAAATTGGATGACCTGGGCGAAATGGACAAATTTCTAGAACTATAATCTTCCAAAACTGAGTCAAAAAGAAGCAGGAGGCCTGAATACACTGATAACAACTATTGAAATTGAAGCATTAATAAAAGAACCCCTGGCACCTGGAAGCTCTGGGCCAGACAATTTCACAGGAGAATTTTACAAAACATTTAAGGAAGAGTTAACCTATATCTTTCTCAAACTATTCCAATAAATCCAAAAACAAAGAAATACTCTGAAATTCTTTTTAGAAAGCCAGTATAATTCTAATTCCCAAATCACACCAAAGAAAAGAAACTACAGGCTAATATCCCAGGTGAACATAGATGCTAAAATCCTCGAAAAAAAAAAAAAATCCAACAAAACCTGGCAATCTGTATACAGAAATAAATGAAAAAGATCATACACCATGATCAAGTGGTATTCATACCAGAGATACAAAGATGGTACAATATATACAAATCAGTAAATGCAATACACTACATAAACAATATGAAAGACAAAAACCATATGATCATATCAATAGATTTTGAAAAAGCAATTGATAAGGTACAGCACACACTTATAATAAAAACACTCAGCAAAGTGGGGGTAGAGGGAGCATTCCTCAACATAATAAATGCCTTGTACAAGAATCCTACTGCCAACACCAAACTCAATGGGCAAAAACTGAAAGCTTTCCCATTAACATCAGGAATAAGACAAAGGTGTCCGCTTTCACCACTTCTATTTGATGAGCATTGGAAGTTCTAGCCACAGGGATAAGACAAGAAAAAGAAATAAAAGGCATCCAAATTGGAAAGGAGGAAGTAAAACTGTCACTGTTTGCAGATGACATGATAGTGCACATAGAAAACCATGTAGTCTCCACCAAAAATCTACTCAACCTAATAAATAAATTTGGCAATAGGGCAGAATATAAAGTCAACATTCAGAAATTGAAGGCATTTTTGTACATCAAGAATGAAATATCAATAACAGAAATTAGGAAAAATCCCATTTACTATAGCAACAGAAAAATAAAATACTTAGGAATAAACCTAACCAAGAAGGTAAAATATCTATAATCAGAAAACTATAAAACACTGGAGAAAGAAATTAAGGAAGCCACAAATAAATGGGAGAATATACTATGTTCATGGATTAGAAGAATTAACATCATCAAAATGTCCATACTACCAAGTGCAGTCTGTACATTCAACTCATTCCCTGTCAAAACACCAATGACATATTTCACAGATATAGAACAAATATTTCAATGCTTTATATGTAACCATAAACCTCAAATAGCCTCAACAACTTTAAGAAAGAAACAAGGTAGGAATGATCACAATACTAGATATCAAACTATATTACAAGGCCACTGTAATCAAAACAGTCTGGTACTGGCATAAGAAGAGATACATAGGTCAATGGAGCAGAATAGAGAGCCTAGAAATAAACCCATGTCAATATGATCTGTTAATATTTGACAAAGGGGGCGGGAAAATAAAATGTAATAAAAGTAACCTCTTCAGTAAATGGTGTTGGGAATCTGGACAATACATGAAAAAAAAGAAAGAAAGAAAGAAAGAGAGAAAGATGAAAGAAAGAAAGAAAGAAAGAAAGAAAGAAAGAAAGAAAGAAAAAAGAAAGAAAGAAAGAAAGAAAGAAAGAAATTCAACCAACAAGTTACACCACACACCAAAATAAACTCAAGATAGATAAAAGACTTAAATATAAGTTGACACCATAAAAATTCTAGAAGAAAACATAGGCAAGAAAATTTCAAATATCCCATGCAGCAATATTTTCACTGATACATCATCCCCTAGGGCAAGGGGTTTAAATGAAAGAATAAACAAATGGGACTACCTCAAATTAAAAAGGTTCTACATGGCTAGAGAAAGCATCAACAAAATGAAAAGGAAACAAATCATATAGGAAAACATATTTGCCAATGATAACTCGGACAAGGGTTTGATCTCCAAAATATCTAAAGAATTTAAACAACTCCACACAGGAAGACAAATGATCCAATGGGCAAAGGACCTGAACAAACACTTCTCCAAAATAGATATACACAGGGCCCATAGACACATGAAGAAAAGCTCAAAACTCACTAGCCATTACAGAGATGCATATTAAAACCACAATTACATATTATTTCACACACGTCAGAATGGCCATCATAACCAAATCAACAAATATCAAGTGCTGGCGAGACTGTGGAGAAAATGGAACCCTAGTACCCTGTTGGTGGGAATGCAAGCTGGTGCAACCATTGTGGAAAACAGTATGGGATATCCTGAATATGCTAAACATGGAACTGCCTTTCGATCCAGTTATTCCATTGTTGGGATTATAACCTAAGAATCCTGAAACACAAATTCAAAAGGACCTATGTACCCCTATGTCATAGCAGCATTATTTACACCATACAATAGGCAAGTGTTGGAAACAGCCAAGTGCCTATCAGAAATGCGTGGATCAAAAAACTACTACATTTACACAATGAAATACTACACAGCAGAAAAAAGAAGGAACTCCTACCATTTGCAATAGAATGGATGGAACTGGAGAATATTATGCTAAGTAAAATAAGTCAGGCATTGAAAGACAAATACTGTATGATCTCACCTATAAGTGGAAAATAGTCAACAACAAAAAAAAATTAAGGAAACAGAACCAGAGACATAAAATAAAGAACAAACTGGTAGATTCCACACTGGCAGAGGAGTAAATGGAATTCACACTATGTTCCTCCCATGACCAATCTGGAATTACAAGTAAATTGTGGATAAATTACCCAGAACAAACAACTGAACAATAGCAAGAGAGAAGACTTATAACTTCACACAGACAGAAGAGTCAGCTTCAGCACAACTTGACTGGTAGGGAATGCAGTGGAGATGCAAGAGGCCTAGCTGGCAGCAGCAATTGAGGGATACTTAAGCAGTTGATTGGATCCCCCTGAGAAAAGTGGGGTCTAAACCCTATAGTGAGAGCCCCAGCTTAGAGCACCAAAGACAAAAAGTACACAGATAACATCCAGAGGTGAAAAGAGGCAGGGTGGCTCTCTGCCAGATGAGTGCCCGGAGGTGCAAAGAACCATTTAGGACTTCCAACCAAGATGGAGGCCTAGGTAGACACACTGTGCCTCCTCACACAACCAAGACAGGGACAACAACAATTTAGCAACAGAATAACAACCAGAACTGACAGAAAATTGAACTGTATGGAAGTCAGACAACCAAGGAGTTAAAATAGACACATTCATCCAGACCGGTAGGAGAGGTGGAGTCGGGCAGCCAGATGGAGAGGTGTCACACGGCACAGAGAGCGTTGGGACTGGGTGTGTAAGACCACAGCAGGTGGACTCTGGGCGCACAAGCGGTGGCTGGCCAATCCTGGCCAAGGGGTAGCACTGGCAGACCCAGCGAGGTGGCGATTATGAAGCAAGGCACTGTGTGCAACCCAGGATCCCAGCACTAGAAAATAGAGACTCGGGGAACTGATTGAAAACACCTGTGGGGGTTGAGACACAGGGAGAGACTCCCAGCCTCACAGGAGAGGTTGTTGGAAAGTTCCACAGGGTGCACAACCCCACCCACATGGGAATCAGTACTAGAAAGGTCCAGTTTGCTTGGGGGAAGCAGCAGAAGGGACCGAAGACTGCCAGAGAGTGGAGAAAGCACCATTGTTCCCTCTTGGACCCCACCCCCACATACAGCATAACAACCAAGTGACTGGGTTGCCCTGCCCTGGTGAACACCCTCATACATAACAGGCACGATCAGACAAAAAAAAAAAGACAGATGGCTTAAACAGAAGAACAAATGAAAGCCCCAGAACCAGGCCTTTTAAGTGATAGCCAACCTATCAGATGCACAGTTCAAAACACTGGTGGTCAGGATGCTCACAGAACTGGTTGATTTGGGTTGCAAATTAGATGAAAAAATGAAGGCTACAGTAAGTGAAATGAAGGAAAATGCACAGGGAACCAACAGTGATGGGAAGAAAACTGGGACCCAAATCAATGGAGTGGAACAGAAGGAAGAAAAACCATACAATCAGAAAAGAATGAAGAAACCAGAATTCAAAAAAAATGAGGAGTGGCTTAGGAACCTCCAGGACATCTTTAAAAATTCCAACATCTGAATTATAGGGGTACCAGAAGGAGAAGAGGAAGAGCAACAAGCGGAAAAGTTATTTGAACAAATAATAAAGGAGAACTTCCCCAATCTGGCAAAGGAAATAGACTTCTAGGAAGTCCAGGAAGCTCAAAGAGTCCCAACCAAGTTGGACCTGAGGAGAAACACACCAAGGCACAACATAATTACATTAGCCAAGGTAAAAATGAAGGAGAGAATCCT
>CM052547.1:50293267-50329518 GCA_028533065.1 Trachops cirrhosus | reverse complement strand
CCACAGAAATGGAGATCACATGGAGGGTTAGCAACAGGGGAGTGGGAGAAGGAGAGAAGGGTAAAAGGTACAGAGAATAAGTAGCATAGATGGTAGGTAGAAAATAGACAGGGGGAGGGTAAGAATAGTATGGGAGATGTAGATGCTAAAGAACTTATGACACATGGACATGAACTAAAGGGAGGAATGTGGGTGGGAGAGGGTGTACAGGGTGGAGGGGAATGAAGGGGGGGTAATCGGACAACTGTAATAACATAATCAATAAAATATATAATATAATTATAAAATATCCAAATGGCCAGAAAATTGAACTGTATGGAAGTCTGACAAACAAAATGTTAAAGAATAGTAGACCAGTAGGAAGGGCAGAGATGGGCAGCCTGAGTGGAGAGGACCAGTGGTGAGAGATTGGCTAGAGAACTGGGAACAGTGAGTGAGGCAGCGGCTGGCAGACCAGGCAAGGTGGCAGCTGGCGGAGTAGGCAGTCCCACATTTGCATGCAGATAAACCAGGTGGAACAACTGGGGAATGAGACAAGACAACACAACCCAGTCTTCCACCACAGGGAAATAAAGCCTCAAAACCTCTGACTGAAAAAACTTGTGGGGGTTGAAGAAGTAGGAGAAACTCCCAGCCTCACAGGAGAGTTCATTGGAGAGACCCACTGGTTCCTAGAAAGTACACAAAACCACCCACCTGGGAATCAGCACCAGAAGGGCCCAATTTGCTTGTGGGTAGCGGTGGAAGTGACTAGAAGCTGAGTTAGCGCTAAGCAACTGGCATTGTTCCCTCTCAGACCACTCCCCCACAGACAGTACCCCAATACAGCCACAAGGGTTGCCCTGTCCTGGGGTATACCTAAGACTCCTCTCCTTAATAAGTAAAGGGTGTGCTGAGACAAAAAAAATATGGTCCAAGTGAAAGAACAGATCAAAGCTCCAGAAAAAATACAACTAAGCAATGAAGACATAGCCAACCTATCAGATGCAGAGTTCAAAACACTGGTAATTACAATGCTCAAAGACATGGTTGAGTATTGTTGCAAAATAGAAGTAAAAGTGAAGGTTATGAAAAGTGAAATAAAGGAAAATGTACAGGGAACCAATAGTGAAGTGAAGGAAACCAGGACTCAAATCAATGACTTGAAGCAGAAGAAAGAAAGAAATATTCAACCAGAACAGAATGAAGAAACAATAATTCAAAAAAAAAATGAGGAGAGGCTTAGGGATCTCTGGGACAACTTTAAATATTCCAGCATCAGAATCATAGGGGTGCCACAAGGAGAAGAAGAAGAGCAAATAATTGAAAACTTCTTTAAAAACATAATGAAGGAAAATTTCCCTAATCTGGCAAGGAAATAGACATCCAGGAAGACCAGGAGGCTCACAGAGTCCCAAAGAAGTTGGACCCAAGGAAGCACACACCAAGGCACATCATAATTACATTACCCAGAATTAAACATAAGGAGAGAATCTTAAGAGCAGCAAGAGAAAAGGAGACAGTTACCTACAAAGGAGTTCCCATAAGTCTATCAACTGATTTCTCAAAAGAAACCAAGCAGGCAAGAAGGGGCTGGAAATACATATTCAAAGTCATGAAAAGCAAGGACCTTCATCCAAGATTACTCTATCCATCAAAGCTTTCATTTAGAATAGAAGGGCAGGTAAAGTGCTTCCCAGATAAGGCCAAGTTAAAGGAGTTCATCATCACCAAGCCCTTATTAAATGAAACATTAAAGGGATTTGCCTAAGAAAAAAAGGAAGATAAAAAATATGAACAGTGACATGACAACTCACAACTATCAACAACTGAACCTAAAAAACAAAAACAAAAATGAATTAAGCAAACAACTAGAACAGGAACAGAATCACAGAAATAGAGATCACATAGAGGGTTAGCAGTGGGAAGGAGGAGTGAGGAGAATGGAGGAAAAGGTACAGGGAATAAGAAGCATAAATGGTAGGTACAAAATATACAGGGGGAGGTTAAGCATAGTATGGGAAATGGATAAGCCAAATAACTTACATGTATGACCCATGGACATGAACTAAAGTGGGGGAATGATGGTGAGAGTAGGGGACAGGGTAGAAGGGAATAAAGGGGAGAAAAAATTGGGACACTGTAATAGAGTAATAAGTAAGATATATTTCAAAATATCAAAAAGAACACAAGAGAAAACCATGAATATACAAGATGGATAAAAAGAGTTCAGCTTGCAAAAGATTTTAGTTTAGACATAGGCCTTGTACCAGTCACTTTTTTCCTCCTGAGTTGTCAGAGGCTAGTACAACCAGACAGGCTCTTGGCCCGAGTTATTATTTCCCTGCTTTTGACCTATGTCTACGTGAGGTTCATTAGCAGTTTGCAGCCTCAGCCAGTCAGGCCTGGTGAGTCACTTTTTGGCTGAACAAAAGAATGATTCTAGTTTATCTGCCTCTGAGGCCTTTTCACCTGGCTCTTGTTTCTGGATTGATAGACCCTTTTCAGTCCTCAGAGGACAGGAAAACTTTAATAACTGATACATAAATTGTTTCCACCTTCAAGTAAGACCCAGTCTGCAAGATACAAGCCCAACAGAAAACAATGCCTACCCACAGGGTATCCACAGCATCCATACAACAGATATTACACATATAGGACAATGGTGGGTCCTTCTGTAAACATCTGGTTAAATCATGAACCTGCTAGATTTATTCTCCCTGGATGTTATTTGTTGTTTTACATGGTGCTTCAATTACCTAAGACTGCATAACAAACCACTCCAAAACAGTGGTCTAAGAAGTAGCAACCATTTTTTTGTTCATGAGTCTGGGGTTTAATTGGGTCAGCTGGGTAGTGCTTGCTTAGAGTCTCTTAGGAGGTTGTAGGCAGTTAGTGACTGGAACTTGGGTTTTCTTAAAAGCCTCATAAGTCACATATCTGGCACCTGGGCTGGGAAGATTGAGGCGATGGGATCCCCAGGCATCTCTCTGTCTCTGTCTCTGATCTTTCCATAAGTGGTCCTTCTAGCATGCCAGTCTCAGTGTAGCTATACTTCTTATATGGTCACTGAAGCTCTCTTCACTGCCACTTTGTGTATCTCTGCATTTCCTATTCAATACCACCACTTGGGGATGAAAATAAACTGTTAACACTCAGATAAAAAGTGTGCAACCAGGACGAGAGCAGTTAAAAATCTGTAAAATTAGGAAGAGAAATTTCAACAAGGCCTCAAGTGTATAAGATGCAAACAGTCTTTGACTGTGTACCAGGTTTTTAATATCAATACTCCACTTCCTGAGGAATGAGCTGAGCATCCCCTGGCAGCATAGAAAGGGTGAAAATCTGGGCCCCCTGAGTATATAGTGATAACTACTATGGGAAGTAGAAGGGCAACATGATGTGATTTGGAATCTGGCTGCCTGAATTTAACTCCAACTCAACTACATTTGCTGTGGGCTCTCAAGAAAGTTTCTCAAATCCCTTTGAGCCTCTTCCCTCCTCTGAAAGATGAGAATGATGGTAGCACCTACCTTATGACTTTTGTGAAAAATAAAGTAGATATCCCACAAGAAGCATTTAAAATAATGTCTATTTCAGAATAATGCTCAAAAACTATTCTCAACTATTAATATTAATATTAATACCAGAGCTTAGAATTTTTGCCATGAGGCATAGGACTTTTATTGACAAGATTCTGACCTGATGTTCCCAACTCTCAGAAAACACTGATGCAACTGATATATGAGTAGAGATAAATAGAAAGAAGGATTAAAATGTTCAAATGAGTTGGAAAGAAAGACAAATCTCCTTTAGCAATTAATGAAGCTATAAAAAGAATGAGAGCAGTGTTAGTCTTCTCAACATATTTCCAAAACAACTTGGCTGAAGGATAAATTACAGTACAGACAAGTACTAAGTACCCTGAAGGCTACTTTGCACAATCTCATGAAGGTATCAGGGCTGAATGCATTTTTTTTTTGGCAGCAAGAAAATTTGTCAATCAGGAGTGTGAAAATTGGAATTGCCAAGACTGAAACAAAAACAAACACATTTCACCATTTTGAGGAGGCATCAAGGTTGAGCTTTGCAGCTGTTGTCCTGTATGAAAGAAAATATAGGCTCCTGGCTGGAAAAAATGGAATGTAATTATGTTATGATGAGCTGGGAGAAAATGGCAATGAAAAATTGTCAAGCAGAGCATGATGGATGATGTTTTTCAATTTAAACTACTAGAATGCAGCAACAGAGCAAAATGGCATAATAACTCTTTTCCTTGTCTTTCAACTTGGAAAGCAGAAATGCAGCAGCATATCACACCTTTTTGTTTTATATGTTTTTTCTTGACATAATTATGTCAGGTTTGTGGAATGGAATGTAGAGTCATCAATAATGGAATAAAGTGGATATATCACTTTTAGGCAGAAACCTGTAATTCCATTGGATAGAAATTTTCAGTTGCTTTATTTATATTTTGAAAATTATGCAAGGGTCTTCTCATGGTCATTTACATGATTGCAAACTATCCATCTCTAAATATATGGCTTCCAGGTAGTGTGGATTTTATTTACATTGAGTCAGTGTTAATCACATTTTAAATCACAGTCAGGAAGCGAACTCAGATCATTAATCAAGGAGACTCATTTTGTTTGTCCATCTGCAAAGGGTGCTGTCTAGCAGTTTGGTTTAGTCATAAGTTAATGTTCTTCACAGAGAGAGAAGGTGTATTCTGTTTTTTTAAAGATTTAATTAATTAATTTTTTTTGAGAGGGGGAAGGGAAGAAGAAAGAGAGGGGGGAAACATTGGTGCGTGAGAGAAACATCGATCAGTTGCCTCTTGCACACTCCTAACCAGGGACCTGACACACAACCCAGGTACATGCCCTGACCCATAATTGAGCCGGGCACTCTTCTGTTTGCATGACAATGCCCAACACTCACATATTACTTATGGGAGTATAAAATGTTACAACCATTTTGGAAAACTAGTATTTCCCTATAAAGTTAAGTATATGCCTGCACAGAAATTCCATTTCTAGGTTTTACATAAATGAAACAAAATATGTATGTTCACAAGAAGACACAGAAACAGTAAAAAACTGGAAACAATACAAATGTATAGGAACAGGAGAATGAATAGTTTGCAGCATTTCCATACAATTAAATAAATACTAAGCACTAATAAGAAAGGAACAAGCTACTTATATGTACAACAGCATGAATGAATCTCAAAAATATTGTGATGAGCTATGTAAGTTAGATACAAAAGCATATATGCCATGTGATTTCATTTATATGAAGTTCTAGAATAGGTAAAATAACCTACAGTGACAAAAATCAGAGCAGTGGTTGCTTGGAGTGGGGAGGGTTGACTAGAAGGGGGTACAAGGGAATTTGCTAGGGTAATAGAGATGCTATACCTTGACTGAGTGTTGTTAAATGGATGTGGATATTTTTCAAAATGTATCACATACTAAGATCTGTGCACTTTACTGTGTGTAAATGTTACTTCAATAAAAAATACAAAACTACCCCCAAAACAATCATTTCTTCTAATATTTACATATGAAAGGTCTTTAGGAGTTTTTTCTTCTTCTTTTTTTTTTTTAAGTGGGGAGAGGGGGGGGCAGAGAAAGGCAGAGATAATCATTGATGTGAGAGAGAAACATCAATCAGTTGTCTCTCCCATGTATCCTGACTATGACTGAACCCACAACCCAGGCATTTGCCCTGACTGAGAATCAAACCTGCGACCTTTTGGTTTATGGAACACTGCTCCAACCAGCTGAGCCACAGTGGCCATGGCTGTTTAGGAGTTTTCTAACATAGATTCCATGTAATTTAGGAAACATTAATAACTATAATTCCATGTATCAAAACTAGGAGAATATGGATGTAACCAAAGTTGTTTCAAGGAAAATTTGAAACTTTAAAAAAGTTTTTTTAAAGATTTTATTTATTTATTTTTAGGGAGCAGAAACAGAGGGAGAAAGAGAGGGAGAGAAACATCAGTGTGTGGTTTCCTCTCGCATGCCCCTTACTGGGAACCTGGGGAACAACCGAGGCTTGTACCCTGCTAGGGAATTGAACTGGCTAACTACCCTTTGATTCTCAAGCCAGCACTTAATCCACTGATCCACACAAGCCAGGGTAAAAAAGTTTTTCAAATTATTTTTTATTTTAAAATTATAATTGATGCATGATATACTAGTTTCAAATGTACAACCCTGTGATTAGTCATTTAAACAACTTACTAAGTGATAACTCTAATAAATCTAGTACCCATCTAATATCATACATAGTTATTACAATATTATTGATTATATTCCCTATGCTATCTATATTTTATAATCTTATGACTATTCTGTATTACCAATTTGTCCAAATCCTTTCACTTTTTCACCTATACCATTAAACCCTCTCCCAGCTGGCAACCATTAAAATGTTCCCTGTATCTATGAGTTTGTTTCTGTTTTGCCTGTTTGTTTTTTAGATTCCACATATAAGTGAAACTATCTGGCATTTGTCTTTCTGTGTGACTTATGACTTATTGCACTTAGCATAATACTCTCTAAGTCTATTCATGTTGTTGCAGATGGCAAGATTTTGATCTTCTTTTCAGCTGAATCATATCCATTGTATATATGCACCACTTCTTTATCTATTCATCTGTTGATGAACACTTAGGTTGCTTCCATATCTTGACTATTGTAAATAATGCTGCAATGAACATATTGATGAATATGTCTTTTCAGTTTAGTGTTTTGGGTTTCTTTGGCTAAATACCCAGCAGTGGAGTTCTTCTTTGTCTCTCATTATAGCCTTTCTTTAGTCTATTTTTCTGGTATAAGTATTGCTACCCCAACTTTTTTATTTTGTTTTGTTTCCATTTTCATGAAATATCTTTTTCCATACCTATGCCATTAGTCTGTGTGTGTCTTTCAATCTGAAGTGAGTCATCATATGTAAGACATCATATGTAAGGGTCTTGTCTTGTTATCCATTCAGTCACCATTTTTTTCTATTTTCTTTTTAGTATTTTTTATTGATTATGCTATTATAGTTTTTCTAATTTTTCTCCCTTTATCCCCCCTCCACCCTGCATCCCCATACCATCAGCATTCCCTGCCCCCCCCGGCTTAGTTCATGTCCATGGGTTGTACATTTAAGTTCTTTGACTCCTGTTTCCTATACCATTTTTATCTCTCCCCATCTATTTTATGCCTAGTAATTATGCTTCTTCCCTGTACCATTTCCACCCTGTCCCTTCCCCCTCTCCACTGAACCCTCCCTATGATGTCCATTTCTCTGATTCTGTTCCTGTTCTGGTTGTTTGCTTAGTTTTTGTTTTCATTGTTTTTCTTTTCTTTTAGGTTCATTTGTTGATAGTTGTGAGTTTGTTGTCATTTTACACTTCATGTTTTTATCTTCTTTTTCTTAGATAAGTCCCTTTAACATTTCATATAATAAGGGCTTGGTGATGATAAACTCCTTTAACTTGAACTTGTCTGGGAAGCACTTATCTGCCCTTCCATTCTAAATGATAGCTTTGCTGGATACAGTAATCTTGGATGTAGTTCCTTGCCTTTCATGACTTCAAATACTCCTTTCCAGCCCCTTCTGGCCTGTATGGTTTCTTTTGAGAAATCAGCTGATAGCCTTATGGGAATTACTTTGTAGGTAACTCTTTTTCTCTTGCTGCTTTTAGGATTTTATCTTTGTCTTTAATTTTGGGTAACTTAATGATGATATGCTTTGGTGTGTTCCTCTTTGGGTCCAACTTCTTTGGGACTTTCTTGGCTTCCTGGACTTCCTGGAAATCTATTTCCTTTGCCAGATTGGAGAAATTTTCCTTCACTATTTGTTCAAATAAGTTTTCAATTTCTTGCTCTTCTTCTTCTCCTTCTGGCACCCCTATAATTTGGATATTGGAATGTTCAGGTTGTCCCAGAGATTCTTCAACCTCTCTTCATTTTTTTGGATTCTTGTTTCTTCATTCTGATCCAGTTGGATGTTTATTTCTTCCTTTTGTTCCAAATTGTTGCTTTGAATCCTGGTTTCCTTCTTGTCACTGTTAATTCCCTGAATATTTTGCTTTATTTCATTTTGGGTATCTTTCATTTGTTCTTTCATTTCTTGACCAAGCTCAATCAGTTCTGTGAGCATTTTGATTACCAGGGCTTTAAATTCTCCATCAGATAGGTTGGCGATCTCCTCATTACTTAGTTCTCTTTCTGAGGTTTTGCTGTGTTCTTTCATTTGGGCCATAGTTCTTTGTTTTGGTACAACTGATACATTGTAAGGGGGTGGGTCTTAGGTATTCACCCAGGCAGGGCAACCCTCTTTGCCACGCTGCCTGTGTGGAAGGGGCCAGAGAGGGAACAATGCAGCTGCCTGCTTGTCTCTACTGCACTTTCCAACAGGCTCTCCTGTCAGACTGGAAGTATCTCTCACCACAGCAACCCCAGCCTTTGCCCACAGCCAGCTCTGAGTCTCAGTTTTCCCCTTAAGTCAGTCCTTCCCTCACAGCTCTGCCAAGCTCGGCAGTCAACCCTGCCCCTCAGCTGCCTTGCCACAGTTTTTCTGAGTCAGACCACATGGTCCGCCTTACCAGTCTGGTTGTTCTGATTGATATTTTCTCTAATTCTCTGGTTGTCGGGAGTTCCATGCAGTTTGATTTCCTGGTGCTTTTGTTTGTTTATTGATTTTTGATTGGTTGTTACCCTCCTTTTGGTTATGCGAGGAAGCAAAGGGTTTCTACCTACACCTCCATCTTGGCCAGAACTCACCATATGTCTTTTGATTGCAGCTTTTAATCCATTTGAATTTAAAGTAATTATTGAGATATGTATTTATTGCCATTTTATTAATCATATTTTTATCATTTTTCTTTTTTTCTTCTTAAAGAAGACTCTTTAACATTTCTGGTAATACTGGCTTGGTGGTGATAAACTCCTTTAGCTTTTATTTGTCTGGAAAGTCTTTTAATCAGTCCTTTGAGTCTAAATGACAACTTTGCTGGGTAGAGTAATCTTCATAGTAGGTCCTTGCTTTTCATCACTTTGAGTGTTTCATGCCAATCCCTTCTAACCTGCAGGGTTTCTGTTGAGAAATCAGCTGACAGTCTTATGGGAGCTCCCTTGTAGGTAGCTAATTGTTTTTCTCTTGCTCCTTTTAAAATTCTCTTTGTCTTTACCTTTGACATTTTAATTATGATGTGTCTTAGTACAGGCCTCTTTGGGTTTATCTTGTTTGGGACTCTCTGTGATTCCTGGACTTGTATTCTATTTTCCTCACCAGGTTAAGAAAGTTTTCTTTCATTATTTTTCAAATAAGTTTTCAATTTCTTTCTTTCTCTCTTCTCCTTCCAGCAGTCCCATGAAGCAAATGTTGGTATGCTTGAAATTGTACCAGAGGGTCCTTACATTGTCTTATTTTTTTAATTCTTTTTCTTGTTCTATTGGGTGTTTACTGCTTTTATATTAGTGTATCCTTCATTTTTGATGAGACTTTTTTTATGCTATTGAGGTTCTCACTATGTTCATTGAGCATCCTTATAACCAGTGTTTTGAACTCTGCATCTAGTAGATTGCTTGTCTCCAATTGGTTTAGTTCTTTTTCTGGAGTTTTGTTCTGATCTTTCATTTGGGCCCTGTTTCTTTATCTCCTCATTTTGGCAGCCTTCTAATGTTTGTTTCTATGTATTAAGTAGAACTGCTACATCTCTAAGGCTTTGGAGAATGGCCTAAGGTAATGTGTCCTGTGGAGTCCAGTGGCACAGCATCCACTATCACCCAAGCTGGGTACCTGAAGTGTGCCCACCATGTGGGTTGTGTACAACCTCCTCTTGTAGTTGAGACTTGATTTCTATAGTCATATCCAAATTCAATTACTTCCTGTGTTCTGTCTTGGGCTCCCAGCATAAGCTACAAAGCAATCTGCAGATGGCTGCTACATGTGCTGGGCTTGGAGGTGACCAGGTGAGATCAAACTATGAACCAAGGTAGGCTGCTACTAGTGCCAGTCCTAGGATCACTTAGAGAGAGGTATGGGGCTCACTGAGGCCAGATGCTGCTTGTCTGAGAGAATTTAGGAAAATCTGAAGCATATGCCAAGACAAGCCATTTGTATGGAAAAGTCACTGAAAATAGCTTGGGTGGACCTGAAAGTTGTTGGAGACAGGGCCTCAGGTAATCACCAGGATGGAGTAAACAGTATGAGCCAGGTTGATGGAGTCTCAGATATGGCATTCACTTGCTGACTGTGTGGTAAGGGCTCAGAAAAAGAACAATGGCCTCTGTCACCACATTTGTCTGTGAGAAAGCCATCCATCAGCTCTCGCCCTGATGCCAAATAATCCAGTTCCTACTAATATATCTCCAGTTCCTGTGAATCTGCTGCCCCAATGCTGAAGCTCAAGGGTAGTGAGTCCAAATAAGCCTGTGTATTGCCCCCTTTTAGGGGAACTACTTGGGACTCCAGAAGTTTCTACCTTCCATAGCCTCACTCCCAATTTGCTTTTATAGCCAGTAGTTATGGGGATTTCTCTTCCTAGCACTAGAACCCTGCCCGGGCTAGGGAGTCCTGTGTGGGGCTGGGACCCCTAGCTCCTGAGATATCCTTCCTAATTTTTATCCAACACACATGGGTGGGGATCAGCCCATTCTGCATCTTCATCTTCTTCCATTCTACCAGTGCCAATGTGTTTTTTTCTTCTTTAAGTCTTTAGTTACAGGACTTCCATTCATCTCAATTTTTGGCAATTCTGAATGATGACTGTTCTGTAGTTTAGTTGTAATTTTGATGTGGTTGTGCAAGGAGGTGAGCCATGTTTTTCTATGCCATAATCTTGACCAGAAGTCTCCTCCTTTCTGTTTTTAATATTTTCTCACCTCCCTCTTAGCTTGCTTCAGTCCCCAGTAATCTTTCTCATCTGTAAGTTTTTCTCCAATGTAGACTAGGCTCTGAGGTCTAACTTTTGACATGTCAAATGTTCACTATGGTATTTTACTACCCTGGAAAGAGATATTAAACTAACCATATCTTTCTCTTTACTTAATTCTAAATAAGGAAATGCAGAAAATTCTTACTAACATCATCCAGTTTGATGAAAAATGAATGGAGAATATAGTTATGCAGCCTCAGGAAAGAGAGAAGAAAATCTTTGTAAGCAGAAAATCTTACACATCACCAGATAGCAGAGGCCAAAAGGAGCCATTTTCTAGGCTTCTTTGCTGTATGAGGAAGATGATTCAATGCTATTGAAGTGGGACACATCTTTGTAAGGGTGAGTGCCCCCAGTATAAGACATTAAATGAAAGCTCAGGTGAGACAGCAGTGTTCAGTGTCTTGGTAAGGGCTTCAGATAATTCTAGCTGGCTCAGCATTACTCTCAAGGCACACAAAATTTAATACAAAGCAACACAGTCTACAGATTGTGGCTCAGAAGAGAAGACAAATGAATGTCAGATAAGGTAGAACAAATATCAAAGAGAACTTATCCACATGGTAGTAGAGCAAATAGAAGATATGGGCATATGGATACTATCACAAGTATGCGTAAGAGGAAAACAGATGACATGAAGCTATGCAAATCTATAATGACCAAAATGCATTAAATATTACATGGAAATAACAGTAAAAGAACCAAATCTGGAGAAAAACAAGAAACAGAAGAAAAGTTCTAGGTGTGTTTCAGGGTCTGGAAGATATTAACTCAATAAAACTAGCTCAATGCTGAGGCAAAAGGTAACAAATTGATGAAAAGGAAAGAGATAAAGAAAAACAATGAGATACCAAATACTATTATAGATCTAATTAATAATTTAGAAAGAACAAAATTGAATAGACATGTCTAGAAATCAAATTCATGGTATAGGAAAATTCAAATATTATTATAAATCTAATTAATAATTTAGAAAGAACAAAATTGAATAGACATGTCTAGAAATCAAATTCATGGTATAGGAAAAAATTACGATGTAAGGGACCAGTGAAATATTCTGTCCATAGGGGCACATAGTATTTAGGGGAACTGTTATACAGAAAAATTTTACCTTTGGTTTTGTTAAGTTATTGAAATTCATGATTAAGACATAATTCTTCAGACAGGAGATGGATAAACAAATCATTTATGAGGGAGGGACTTAGCCTTGAATTTCTTCACAGCAGCATTGACAGTAAACATTGCAGGGAAGAAATATTGATAAGGTTCTGTGGAGAAGAAAGAGGGACCAAATATAATCATATCCAGTTAAAGAGTTAAGTAGAAAAAAACAGGAAGTCACACTCAGACATGCAAGAATCCAAAAATATTGCATATGGCATTTCTTATAAATAAATAGAACTAATGATGAGGTTTAATAATTTTGTTCATTTTATGAAGTAAAAAAGTGAAAGGTGAATGTTATGTGTTAAATTCACATAAACAGACTATAAAGCTAAGCAAGTGGAAAAATGTTTATTGAACTAATGTCAATGTTGTAACACCTGACAAAATAAAAATAAAATAAAATAAAAGTAAAACTATAGCCAACAAAGTGTTAGTGGAGAAAAAAGTTGAAGAATACAAATCTTTTATTTTATAGCAGGAAATCAATAGTTTTTATTCCAAATTGATATGTGTAGATAAAAACATGTAATAAATCTAACTTTCTAATTGTTTTATAACCTTAGAAAAATCTTTTAGAAACACCTTATGAAAAAAATTTTCTGAATTTCAGCAGTTCCTTCAATTTCACACTTTTTCATTTTTTTGTTAAAGTCAAATATTACATATAAATCCTTTAGTTTGTATATGTCTCTGGACATGTCTAAAATGTTATTCATCCCATGTTTAACACTGTGTTATTTTTTTGCATAAGATGCTTTTTTTTGCTTTCTTTTATGATTTTTCTTTATTTCTTAAGTTATTTCATCTTTATTATTTAATTTATAAAAATTTAATATTGTTTGAAATAAACATGAGAACAGCAAATAAAATTTTAAAAAGAACAATGAAAAATGTGACTTGTTTTATCAAATATTTAAACATTGTAATGCAACTACAGAAATTAAAACAATGTTGTACTGAAGGAAGAATAGGTAGCTATTTTATTGAGACAAAATGGAGTAGGTAAAATTATTCATGTTTAAAATGGTATCTCATTACAATAAAAAGCTTCTGCTTGACTAAAAAGACAGAATTAAAATGAAAAGAGAACCAACCATACGGGAAAACATATTTGCCAATGGTACCTCAGACAAGGGTTTAATCTCCAAGATATATAAAGAACTCACACAACTCCACACTAAGAAGACAAGCAACTCAATTAAAAAAATGGGCAAAGGACTTGAACAGACACTTTTCTAAGGAGGACATACAGAGGGTCCAGAAGCATATGAAAAGATGTTCAGTATTGCTAGCTATCAGAGAGATACAAATTAAAACCACAATGAGATACCACCTCACACTAGTCAGAATGGCCATCATAAACAAAGCAACAAACAAGTGTTGGAGAGGTTGTGAAGAAAAGGGAACCCTAATGCACTGTTGGTAGGATTGCAGACTGGTACAACCACTATGGAAAACAGTATGGAATTTCCTCAAAAAACTAAAAATGGAACTGCCTTTTGAGCCAGCAATTCCACTGTTGGGACTATATCCTAAGAACCCTGAAACACCAATCCAAAAGAATCTATGCACCCCAATGTTCGTAGCAGCACAATTTACAATAGCCAAGTGTTGGAAGCAACCTAGGTGCCCATCAGTAAATGAATGGATCAGAAAACTATGGTACATTTACACAATGGAATTTTATGCAGCAAAAGAAAGAAGGAGCTCCCACCCTTGTGACAGCATGGATGGAACTGGAAAGCATTATGATAAGCAAAGTAAGTCAGATGGTGAAAGACAAATATCATATTATCTCACCTTTAACAGGAATCTAATCAACAAAACAAACAAGGAAGCAAGATATAACCAAAGACACTGAAATAGAGAACAGGCTGACAGTGACCAGAGAGGAGAGGGGAGGAAGTTGCAGAGGAAAAGGGTGAAGGTTTTGCAGGAACAATTATAAAGGACACATGGAAAATAACAAGGGGGGTGGAAACAGGTGAGGGAGGTGGGGAGGGCTGGGGTGTTGGGCTAGGGTGGGGGAAAAGGCACAAAACTGTACTTGAATAACAATAAAAAATATTCATGTTTATATGGTAATTTTTCTGCTAGATATTAATTCATTGAGATTATTTAATAAATTCTGTTAGAAAAAAATTCTATCTAGTTGAAGAATAATTTAAAACACTATCTCAACATGTAACACAAGTCATTAATACTTAAATTAAATTAAGAGTTTAAAAAGGAGAAATAATAGAAAAAACATAAGAAGAAAAAAATTGTACATGATTTCTGAGTAGGGAAGACCTTTATTATGATGCCTAAAGAAGAAAAAAGCAAATGAAAAATGGTGATGAGATTGACTACTTGAAATTTTTAAATCAAATGCAAACTGAAGAAAAATTTGCAATTTCACATATACGTGCAACTAACATCTTTACTACATATGAGAACTACAATTAAATGAGAACATGAATCAGTCACAAAAAGAAGCAAAAAAGGCAAAAATGAAGCAAATGCCTGATTTTGCTAGTAGACAAATAAACTGTGGAATATCAGGGTTTTTCATATATCAAGGGGGAATTTTTTAAATTAAGTTTTAAAAGTTGGATAAAAGCTAAGGTATATGAAGTTTCAGGTAATGGGCATTCTACTGTATCAAAGACTTGATAATACACAGATCCTTGTACCAAACAATTTTACTCTTAGGAATTTATTCTAAAGGAATAATGCAATGTTGTTCAAAAATATTGTAGCATTGTACATGATAATTGAAAACTTCTCCTCTACTGTTCCTTAAAAATTTATCTTACCTAACCCCACTGACTGCCCACCATGAGACAGGAGGAAATTTATATTCACACTTATTTTTCTCCATTATCAGATAGTTTTGTATAAATCTTATTATTTTTAGATCACTACAATTTATATTATTTACATGTGTTTTGTAATTGTAAATATTGTAAAAATTGTCTTTGATGCTCTGATTATAAAACTGGAGAACCAATAAACTCCATTTACCTTATGATGATTATGTAAATATTCTCTCTGTCACTAAAAACTAAAAAAACAGCTCCAAGAGCAGGGATCTTCATCTGTTTTTACATGGATGTAGTCCAAAAGCCTAGAAGAGAATAGTTCTTTGGTACATAATAAGTATTTAATAAATATTAAGTATTTGTTGACTAAATGAAAATACTAAATGGTATGATTGGCACCATAGAGAAGATAATGGTCATTCTTTGTCATTAAAGCTGCTGCTAGAGAGAGGTCAGAATCTAGTGCAGGATCTCAGAGAGAGTTCATTTAAAATATGGCTTCCAGTAGTTACAGAACAGTCACAGGGATTTAAAGTACAGCCTAAGTGGCCATCAGTAAATGAGAAGATCAAACAACTATGGTACATTTACACAGTGGAATTCTATGCAGCAGAATGAAAGAAGGAGCTCCTACCCTTTGCAACAGCATGGATGGAACTGGAAAGCATTATGCTAAGTGAAATAAGCCAGATGGTGAAAGACAAATACCATATAATCTCACCTATAAGTGGAACCTAATCAACAAAACAAACAAGCAAGCAAAATAGAACCAAAGTCATGGAAATAAAAAAACAAACTGACAGTAACCAGAGGGGAGGGGAAAGGGGATAACAGGAGAAAGAAGGGGAAGAGGGAAGTCAAGGAACATGTATAAAGGATCCATGGACAAAGACAATGGGAAGACTGAATGTGGGAGGTGGAGGTGAGTAGAGTGGGGGGGCAGTAATAGGGGGAAAATGGGGACAACTATAATCGAAAAATAAAAAAATATTGAAAAAAATATAGCATAGGGACTGGAGTTGGCAAAGAACACACACTTATGACCCTGGATGTGGACAACAGTGTGGGAATTGCCTGAGGGACAGAGGTGGTAGGGGCAATGGGTAGGAATGGATAGAGGGAGAAAAAACTGGGACCATTGTAATAGCATAAAAATAAAATGTAATTAAAAAAATAAAATTTGGCTTCCTACTCCAGCCCCCTCATGGAAATTTGCAATTTTAATATGTGCTAAATGTTATCCTTCTACATATTAATGATTGAGAAACATCATTTTGTTAGATCCTTTATATTTTTATTCTGGCTAATTTCCTTTCTTCTGGTCACATACAGCTTCTACAGCCTTTCTATTAGAGCTCTTTTTTGTTTTGTTTTGCTATAATGCCTCAGGTAGATTTTTTAAAACAAAATATGAACAGTAAACTTTGAGTTCTCATCTTTTTAGATTTCTTCCTTTTACCTTCACATTTATATAAGTTGTATGTGGGTATAGGATCCTAGGTTCCAAATTCTTCACCCCAGAACTTTGAAAAATGGCTTGTCATCTGCCTAGTGTTGCCCATGAAAAGTTTGGTGGAAAGTTATAATTCCCTCACCTTCTAGAAAGCCTGTTCTCTCTCTGAGGTTTTCTAGGATCTTTTCTTTATCTTTTTGTTCTGAATTTTTACCAGGATCTGTGTGTGAATTTCCATAAAAAAAGAAACTCTGCTTGTCCCTCAATATTTTTAGTGTGAAGATGCTTGTCTTTAGAGTGCTGGCCAAAGGCAAGGTTGTGATGCTGCCACACCCTCTTGGCCAAACATTGGTAAACTTTTTCTAAGAAAGTATTTTTGATAGTGTTTTAGGCTTTGCCTGATACATTGCTGTCCAGAGGGTTTCTGTTACAACTACTGAACTCCACCCTTGTAGCACAAAAACACCCAGAGCCAAAACTAAATGCAGGGACATGATTGTGTCCTAAAAAATCTTCACTTGTGGGCACTGAAATATGAATTTCATATACTTTTAACATGTCACAAAATATTATTTTGATGTTTTTCCAGTGATTTAAAAGCCATTCATACATTGCAGTCTATACAATTGCAGGCAGAGTTGGATTTAGTCTGAAGACCTTATCCTGCACACTCCTGCTCTAAGCCAACAGAAAAATCATAATACAGCATTTTTTTCAGTTGGAGAGGCTCTCTTCAGTATATTTATTTTGTTGATTTTGCACATCTTTTTCTGTCATTAACATTCTTTTTCCTAACCAAAGGACCTTCAATTTCCAGAAAACAAATTGTCTTTCATAAAATAAGTAAGCTTGAGATTGCATACGCATTATTTTGGGAACTCCAAGAAAGGAACTTTATATGAATATGGACCCAACCCAGGTAGGCCTAGCTACTCTCATTTTACAGAGACACATGAACAATTATAACAAAAAAAGGATATAAAGATCTCACAGAATGCTGATCCTAATAATAAATTATTGTACCAGAAACACATCTACATAGAGTCTATATTGTAATGATGACACTGATTCAGTTACATCTCTTATTTCCAAAAAGGTAACCAGTGGCTGAACAGCTATGCAATTATTATTTTGAAAATTATTTTCTCTGTCATTGTTTCTTTGCCTTCCTTCTGGACTTCCTAATAGTTGAATATTGGACCTCGAATCTATCTTTTATGTCTCTTAATTTTTTTCTGTTACATTTTTCATCTCAGTTTTTTTTTCTATATCATAGGAGATTTATTTTATTTTATCTTCTAGATTTCTACCTTGGGGATTCCCCCATACCAATTATGTTCTCTGTGCTCACTGAATGTTTTATTTCAGAAACATATTCTAATTTCTAAGAACTTTTGGGTTTGGATTATTCTTTTTACACAGTAGTCACTAATGTTGAACATACTAATTAGAATAAATTAGACCATAAGTAGGTCTATATTGTGGTCTCCAAATAATATTTTCCACATAAAGGAAATAAGGCTTATAGGAGGAAAGGCTGATTTCAGGTCCAGAGCAGGAAATATGCAAGATGAACCTGCAATATCTCATCAACCAAACAATAAGAAGAGTCTCAGTGATGACTGAGGATGTGTCAAAGGGCTCAGGAACCAATATGGAGGGTTCCTGTTGGCCAAAGAAAGGTCAAGAAAGATAATAAATCCAATGAATGGAAACACAAAATATGGTAAAAAAAAATGAGTTCCTCAGAACAGAGAGCCCAGAAGTAAACCCAAGTCTCTATGGTCAATTAATATTTGACAAAGGGGGAAGAAGCATAAAATGGAGTAAAAATAGCCCCTTCAACAAATAGTGTTGGGAGATCTGGACAGCTACATGCCAAAAAATGAAACTGGTTCACCAACACAAAAATAAATTCAAGGTGGATAAAAGACTTAAATATAAGTTGTGACACCAAAAAGTCCCAGAAGAAAATATCAGCAGGAAAATCTCAGACATTTCATATTGCAATAGCTTCACTGATATGTTACCTAAAGCAAGGGACATAAAGGAAAGAATAAACAAATGGGACCTCATCAAATTAAAAAGCGTCTGCATGGCTAAAGAAAACAGCATTGTAGTGAAAAGAAAACCAACCAAATATGGTATATTTGCCAATGATACCTCAGACAAGGGTTTGATCTCCAAAATATATAAAGAACTCACACAACTCTACTCCAGGAAGACAAAGAACCCAATTAAAAAATGGGCAAAGGACTTGAATAGACTCCTCTCCAAGGAGGACATACAAAGGATCCAGAGACACATGAAAAGATGCTCAACATTGCTAGTTATCAGAGATATGCAAATTAAAACCACGATGAGATACCACTTTACACCAGTCAGAATGGCCATCATAAACAAATCAACAAACAAGTGTTTGAAAGGATGCGAAGGAAAGAGAACACTAATGCACTGTTGGTGGGAATGCAGACTGGTGTAGCCACTGTGGAAAACAGTATGGAACTTCCTCAGTAAACTAAAAATGGAACCGCTTTTTGACCCAGAAATTCCACTGCTGGGATTATATTCCAGGAACACTGAAACATCAATTCAAAGAACCAATGCACCCCAACGTTCATAGTAGCACAATTGACAATAGCTGAGTGCTGTAAACAGCCTAAGTGCCCATCAGTAAACAAGTGGATCAAAAACCCCTGGTACATTTACATAATGGAATACTTTGCAGCAGAGAGAAAGAAGGAGCTCCTCCTACCCTTTGTGAGAGCATGGATGGAACTGGAAAGCATTATGCTAAGTAAAATAAGCCAGGTGGTGAGGGACAAATACCATATGATCTCGCCTTTAACTGGAACATAATCAACAAAAGAAAAAAACAAACAAAATGTAACCAGAGACATTGAAATTAAGAATAATCTAAAAATAGCCATAGGGGAGGGGGAGAGGTTAATGGGGGAAGGGTTTCCAGGAACTACTGTAAAGGATACATGGACAAAACCAAGAGGGAGGGTGAAAGCCAGGAAGGGTGGAAGCAAGGGAGGGAGGTGGGTTTGGCTGGGGTTGGGGGAGTGATGGGGGAAAATGCAGACAACTGTAATTGAACAACAATAAAATAATTTAAAAAAAAATTGAGTTCCTAATGGAAAGAATGCAACACCCTCCTTTTCAGTCCCTTAGGGAAACAATCATTATTTTTAAAAGTGACAGTAGAAGAAAAGAACCAAACAGTTCTCTTGCTTTTGCTATATGATAAGTGATCTCATTTTTAATAAAGAAAACAACTTTCTTTTCTCATTTGGTGGAACTTGATTTTACAGAAGGATATTTCAATACTTCTTAATGAATAGCTTGTGTTTTCAAAAATTCATAAACTCCTGGAAACTTTCTCTCTGAACAGAAAGGCACAATATGTGAAACGTGTATTACTGAATTATACTATAGATCTTTAGCTTTAACCATTTTGAGTAATAATTTTTCCTCAAATTTTTTTCTAATAATTTTAAAATAATAGAAATGTTAAAATATTTTGATTAATTTTTACTTATACCCTTCTCTCAAGAAATGAAAATATTGTGGATTAAGAAACAAAAAGAAACGTCAGGTGGGCTGCAATACCACCTCAGGCAAGCTACCACATCAGAACAGGGATTCTTCAGCTCCATTTTAACTTTATGGTCTTACTCTCCTATGATCAAAAAATCATTAAACAGGTATATAATCTCTTGATCATATATTTTAGCATAATTTACCCAAGTAATTCAATGAAGGATCAGATATCTTTTAGTTAAAGTAGTTGAAAAAGCAATTACAGTGTATGGGGTGAGGGAGAAAATTTGACTCCTACCTTATACTATACATAAAAAATATTTGACCTGGAGTGTAAATCTGAATGTGAAAGGTAAAACAATAAAGCTTCTACAAGAAAACATAGATTATTTTTATGACCGCAAGGTAGACAAATGATTCATAAACAAGGTACATAAAGCTCTATTCTAATACAATAAATTGATAGTTTATAGTTTATTAACATTAAAAACATGTTAATCAAAGGCACTATTGAGAGAGAAAAAGACAAGTCATGGGCTATAGAAAATACATTTACAAAACATATCCAATAAAGGACTTCTAACTACATTATGTAAAGAACTTCTGCAAATCAACAAGAAAAAATATCACCCCAGTTTTTAAAAATAGGCAAACAATTTGATAAGGAACTTCACAAAAAGCATATACAATAAACATTGACCAATAAATATTATAAACAGACAAAAAGAAAACAAAATAAAATCAGACACAATGGTGAAAGTTTTATGATTGCTGACTATATGGTATGAACATTACACTTGGAATTGGAAAAATTGGGTCTGAATCTCAACCTTGACTTTTACTAGTTGTATAACTTTAAGTCACTTAAGTATTGCCTACTTTTATTTTCTTTTCCCATAAAGTAAGGAGGGAATTGCCCAGGTTATTCCTAAAATTTCCCAGCTCTGTTAGATTGAGATTCTATGTTAATCATAGAATTCTATTAATACATTAAGATCTAATTGATTCAGCCAAGAGATAAGACCTCATGCATATGTGTAATCAAGTTGTCTGCTGTTAAATAAAGACCATTTGAAGGTAAGGATCTAGATTTGAGTCTTAAAGTCATTAACAGTATAAGAGGACTTCCAGCCAAGATGGAGGAGTAGGTAGACACACTGTACCTCCTCACACAACCAAAACAAGGACAACAAATTTAAAAACAAAAAACGAGCAGAACTGACAGAAAATTGAACTGTGTGGAAGTCCAACAACCAAGGAGTTAAAGAAGAAACATTCATCCAGACTGGTAGGAGGAGTGGAGATGGGCAACCAGGTAGAGAGGACTCATGGCAAGGCAGTGGCTGGTGGACTGGGCAGTCCCACATTCATGTGCAGATAAACCAGGAGGAACAACTGGGAAGTGAGATAGACCTCACAACCCAGGGTTCCAGTACAGGAAAATAAAGCCTCAAGACCTCTGACTGAAAAAACCTGTGGGGGTTGAGGCATCAGGAGAAACTCCCAGCCTCATGGAGAGTTCAGTGGAGAGACCCACAGGGTCCTAGAACATACACAAACCCCACCCACCTGGGAATCAGCACCAGAAGGGCCCGATTTGATTGTGGGTAGCCGGAGAAGTGACTGTAATTTGGCAGAGAGTGGAGCAAGTGCCATTGTTCCTGAAGGGAAGTACCAATTGGTAGATACAGAATACTCATGGGGATGTAAAGTATAGCATAGGGAATATAATCAATAATATTCTAATAACTATATATAGTGTCAGGTGGATATGAGATTTATTGAGATTACTAAGATCACTTAGTAAGTTATACAATGTCTAATCACTGCATTGTACACTAGGAACTAAGATAATAATGTATGTTGACTATAATTGAAAAATAATTTAAAGTAAAAAAATTTTTTAAAGTCATTAACAATATAAGTGGTAGCATTTATATTGTTACCTAGTTGTCTCCTGTGCTATGGACCACATCATCTCCCGACCTAAGATGCTCAGTGGCAGAGAACTATGAATGGGATTGGTTTTGTAATTAGTGTGCTTCAATATAAGAAGACAACATATAGGATATAATTTCAAATTTGAAATAAAAATGTAAACATTAATGACTTTCAATGTAAAATAAATTTTTCCTTTGCCAAGAGACTTTCCATACCATTTTACAATTTTCATAATATTCCAAGCATTTTTTTAAAATGTTTGAAACATGAAATTATTTTTACTCAGATTTTCAGAAAAGCTTAGTCGATATCTGCTACTTTGTCACACACAGTGATGTGGGTTGTCCCACCCTGGCGAGCACCTAAGGCTCTGCCACTTACTATAAAACAGGCACACTGAGACAAAAAGAAAATATGACCCAAATGAAAGAACAGATCAAAGCTCCAGAAAAAAACAATAATTAAGTGATAAAAAGATAGCCAACCTATCAGATGCAGAGTTCAAAACACTGGTAATCAGGAAGCTCACATAATTGGTTGAGTATGGTAACAAAATGGAGAAAAAAGTGAAGGCTATGAAAATGAAATAAAGGAAATGTACAGGGAACAAAAAGTGACAGGAAGGAAACTGGAACTCAGATCAATGATTTGGAGCAGAAGGAAGAAAGAAACATTCAACTAGGACAGAATTAAGAAACAAGAATTAAAAAAAATGAAGAGAGGCTGAGGAACCTTCAGGATAACTTGAAATGGTCCAACATCTGAATCACAGGAGTGCCAGAAGGAAAAGAGGAAGAGCAAGAAATTGAAAACTTATTTGAAAAATAATGAAGGACAACTTTCCCAATCTGGCAAAGAAAATAGACTTCCAGGAAGTCCAGGAAGCTCAGAGAGTCCCAAAGAAGTTGGACCCAAGGAGGAACACACCAAGGCACATCATAATTATATTAGCCAAGGTAAAAATGAAGGACAGAATCTGAAAAGCAGCAATAGGAAAGGAGAGAATTACCTACAAAGGAGTTCCCATTAGACTATCAGCTGATTTCTCAAAAGTGACCTTACAGGCAAGAAGGGGCTGGAAAGAAGCATTCCAAGTCATGAAAGGCAAGGGCCTACATCCAAGATTGCTCTATCTAGCAAAGATATCCATTTAGAATGGAAGGGTGGGTAAAGTGCTTCTCAGATAAGGTCAAGTTAAAGGAGTTCATCATCACCAAGCCCTTATTATATGAGACATTAAAGGGACTTATCTAAGAAAAAGAAGATCAAAACTGTGAACAGTAAAATGACAATAAACTCACAACTATTAACAACCAAACCTAAAAAATCCCCAAAACAATGACTAACTAAGCAACCAACTAGAACAGGAACAGAATCACAGAAATGGAGAGCATATGGAGGGTTATCAGTAGAGGAGTAGAAGGGGAAGAGCAGGGGAAAAAGTACAGGGAATAAGTAGCATAAATGCTAGGTAGAAAATAGACAGGGGGAAGTTAAGAATAGTATAGGAAATATAGAAGCCAGAGAACTTATATGTATGAGCCACAGATATGAATGAAAGGGGAGGAATGTGGGTGGGAGGGGGTGTGCAGGGTGGAGGGGAATAAAGGGGGAAAGTGGGACAACTTTAATAGCATAATTAACAAAATATATTTAAAAATAAACAAAAATAAATAAATAAAGTCAAGGTCTCTGGGGGAGGAAAAAAGGGAATAGAATTCAAACCTCATAGCATGCCATAAAAGATAAGGTCATGATTTGGCCTCTGTTCTCTATCTCTACTCCTCAGCCACTGCTCCCCCACATCCAAAACTTCACCTCCTGGCCATTAAGGCAACATCTAAGGACCATTAAAACTGAATTAAACCCTCCATTTTTCACAAGGCATTTCACCTTGACCATTCTTAGGGCACTTACCATTTTCCCTGTATCATCTCCTTTTGTGACCACATTTTATATCTCATTGGTCGTGAGTTCCTCTGAGAGCAGTCATCCTACTCTTTGAATCCTCAGGTCTTCCACAGCACCTTTTAGGAAACAGGAGTTCCAGGTTGTCCAAGCAAGGGCTGAGGATAGTTGTGGAGAGAGCTGAAATACCACAAATGTGTGTCTGGGAAAGGTCCTGCTCAGGAAGAGCTGGTGAGGGCTGCATTTCAAGTATGTGATTACTCTCCTGAGCTGTAAGAATAGCCACTAACAAAGCATATCATCAGTCTGCAGAGGAAGCCCTATCAGAAACATGCAGAAAGCCACCTGCTGAGATTATCACATCATGGAGTGTTGACAGGGTAGTTGTTGTTAGGAATAAGGGAATCAGAAATCTGGTCTAGGAATTTGGGGGAAGTGCAAGCCCCTCAGAATCCACAGAGTGCACACCCATGAACCCGGAAAAGGTGCGAGCACTCCTCAATGAGATTCAGAGAGAGTGCTGAAGAGCACCCAGACCCCACACCTGGGGGAGAGGTGCCAGACCGGTTCTGGGGAGATTGCAGCCCAGCCAGTGGGACCAAGGACGGCTGGGTCTTGCGCCCGCGCCCCAACCCGGAGGGAAGGAGTGATTTTTGGTGGAAGGTCTGGTGCCTACAGCCCTGAGCATGGAAAAGGAACGGGTGTTCTGCAGGATCCCTGGTGTCCAGGCCGTGCAATGGGGGGCTGATTGGGGGTGGGGAACTGCGTGCCCCTCGGGATCCAGAGAGTTCACACCTGTGACACTGGAAAAGGCATGGGTGCTCCTCAGTAGGCTCCAGAGAGAGTGCTTGGGATCCTGCAGATCCAGTACCCAGGGCCCTTCCAGGGGTGTTGGATGGGCTCTCCTCACGCAGCTAGACTTGGGGACAGTGCACCAGAGGCTGACTGAGCTCTGGACAGGAAGGGAAAAAAGCCATGGCATTCGCCCCTAAGTCTGCTGCAGGCAGCAAAACCAGGAAAACTGGTTTGGGCAGTTGGAAACCAACAAACGGTTTTTTTTGTTTTCCTTTTCTTTTTGCTTGAGTATTTTTTCATTAAGTAATTTTTTATTTTTTAATTCTTCTTATTTTTATATAATTCAATTCCTTATGCTTTTACTTCTTTCATTCTCAGTGTTGATCCTTCCCCCTTTCTTTCCAAATTTATCTCTTCCTTCCATCTTTCGCTTTTTTCCTTCTTTTTTTGAACCGGCAAGTAATAGCATACCTGTATTGAGATTATTTCATTATTCTTACATTTTTTATTGTAATAGTATTATAGTATTCCTCTTCTTTCTGTATAGTCTTCTTTGCTTGGCTGGTTATAATGTATCATTTAATAGGTTTCCCCTGTTATCTCATTCATAGTGTATAGCTAATTAACTGTCCTTCATTTGTGTTCCATTAGTGTACTTCTCAAGGCTCCATACTCCCTATTCCTGTTATCTAGATCTCTTAGATTCTGTCATATGATTGTTGCTATGATATTACTGTAAATAATAGCTATTTCATACAATTGTAAATACTATGCAACATCCCTCCCAGACCTTAGCCCAATTCTCAGTTTCCTGAATTTTATTACTGTAGTGGTTAACTCTATTCTCTCACACACTACACCTATTTAATACTCTTTATTCTCACCCTACCTCAGAATCTGACCTCCCACAGCCTAACTGCTTTCTAGAGCCAACTCAAAATCATTTCCTTCCCAACAAGAGTCTTATCTTCTTTATATCATTTCTTAAAAGTGGCTAGTGGGGTGGAAGATCACAGTTAACACTATACACAGCCAAAGGATCTCCTATCTCTTCTCTACTTGCTGCAACTGTAAATATCATAGAATATTCTCTTACTGTCTTAAACCATTTTGCCTTACTCGTTCAACTGATTATAAAAAAAAGTGGAAGCTGTGAACATCTGGAAACCAGAAGGAGACTGTACAACTGAATCTCACAGGTACTCTACCACAGAAGTACACACCATAAACCCACGGAGCCAGAACAGATCAATTTAAGAAGCTGAGGGTAACAAGAAGAGTCTCATGAACAATGAGAAGACAAAGAAACAATCCACAAATGAAGAGAAAGGAGGAAGCCTCAGAAAGAATGCTAAATGAAATAGAGACAACTCAAGTATCAGATACTGGGTTCAAAGCAATGATTCTCAGGCAGTTCTATGAACTCACAATGACCTACCAGAAACTACAGGGAAGATACAATGAACTCACTGCAAACTATATCAACATGAAAAAGGAAATAGAAACTATCAACAACGACCAAGAGGACATGAAGAATACAATTTCTGAACTGAAGAACACAGTAGAAGGAATCCAAAGCAGGATCGATGAAGCAGAAGATCGGATCAGAAAGCTGGAGGACAAAGTAGAAAAAAGCACCCAGAAAGAGCAAAAAAAGGAAAAGAGGCTCAGAAAGAATGCAGAGAGATTAAGAGAAATGCAAGACAATATGAAACATAATAATACCCATATAATAGGCATACCAGAAGGAGAAGAAGAAGAGCAAGGGATAGAAAACTTGTTTGAAAAAGTAATGGTGGAAAATTTCCCTAATTTGATGAGAGAAAAGGTCACACAAATCCAGGAAACACAGAAAGTCCCAATCAAGAGGAACCCAAACAGGCCCACCTCAAGACACATCATAATTAAAATGGCAAAATTTCAAGACAAAGAGAGAATCCTAAAGGCAGCAAGGGAGAAACAGGAAGTAACGTACAAGGGAGTCCCAGTACGACCAGCAGCTCACTTCTCAACAGAAATGCTCCAAGCCAGAAGAGGATGGCAAGAAATATTCCAAGTAATGAGAACCAGAGGTTTGCAACCAAGGCTACTTTACCCAGCAAGGCTCTCAATCAAGATAGAAGGCCAAATAAGAAGCTTCCCAGACAAAAGAAGTCTAAAAGAATACACCTCCATCAAACGAACTCTGTAAGAGATGCTAAATGGACTGCTTTAAGGAAAGGAAGGAAAAGAGAGACAGAGAGAGGAACACAGGCACGTAGATGGCAATGAATAAGTACCTATCAATAATAACCTTAAACATAAATGGATTAAATGCCCCAATCAAAAGGCATAGAGTAGCTGATTGGATAAGAAAGCATGACCCGCACATATGCTGCCTACAAGAGACCCACCTTAGGAACAAAGACCTACACAGGCTGAAAGTGAAGGGCTGGAAACAAATTTTCCAAGCAAACGAACAGGAAAAAAAAAAGCCAGAGTAGCAATACCGATATCAGACAAAATAGACTTCAAAAAAAAAGGCCCATAAGGAGAGACCCAGAAGGTCACTTCATAATACTCAAGGGAAGAATCCACCAAAAAGACATAAACACACTAAATATATATGCACCCAACATAGGAGCACCCAAATACACAAAGAAAATCTTAGAGGACTTCAAGAAACATACTGACAGCATCAAAATTATACTGGGGGACTTTAACACCCCACTGTGAAAAATGGACAGATCTTCCAAACAAAATATCAACAAAGATATTGTGGCATTGAACAATGCCCTAGATGAAATGGACTTAAATGATGTATATAGAGCCCTCCATCCTAAGGAAAACAAATACACACACTTCACAAAAGCACATGGAACATTTTCAAAGATAGACCACATGGTAGGACACAAAACAAGCCTCAACAAATTCAACAAAATTTAAATCATACCAAGTATATTCTTGGATCACAAGGGACTGAATCTAGAAACAAACCCCAATGGAAAAAACCCCCCAAAACTCAAAATCATGGAGATTAAATAGCATGCTATTAAACGATGAATGCATAAAGAATGAAATCACGGAAAAATCAAAAAGTTTCTGGAAACAAATGAAAATGAACTCACAACAACCCAAAACTTATGGGACATGGCAAGGGCAGTCCTGAGAGGGAAGTTCATAGAGATACAGGCCTAAAAAAGATACCTAAAAAGGATAGAAATATTTCAAACAAACAACCTAACCCTACCCCTACAAGAACTCAAGGAACAACAACAAAGACAGCCCAGATCAAGTAGAAGGAAGGAAATAACCAAGATCAGAGCAGAATTAAATGACATAGAGACTAAAAGCACAATTCTAAGGATCAATGAATCCAGGAGCTGGTTCTTTGAAAAGATAAAAAAAAATTGATAAACCTTTAAAAAGCAGACTCATCAAGAAAAAAAGAGAGAAGAGCCAAATAAACACAATCAGAAATGAAAGAGGAGAGATTACAACTGATACCACAGAAATACAAAGAATTGTAAGAAATTACTATGAAGAACTGTATGCCAAGAAATTTGAAAACCTAGGTGAAATGGACAAATTTCTAGAAAAATATAATCTTCCAAAACTCAATGAAGAAGAAACAGAAAGCCTGAACAGACCAATAATAGCAGATTAAATTGAAGCAGTTATCAAAAAACTCCCAACACACAAAAGTCCAGGACCAGATGGATTCACAGGAGAATTCTACAAAGTATTTAAGGAAGAGCTAACCGCTATTCATCACAGACTATTCTAAAAAATCCAAAAAGATGGAAGACTCTCAAACTCTTTTTATGAGGCCAGCATCATTCTAATCCCAAAACGTGATAAAGACACAACAAAGAAAGAAAACTTCAGGCCAATATCACTGACGAACATAGACAGCAAAATTCTCAACAAAATATTGGCAAACCACGTCCAACAGCACATTAGAAAGATCATACACCATGACCAAGTGGATTTCATACCAGGGATGCAAGGATGGTTCAATATTCACAAATCAGTAAATGTACTTCATCACATAAACAAAAGCAAAGACAAAAATCACATGATCATATCAATAGATGCAGAAAAAGCATTTGATAAGGTACAGCACCCGTTTATGATAAAAACACTCAGCAAAGTGGGAATAGAGGGAGTATTCCTCAACATAATAAAGGCCATATATGTGAGACCTACAGCCAACATCATACTCAATGGGAACAAACTAAAATCTTTTCCACTAAGATCAGGAACAAGACAAGGCTGTCCACTTTCACCACTTCCATTCAATATAGTACTGGATGTTTTAGCCACAGTGATCAGACAAGCAAAGGAAATAAAAGGCGTCCAAATAGGAAAGGGGGAAACAAGACTGTCACTGTTTGCAGATGACATGATAGTGTACATAGAAAATCTTATAGACTTGGCCAAAAAACTGCTTGACCTAATAAATAAATTTGGCAAAACAGCAAGATACAAAGTCAATATCCAGAAATCAAAGGCATATTTGTACACCAACAATGCAACAGCACAAGCAGAAATCAAGAGAAACATCCCATTCGATATAGCAAAAAGAAAAATAAAATATCTAGGAATCAACCTAACCAAAGAGGTAAAAGACTTATATTCAGAAAACTACATAACACTGAAGAAAGAAATGAAGGAGGACACAAACAAATGGAAACATATACCGTGTTCATGGATTGGAAGAATTAACATCATGAAAATGTCCATACTATCCAAAGCAATCTACACATTCAATGCAATACCTATTAAAGTACCAATGGCATATTTCACTGACATAGAACAAACACTTCAAAAATTTATATGGAACCATAAACGACCCTGAATAGCTGCTGCAATTTTGAGAAAGAAGGGTAAAGTAGGAGGGACCACAATACCTGATACTAAACTGTATTACAAGGCCACTGTAATCAATACAGTTTGGTATTGGCGTAAAAACAGGAACATTGACCAATGGAACAGAACAGAGAGCTCAGAAATAAATCCAAGCCTCATGGTCAATTAATATTTGACAAAGGGGGCAGCAACATAAAATGGAGTAACAATAGCCTCTTCAACAAATGGTGTTGGGAGAACTGGACAGCTACATGCAAAAAAATGAAACTCGAACACCAACTTACACCATACACGAAAATAAATTCAAGGTGGATAAAAGACTTAAATATAAACCGTGACACCATTAAAGTTCTAGAGGAGAACATAGGCAGGAAAATCTCAGAAAATGCACGCAGAAACATTTTTACTGACACATCCCCTAGAGCAAGGGACATAAAGGAAAGAATAAACAAATGGGATCTCATCAAAATAAAAAGCTTCTGCACGGCTAAACCAAACAGTATTAAAATCAAAAGAACCAACTGTATGGGAAAACATATTTGCCATAGATGCCTCAGACAAGGGTTTAATCTCCAAAATATATAAAGAACTTACATGACTCCACATGAAGAAGACAAGTAACCCAATTAAAAAATAGGCAAAGGAGTTGAATAGGCATTTCTCCAAGGAGGACACACAGAGGATCCGGAAACACATGAAAAGATGCTCAGCATCACTAGCCATCAGAGAGATGCATATTAAAACCACAATGAGGTTCCACTTCACATCAGTCAGAATGGCCATCATACATAAAACAACACACAAGAAGTGTTGGAGAGGTTGTGGAGAAAAAGGGACCCTAGTGCACTGTTGGTGGGATTGCAGACTGGTACAACCACTGTGGAAAACAGTATGGAACTTCCTCAGAAAACTAAAAATGCACCTGTCTTTTGACCCAGCAATTCCACTGCTGGGACTATATCCTAAGAATCCTGAAACACCAATGCAAAAGAACCTATGCACCCCAATGCTCATAGCAGCACAATTTATAATAGCTAAGTGCTGGAAGCAACCTAGATGTCCATCAGTAAATGAATGGATCAAAAAACTATGGTACATTTACACAATGGAATACTACGCAGCAGAAAGAAATAAGTAGCTCATATCCTTTTCAACAACATGGTTGGAGCTGGAAAGCATTATACTAAGCAAAATAAGGCAGGCATTGAAAGACAAATACCATATGATCTCACCTTTAAGAGGAATCTAAACAATAAATAAAGAAAGAAGTAAAATATAGCAAAAGTCTCTGAAATAGAGGACAGGTTGTCAGTGACTTGATGGGAAAGGGGAAGGAATTTCAGGGGAAAAGGGAAGGGTTTACGGGCAGAAATATAGAGGACACATGGAGAAAACTATGGGGGTTGAAAATGGGAGGGAGGAGGGGAGGGATGTGTGGGTTGGTGGGCTGGAATGGGAATAAAGGATAGAAACTATAGTGAATGAAGTGAAATGAAAACTTAAAAAAAAACGTGGTAGATTTACAGAATGGTATACTACACAGCAAAAAAAAAAAAAAAAGAAAGAAAGTAAAAAAAGGAAATCTGGTGTACATAGAAAATGGCAGCTGATTAGAATGTGCCAAGTATGGACTCGGGGTAGAGGTGGCCTTTTCAATACCCCTGTGTGTTCCAGTAACTTGGCAGGAGTCATCCCACATGCAACTGTAAAAGGCCATGATCTCTGTATTCTCACCATGCATCCTGAGGTTCTTTTTTTGTAGAAGCCATATTTATCAAGATCAATTCTGATTTTTACTGTTTTCCAAGCAGATTTCTCTGCTGGGAAGAAAATTTGGCTACACACTGACATGAGTGCTGCAGTATATTTGACAATTACACTTAATTTTAAAAAATAGTACCTATTTTTCAATTGTAAAAATAATACATGCTTATAATAGAAAATTGGGAAGTATTAAAAACTAGAAAGGAAGAAATAATTATCCATGATTTCACTGCCTAGAACACCCACTCTTAACACTTAGTGGATTTCCTTCCAGTCATTTTGTATGAATACATACTATATCTGAATTCATTTTCTGGGGAATCTCTTCTGCCGCTCTTTTAACTTAAAACTGTAACATAAACATTTGTTCATAATAGATAACTATTGCACATATTTACTAGCTAGCTCTTAGCTTTTCATAAACATCACTAAAATTAAATGCATGTATTTCTTGTGTTTACCAGAGCAATAGAAGCTCATTGTAAAAAAAAAAAAATCAAAGATTACAGTAATTTGGAAGGAGAAAGTTCATTGTACTTCCTCTCAACAGATATAATTATAATTGGTTGAGTTTTTCTATATATATACTAATATTTTAATATTAATATACACTTATAATTTTTAAATTTTATGACTAAATCAATACATTGTGATATCATCAGAAGATAGGTGAGTGTGCAGAATAAAATGTGAATGACTCCTGTGTGCCCAGTCTTAGCCCCTGCTCCCTTCCCTAGGGGTGATACCATTAGGGAATGCATTTTTCAGTTCTTTTGCTAAGCATTTATATATATACATATATTCATTTACATGAATTGTTGATGGTTGTTTTGGCACTAGAGTAGCAGAATTGAGTACATATGACAGAGACTGAATGGCTCCCAAAGCCACGTTACCTCCACCACCTTGTGTTATACTGTGAATATGTTACTTTCCTTGGCAAAGGGTCTTTGCAGATATAATTAAGGTTACTAATCAGTTGACCTTAAATAAGGAAGTTATCTTGAATTGGCCCAATGTAAGCACCTGGGCCGGTAAAAGCAGAAGAGGAAGTGGATCCACCTTCAAGTGGATCTTGAAAGTTGTTATCACAAGGAAAAAAATGTGTAACTGTGTATGGTGGTGGATGTTAACTAGACTTATTGTGGTGATCATTTCACAAATTATAGAAATACAAATCATTACATTGTACACCTGAAAGTAATATAATGTTATATATCAATTATACCTCAATTAGAAAGAAAAGCAGAGAAGGAAAGAGATTCAAAGCATGAGAGGGCTTGAAGGTAGAGGGGGCTGTGTGGCAGGAAATAGGCCCTCACTCCAAAAACCTCAAGTAATGGGATTCTGCCAGCATCCCAGAGAAGCTGGAAGCAGTTTCTTTCTACCAGAGACTGCATATTAGAGGGGCCAACTGACACCTTGATTTCAGGCATGGGAGACCCTAAGCAGAGAATCCTGCCGGACTTCTGAACTACAGAGCTGAGAGGTAAGAAACATGTACTGTTTTAAGTCACTATCTTTGTGATGATTTGTTATGCAGTCTAGAAAAGGAATTCACATTTATTATACATTGTAGATGTTTACTATCTTGTTTTTGCAGAAAAGTTTGCCAGCCCTGTACTGGAAAGCCCTCATTTCTCTTTATCCATCCCAATTTCCCTTTACCTTCAACTCTTTAAAATGATTGCTCTGGTATGTGCCTCCAGGTTCCTAAGTAACATTTTTGTATCACTCTTTCCTTCTTCTTCTGTTTTACTTCATTATCATCTGATTCCCATTCAGAAACAGTAAAATTAAATGCATATATTTCTTGCCCTCCTACCCCCTCTTATCAAACCCTCACCATCCCATTGTTGTTTTAGCTTGATTTTGGTTAAACTGATTATCAGTATTCATGTTATCATGGCTATGAAATACCATTTGCAGATTCAAAACTGCCAAACTTACTAAACTATGATTAACTTTTCCTGCACAACTTTTGTTTGCCTTGGAGTTAATGACTGTCTTTTATTTTTATGTGTTTGGTTTTCCATGAACATATTGTTAATTCAATCCCAAGCTCCTTACCCATTGTCTATATTTCCTCACAATATGATACATACATCAGGTAAACAGTTCATCCTCCTGAGGAAATCTCTTCTGGAATCTTCTGAATTGCTCTAATCTGGACTCTACACAGATGTCTTCGGGAACATCTCCTCCTCATCATCTTGCTGATACCCTTTTCTTCATCCCTATATTGGATCTACTCTTTTTTTATATCCCCAGTGCCTATCCTTCTTGGTTAAGTTCTTTGTTTAAGAACATTCTCCAGGAATTTCTTGAGAAAGGATGAATGGGAGGGAATTTTTTGAGAATTTACATCTGGAAATATCTTTATTTTACCCTCACACTTGATTGATAGATTGGCTGAGGAGAAAAATCTTCCAGGCAGGAAATAATTGCCATGCTGAGTGGAGAGGACTGTTTTACTGCTAGATAGGTTGCCGGGGTTGCTTTTTAGAAAGTCCAATGTTGTGGTAGGCAGAATAACACCCCATCCCAAAGACACACAAGCTATGATCCTTGGAACCTATGAACATGTTACTTTACATGATGAAGGAGACTTTGTGGGTGTCATTAAATTAAGGATGTTAATTAAATAGGGAAATAATCCTGGTGGGTCCTATGTAATTATAGGGTCCTTATATAAGAGGGAGGCAGGAAAGTCAGAGTCAGAGAAGATGTGAAAGTGGAAGCAGAGTTTGGAATGGAGGGGAGAGAGAGAGAGAGAGAAGAGAAAGAGAGAGACTTGAAAGTGCTACACTGCTGGCTTTGAAGATGGAAGGGCCATAAGCCAAGGCAAACAGGCACCCTCTAGAAGGTGGGGAAGGCCAAGAAACTGAATCTCCTCCCAAGCTTCCAGAAGGAGGAACACAGATGAGCCTACATGTTGACTTTAGCCCAGTAAGAACCATTTGGGATTTCTTTGTGGATTTTTTTTAGTATATTTTATTTTATTTTATTTTATTTTTATTGTTTTCTAATTTTATTTTAACCATTGTTCAAGTGATTATGCTATTATAGTTGTCCCAATTTTTTCCCCTTTGCCCTCCTCACCGGGGTACACCCCTTCCATCCAGCAATCCCCTACCATAGTTCATGTCCATGGGCAATGCATAAAGTTATTTGGCTTCTCCATTTCCTATACTTTTTTTATTGTTGTTCATTTACAGTTGTCCCTATTTATTCCCCATTAACCTCCCCTGCCCAATCCACCCCCCAACTTGGACATTCAATCTTCCCCAGCCCCATTGTCTTTGTCCATGGGTCCTTTATACATGTTCCTTGACTTGACTCTTTCCCTTCTTTCCCCTGTTATACCCCTCACCCCCGCCCTCTGGTTACTGTCAGTTTGTTCTATATTTCCATGTCTCTGGTTCTATTTTGCTTGCTTGTTTGTTTTGTTGATTAGGTTCCATTTATTGGTGGGATCATATGGTATTTCTCTTTCACCACCTGGCTTATTTCACTTAGCATAATACTCTCCAGTTTCATCCATGTTGTCGCAAAGAGTAGGAGTTCCTTCCTTCTTTCTATTGTGTAGTATTCCATCATGTAAAAGTATCACAGTTTTTTGATCCACTCATTTACTGATGGCACTTAGGCTGTTTCCAGCACTTGGCTATTGTAAATTGTGCTACTATGATCAGTGGGGTGCATAGGTTCTTTGAATTAGTGTTTCAGGATTCTTAGGGTATAATCCCAGCAGTGGAACTGCTGGGTCAAAAGGCAGTTCCATTTTTAGTTTTCTGAGGAAATTCCATACTGCTTTCCACAGTGGCTGCACCAGTTTGCATCCCCACCAACAGTGTACTAGGGTTCCTTGTCTCCACAACCTCGCCAGCACTAGTTTTTTGTTCATTTGTTTATGATGGCCATTCTGACTGGTGTGAAGTGGTATCTCATTGTTGTTTTAATTTTCATCTATCTGATGGCTAGTGATTCTGAGCATCCTTTCATGTGTATCTGTGTCCTTTATATGTCCTCCCTGGATAAGTGGCTGTTCAGGTCCTTCACCCATTTTTTTTATTGGACAGCTTACTTCCCCAGTGTGGAGTTGTGTGAGTTCTTTATATATTTTGAAGATCAAGTCCTTGCCTGAAGTGTCATTTGCAAATATATTTTCCCATAAAGCTGGTTCTCTTTTCATTTTGCTAATGTTTTCTTTAGCTGTGCAGAAACTTTTTAATTTGAGGTAGCCCCATTTGTTTATTATTTCCTTTATGTCCCTTGCTCTAGGGGATAATTGGGAAAAATATTGCTGCTTGGAATATCTGAAATTTTTCTACCTATCTTCTCCTCTAGGACTTTTATGGTGTAATGACTTAATTTACATATTTTACCCATCTTGAGTTTGTATTTGTATATGGTGTAATTTGGTGGTCGAGTTTCATTGTTTTGCACATAGCTGTCCAGATCTCCCAATACCATTTGTTAAAGAGGATATTTTTACCCCATTTTATTCTCCCCTCCTCTTTGTCTAACATTAATTGACCATAGAGACATGGGTTTATTTCTGGGCTTTCTATTCTGCTCCACTGATCTATGTGTCTGTTCTTATGCTAGTACCAGATGGTTTTGGTTACAGTGGCTTTGTAATATAGTTTGATATCAGGTATTGTGATCCCTCCTACTTTGTTCTTCCTTCTTAAAATTGCTGTGGCTATTTGGGGTCATTTACAGTTCCATATAAATTTTTGAAATGGAGCCGGAGTAGCAATACTCATATCACACAAAATAGACTTCCAGAAAAGGGCAATAAAGAGAGACCCAGAAGGTCACTTCATAATACTCAAGGGAAGAATCCACCAAGAAGACATAAACATAGTAAATATATATGCACCCAACACAGGAGCACCCAAATACATAAAGAAAATCTTAAAGGACTTTAAGAAAGATATTGACAGCAACATAGTTATAGTGGGGGATTTTAAAACCCCACTGTGAAAAATGGACAGATCTTCCAAACAAAATATCAACAAAGATATTGTGGCATTGAACAATGCCCTAGATGAAATGGACTTAACTGATATATATAGAGCTCTCCATCCCA
>CM052547.1:50273803-50292767 GCA_028533065.1 Trachops cirrhosus | reverse complement strand
ACCAATGGAACAGAACAGAGAGCCCAGAAATAAACCCAAATCTTTATGGTCAGTTAATTGGACAAAGGGAGCAGCTACATAAAATGGTGTCACAATAGCCTCTTCAACAAATAGTGTTGGGAGAACTGGACAGCTACATGCAAAACAATGAAACTCGAACACCAACTTACACCATATACTTAGCTTCAAATTTGTATGTTCTTTTGTTGTCATATTACATATATATGGAGGCAGGAAAAAAATAAAGATTTTAAAGGTTTCCTGCTGGGATAGTAACAGTTCAAACATGGTATTGGAACAAGTAATGCTAGCTGCTGTAAGGGACACTTGTTTCACATCCCAATGCAATTGTTGGGGTTTCTCTGATCCATGCACACATGCAGATGGCCCATATTTTAGAACTCTCCACTTTTCATCTGTCTGACAGATTGCTGGGTAGGGAGGAGACAGGAGAAGAGAGAGAGAGGGAAGGAGAGAGAGAGGTTTCCTACACATTCCATTGGCCAGAACTCAGCAGAATGAGACCACCAAATGTGTCTAGGAAATATAGACTAGCAGTACGCTCCTGAGGAGAAGAGCCAGCAATCCACACCACACCACACCCAGCCACAAATATGGCTTTACTCCATCATTTAAATCACAATTTTGTCTTGCACAGGTAGGTGAGCCAGAGATGTATTTGTTTTTAGGGGGACACTTTGCCTTAAGTTTCTTTGCCAGAGATTTTTTTGAATCTTCCTTAGTTTTTATTATTTATTTATTTATTTTTAAATTGTTGCTCTATTACAGTTGCCCCAATTTTCTCCCATTGCTCATCCCTGCCCTGCCCAACGCCCACTCTCACAGTCAATCTGCACCCTGTTGTCCATGTCCATGGGTCGTTATACCTGTTCCTTGACTAGACCATTCCCTTTCTTTTCCCCTTACCCCACTCCCTCCTACATTCTGGTCACTATCAGTTTGTTCCTTATTTCCATGCTTCTGGTTCTATTTTTCTCATTTGTTTGTTTTGTTCATTAGGCTCCTTTTATAGGTGAGATCACATGATATTTGTTTTTTAATCCTCAGACCTGAGAGGTAGGAAGGATAGGAGAGGTCCCTGATACCAGTGGTTTCCTGGTAGTTGTGTGATTTCTTTTTTGCATCTAGATCCCTGATCCATTTTGAATTTGTTCTTGGGTAAGATTTGAGGTATGGATATAATGTTATCCTTTTAAACTACTAACCAATTGTCCAGGGCTGTATGTTAAAAAGTTCAACTTTGCCCCAGTGATTTGAGATGCCACCATTATCAAATGGCACATTCCTGCAGTGCCTTGGTCTATTTTTAGACTTTCCATTCTTTTCCACCAACCCATTAGTCTATTTATGTGCCAGTTACCACACTGTCTCAAAAGGTATGCTTTAATGCCTAACAAGGCATTCTTACCTTGCAGACAATAAATGTTGTTCTTGCATTTTTAAAATTATGAATTTTAGTGTCAATTGTCTACCTCAGCAAAGAAGCTTGTTGCTACTTTTACTGGGATTGTTTAAAATTTATAAATTAATTTAAGGAAAGCTGACACCTTTATCATATTGTCATCCTATCCAAGTAGAAGGAACATTTTTCTACTTGTTCACATCTTTTTTTTCTGTCTAGCAGAGCTGTTTAATATGGTTTTGCATACCCTTAAGTTTATATTTTATCTTCTTGTTATTGTAAAAAAGATTTTCTCTACCTTTTATACATACATATATAAATCATTTCTAAATGTATATTTTAAAGACTATTGATTCTATATGCTAATTTTATATCCTGCTATCTCACAGATTTTTTTTGAACATCAGTATTTCTCAATCTGTGAAGTTTTTAAGAGCCACCTAAGGAATATTTTCAGAGTTCTGGCCAAGATGGAGGTGTAGGTAGATATGCTCTGCCTCCTTGCAAAACCAAAGAAGGAAACAACCATTTAAAAGCAAAAGACAACCAGAACTGCCAGAAAATCAAACTGTATGGAAGTTCAACAATCAAGGAGTTAAAGAAGAAACATTCATCCCAACTTGTAGGAGTGACAGAGATGTGCAGCCAGGGCAGAGAAGACACACAGCAAAGAAGTGACAGGTGGACCAGGCTAGAGAGGTGGCAGCTGGCAGACTGGGCAGTCCCACATTCTCATTCTCATAAGGATGAATCAGGAGGAACACTGGGGAGCAAGACAGCCCACTCAACCAAAGGTTCTAGAGTTGGCAAAATAAAGCTTCAGAACCTCTGGCTGTAAAAACCTGTGGGGTTTGTGGCAGCAGGAGAAAATGCCAGTCTCTTGAGAGCAAGGCAAGAGCTGAGCAAATGCCATTGTTCTCTGTCTGACCCCTCCCCCACATACAGTGCTACCATGCAGTGATGTGAGTTGCCCCACCTTGGCAAGTACCTGAGGCTCCACCCCTTACAACATAACAGGTGTGCTGACACAAAGAAATATGGTCCAAATGAAAGAAAAAAGTCAAAATTCCAAAAAAGAACTAAATGATGAGGAGATAGACAACCTATCAGATGTAGAGTTCAAAACACTGGTAATCAGGATGCGCATAGAAATGATTGAGTATGGTTTCGAAGTAAAGGAAGAAGTGAAGGCTATGAAAAGTGAAATAAAGGAAAACATGCAGGTAACCAACAGTAAAAGGAAGAAAACCAGGACTCAAATTAATGATTTGGAACAAAAGGAAGAAAAAACATTCAACTGGAACAGAATAAAGAATCAAGAATTCAAAAAAATGAGGAGAGGCTTAGGAACCTCTGGGACAAATTTAAATGTTCCAACATCTGAATCACATGGGGTGGCAGAAGAAGATGAAGAGCAAGAAATTGAAAACTTATTTGAGAAAATAATGAAATAGAACTTCCCCATTACAGTGGAAGAAATAGATGTAGAAGTTCAGGATGCTCAGAGAGTCCCAAAAAAGTTGGACCCAAAAAGGAGCACACCAAGACACATAATATTTAAATTACCCAAGATTAAAGATAAGGAGAGAATCTTAAAAGCAGCAAGAGAAAAAGAGACAGTTACCTACAAATGAGTTCCCACAAGACTATCAACTGATTTCTCAAAAGAAACCTTGCAGACAAGAAGGGGCTGGAAAGAAGTATTCAAAGTCATGAAAGGCAAGGACCTTCATCCAAGATCACTCTATCCAGCAAAGCTGCCAGTTAGAATGGAAGGGCAGATAAAGTGCTTTCCAGACAAGGTCAAGTTAAAGGAGTTCATCATCACCAAACCCTTATATGAAACATTAAAGGGACTTATCTAAGAAAAAGAAGAAGATGAAAACTATGAATGGTGATGTGAAATGACAATGAACTCACAACTCTCAACAACTGAACTTAAAAAAACAACAATGGAAACAAGCTAAGCAAACAACTAGAACAGAAACAGAATCACAGAAATGGTGATCACATGGAAGGTTATCAGTGCAGAGAGGGAAGGAGGATAATGGGGGAAAAGGTACAGGGAATAAGAAGTATAACTGGTAAGTACAAAATAGACAGGTGAATGTTCAGAATAGTATAGGAAATGGGGAAGCCAAAGAACTTATATGTACAACCCATGGACATGTACTAAGGGTGAGAGGGGGAGTGCTGGAGGGAGGGGGATGCAGGGCAGAGGGGAATTAAGGGGAGAAAAATGGGACAACTGTAATAGCATAATCAATAAAATATACTTAAAATAAATAAAATCCTTAAACTTTGAAAAAATGAAATATTTTCAAATAAAGATGCTGAGAATCACTCTGACTGGTGTGGCTCAGATGGCTGGGTGTTGTTCCACAAATCAAAACATCAAAGGTTCTATTCCCAGTCAAGGCACACGTTGGGGTTTCAGGTTCAGTGCCCACTTGGGGTGCATACAAGAGGCAACCAATTGATGTTTCTCTCTCTTTCTTTCTCCCTCTCTTCCCCTCTCTCTAAAATCAATGAGTATGTCCTTGGGTGAGTATAAAAAAAAAGATGCTGAGATCCCTGCTCCCTTGTCCAAGGTCACAGGATAGCATCGGGAAAAGAGAAGAGATCTGGTGGCCCTCTGCTTCTCTGATCAAAACTAAAATTAAGACCTTGAATATGAGCAGCTCACATCCATGAGTCAGAGAGAGTGAGGCTGGGTGGAGCAAAGAGCTGATCACCTGTGCATTATTACATTTCTCCATGAGACCCAGGGATGAACCACCTTCCAACATGGGAAGCAGTGAATGCATGTGCAAACTGAAGAAAGATAGGACTGAAAAGTGTCACCAGCCTTGACCAACAGACCTGGAGACTGAGCAGAGCTGAGCTCTAGGACCAGGAGGCTGGGCTCCTAAGTGCTGGGAATGTGAGAACTTATGGTGTGCCCCAAAGGGGACCAAGACAATGACTATTGACACCTGTAGTTACTTATTTCTATATCTACATGTTTATTTTTGTTTTTCTGGTGCAAAGAGTTGAGCCTCCTCATTTCACATCACTTTATCATTGTTGGTTCTTCTATTTATTTTCTTTCTTATTTATTTTTAATATCTGCTTCTTACTTACGACTTTGTATTATTATTTTTTATTTGTCATTTTCTTCATCATCACATCCCTCTCCCACTTCTCCTTCCAAGAAAATACAACTCTTCTATTCTGTTTAGAGTTCATGATTTTAAAATATGTTTTGTATGGGGTGTCTTTGTTTTAAAATGTATATAACTGGAAGTGTGTTATAGCTTTCATCCTGTTTTTACTTTATTTACTAAGTACTCTGCAAGATCATACTATTACTTGGGTGCATCTGATCATTTTTTATGAATTCTGGATGACTTTCCATGGTTTGTCCACTGTCCCAATTATGGTTGCTCAGGATGAAAGGACACTCCTCCAGAAAGGATTGTGCTGCTACTCTGGGCCTGAGTGAGAATGGGATTGTGAGAAACTGACCATAGGAGTGCACACAATTACAGGAGAGTGGCTGTCCACTCCCACCAGTGAGGTAGGAACTTTCCTACAGCCCCATCTCTGCCAGTACTTCCCACAACTCAACTGTCACTTGTGGCCAAGCTAATATGGTCAGTACAAAGTGATGCATTGATGTTATTTAGTTGTCCATTGTTTTCATTACTAATCATTTTGAGGATCTCTTCAATGTGCTTATTAGCTTTTTTAATTTCTGTTTCAGTAAATTTCCTGGTTATATGCTTTGCCTATTTTTTCTATTAGTATAGATATCTTTTTCATGTTGATTTAAAGAGCTCCTTGTATTTTTTATAAATTAACTCTTAATTTGTTCTTGGCAAATATCTTCAACCTGTCTCTGGTCTTCCCCTATATGTCTTTCATGTCCTTTGTTCAAAGGAAATCCTTAATTTTGTTGTAATCAAATCCTTTCTTTTCTTTCCTTATGGTTTCTGTTTTTAAAATTTAAGATGTTTTCCCTTTACTTGAGTAACACAAATATTCTCCTGAATTTTGTTCTATTAATTTTTAAAGTTTCTCTTTCACTTTTAGGTCTATTATCCATATGGTGTTGGGCAAAGATTCAGCTTTGCTTTTCCAGTGCCATTTACTTAAACCTCTGTCACCTCTGGTTCTTTCTCTTCTGTGGGGAGAAATTGGTGATTCAACTATAATCATATCTGAGTTGAAAATATTACAATTTATTGTATACGTGTCCTTAAATTTAAGTCACTCCTTCTGTTTTGTGTTCTTTTTAATTAATCCATTAGTTTTAATAGTTTCAAGCTCTTTTAGATGTTGTGAAGCAACACCTGGATCTTGGTACACTATAGTTGCCAGATTTAGAAAATAAAAATATGGGATGCCCAGTTAAATGTGAATTTCAGAAAAACAATGAATTAATTTTTAGTATAAGCATGTCCCATGCAATGTTTGGAACATAAATATACTAAAAAGTCATTTGTTGTTTATCTGAAATTTAAATGTAACTGGTAATCCTGCATCTTATTGGGCATCTCTATGGTATATCCAGCCCATGGTAACTTGTCGTGAGTCTGAGTCCTCCTGCCATCCCCACCCCTCTGCCATTTTCCTCACTAGTAACATGTACATTGGTTAGGTACTATTCCTGACTGACATGGCTCCATTCCTTACCTGAGTCCTCCCAATAATATCCTTAAATGAATAGCTGAGAACTTCACCTACAGGTTTAACTAGACTATTGCTTCTCAAGTGTTAACATGCTTACAAATCACGAGGAAAACTTCTTAAAATGCATACTGTGTTTGAGTGGTTCTAGAATTGGTCTGGAATTCTGAATTTATGATACAACAAGCTCCTAGCAGAGGTTGATGCTGCTGGTCTATGTACCAACTTCTGTAGTAAGGAACTAGGGTGTCATGTGCATGATCCTAGGCAACATGGGTGTTGAGTCATCAGAACTTCGAGAACCAGAGTGAAGCCCAGCTTGGTATATGCATGCTCCTTTCCAAAGCCCGAAAGGGACAACTCAAAGGAAAGATAAGCTACAGATCACATACTTGGAACTTTACTGGAGCCTGCACATATCCTCCAGTTATTGAAGGTGGATGTTGCCATCACATGATTTCTTGTGTGAACCATTACTTGATCTTTTGTGGCTTCTCCTAATCTTCACTTTCCTGGTTGTGATTATCTGTTTTCTTGTCCCTCTTTCTCACTGGACTGGAAATCATGTGAGGGGAGGAGCAGTGGTGTTTAGGTTTGTAGCCCTGCATTCAGCACGATGTGTGGCATATAGCAACTGCTTAATAAATACAAGTTGAATGAATGAAAGAAAGAATAAATGGAGACTGACTTCTAATTGTCAACACTATCCTAAAACAATTTTTGTTGCAGGCTGGAGGGAGGATGGTGCTGAGGTAGGTGGGAGCAGAGTCCACTTACCCCTGCACACAGGTGGAACACCTAGCAGATCTGGGAACAGAGAGAACAACCAATGATGTCCCAGCATATATGAAAGTTGGAGGACAAACCTATAGAGGACATTGAAAACCAGATGGTAAGGAGATTGCTTTGGGACAGTAAGTTCCCTGGTACCAGAGCTGCTGCAGCCCCAGGCCCAGTGCCTGCCAGGCTTGCCTCAGAATTCTTGGAAGACAACCAAATCAACAGTTCCCTTCCCACCAAACAGGGAGGATAGATCAGCACCAGATTGGACATGGATGCTTAAAGTCACTGGGGAAAATAAAGACAAAGTCGCAAGAGGCTCAGCAGAAGTGTTCACCCACTGAGACTGTGGATGCCAGCTAGGTCATTACCAGAGAAATTGGGGAGCCTGGTGATGCTTGGAGAAGGGAGCAGAGCTGGTCCATGATGGACCCTGAACCAGATATTCTCCGGTCTGGTTGGAAAGTTGGGCTGTGTGAGAGGCCGGGCTCTTGTTAAAAGCAGGCTTGAACAGGAGAATTTTGTTCAGAAAAAGGTTCTCAGTGGCTGTTTAGAGAATTCTCCCACATCAGCTGCCCCCGCTGCCCCAGCCATGCCCCCACAGATGCCTAGCCACAATCTCAGCCATGCCCCCACCACTGCAGGAGTGGAGGCCACGACCTCACAAACCGCCCCCCTGCCTCAGCCTTGGCTGAGTTCCTGCCCCTGCTGCCACACCTGTGGCCATGTCCCTTCCCCCTCCACACCTCAGTGGTAGAGGCTGCACATCTGCCCCTGCTACCAGAGCCAGGGGAGCACCCCAGCCTCATACAGCCTGACTGGCTGATTAAACAGAGGAGGCCCCCCTGCCACCTGCAGAGGACAGCAGCAGAGCTCAGGGAGTTAGCAGTCCCAAGGATGACTTAAGTCAGTCCAGGAGCTGAACTACTCTGAAAATACTTTGAGAGTGCCTAGCACCTAGGACAGCAGAGAGTGAAAATGTGGTGTGTGATTTGCCCCTAATTGGTGTACCTCAAGGATGGCACAACTGGTGGATTGAAGGCACCAGCCTGGCACAGAAGGGCATTGGGAGCTTGGCGGCGAACTGAAGAACTGGGTTGGAGGCTGGGCAAATGTAAAGAGTGCTGCCCAGACAATCCTCCTAAAACCATAGGAAGAGGGAAAAATGAAACCCAACACCCCTGAGCCTACTGCACCCGGAAAGACCAGCAGAAATCACTTGGCCAGTTTAAGGTCAACAGGAGGCTTCTCTTTCTTTCTCTTTTTTTCTTCTCTTTCCACCCCCCTCCCCACCCACCGCAAGTGAGACAATATGACCCAGAGCTGTGAAAGGACAAGAGTCAGACCCAAAGAGGGATCACAAAGCTAATCCCAACAATTGAGAAATGGAGAAAAATTTCACTTTGCTATTCCAGAGAACTTGCATGTTATCACTTATTTATATTATTATTATTTTCACTTCTTTTATTTTATTAGTATTCTTCATTTCTCTTATTTCTGTTCAATTTTCTTCATTTTGTTTGTTTAATTGCATTGTTTGACTGGTTTTACTTGTTCTCTCTTTCATAATGTATTTTTAATTTTCCTTCTTTTGCTTCACTTGTCTTCCAACAGCACACTACTCTTGGTCATGTACTTCTTATTCTTGTCATTCAGATCATGTAGATTCTGTCATATGATTGTTGTTCCAGTATTAGTGTAAATAAGTATTCTTCCATACAACTGTAAATAATACAAAGTCCCCCACCCAGATCTTAGCCCATTTCACTGTTTCCTGGAAATTTATTACTGTTGTGGTTAACTTTATTCTCTCACACACTACACCTATTTTCTATTCTTTATGCTCACTATATCTCATAATCTCACCTCCCACAAACTCCCTGTTTTCTGGATTCAACTCACAATCTTTCCCCCCTCTAACAAGAGTCTTATCTTTCTTCCACCTTTTCTAAAAAGTGGCTAGTTGGGTGAAATATCACAGTTAACCCTACTCTTATCCAAAGAATCTCCCATCTCTTCACTATGGGTTGGTACTTTAAATACCATAAAATACACTCTCACTGTCTTAAACCATTTTGTCTTCTCCCTCCAACTGATCACAAGAAGGAGTAGGTGGGAACTGTGAACACCTGTATACCTGCTGGAAGTGAGAACCAATGAAAAAAGAACCACCAACAGATAATGAAGGAAGATGGTGAAGAAGTGAGTGGAAGCCACACTAGTCTCCAACCAGGAACAATCTGGAATTACAACTAAACAGTAGAGAAATTACCCAGAACAAACAACTGAACAATAGTGAGAGAGAAGCCTCAAAACCTTGGACAGACAGAAGAACCAGCTTTGACATAACCTGTCTGTAACTGCACAACACCATAAAAGACGTGGTGGGTGGACTAATCCTAGTTAACTGGCTGGAGGGAAGGACCCACCAAGGAATGACACAACAACAATCAAAACCCAAATATATCCAGAGAGCCAACATAAATGGCATCCCCAGAGCAGTAAGTTCAGGAGATTAAGTAGACTGCACCACTGAATCTCACAGGTCTCATACCATAGAAGTTCACACCACAAACTCAGGGAGTCAGAACAGATCAATCTAAGAAGCAGAGGCTAACATGAAGAGTCTCACAAACAATGGAAAGACAAAGAAACAAACCCCAAATGAAAGGAAAGCCTAAAACCTCAGAAAGAATGCTAAATGAAATAGAAGCAAGTCAACTATCAGATATTGAGTTCAAAGCAATGATTATCAGGAAGCTCAATGAGATCACAGAGAATTACCAAAAGCTATAGGGAAAGTACTACGAACTCTCTGCAAACTATATCAACATGAAAAAGGAAGTAGAAACTATCATCAAGTGCTGACAAGAAATGAAGAATACAATTTCTGAATTGAAGAACACATAGAAAGAATCAAAAGCTGGCTGGATGAAGCACAGAATGGCATCAGTTAGCTGGAGAATAGGATAGAAAAAAATACCCAGAAAGAACAACAAAAGGAAAAGAGACTCAAAAGAATGAAGAAGTGTTAAGGGAACTGCAGGACAACATGAAACGTAATAATATCTGTATAAAAGGGGTACCAGAAGGTGAAGAAGAAGAGCAAGGGATAGAAAACCTGTTTGAAAAAGTAATGATGGAAAACTCCCTTAATTTGGTGAGAAATTAGGTCATACAAATCCAGGAAACAGAGTCCCAATCAAGGGGAATGCAAAGAGACCCACTTCAAGACACATCATAATTAAAATGGCAAAATTCCAAGACAAAGAGAGAATCATAAAGGCAGCAAGAGGGAAACAGGAAGTAACATACAATGGAGACCAGATAAGGCAAGCAGCTGACTTCTTAATAGAAATGCTCAAAGCCAGAAGAGATTGGCAAGGAATATTCCAAGTAATGGAAAGCAAAGCCCTGGAATCAAGATGACTTTATCCAGCAAGGCTCTCAATTAAATTGGAAGGCTAAATAAGGAGTTTACCAGACACAAGAGGCCTAAAAGAATACACCTTCACCAAACCAGGTCTGCAAGAGATGTGAAAGGGTCTGCTTTAATAAAAGAAAAAAACAGGAGTGTGAGAGAGAGGAACACAGGTACAAAGGAAGAAAAATGGCAATGAATAAGTACCTATCAATAATAACCTAAACATAAGTGGATTAAATGCTCCAATCAAAAGACATAAATTAGCTGAATGGATTAGAAATCATGACCCACACGCATGCTGTCTACAAGGGACCCACCTCAGAAAAGAAGACCTACACAGACTGACAGTGAAGTGCTGGAAAAAAAATAATCCAAGCAAATGAACAGGAAAAAAAAAAGCTGGGGTAGCAATACTCGTATCACACAACATAGACTTCAAAAAAAAAAAAAAAGAGCCATAAAAAGAGACCCAGGTCACTTCATAATATTCAAGGGAAGAATCCATCAAGAAGACATAAACATTGTAAATATATATGCACCCAACATAGGAGCACCCAAATATGTAAAGAAAATCTTAGAGGACTTTAAGAAACATATTGACAGCAACACAATTATAGTAGGGGCTTTTAACACCCCACTGTCAAAAATGCACAGATCTTCCAAACAAAATAACAACAAAGATATTGTGGCATTGAACAATGTCTTAGATCAAAACGATTTAACTGATATATACACAGCCTTTCAACCCAAAAAAGCTAAATACACGTTCTTTTCCAAAGCACATGGAACATTTTCAAAGAGAGACCACAAGATAGGACAGAAAACAAGCCTCAACAAATTCAAGAAAATTTAAGTCATACCAAGCATATTCTTGGATCACAAAGGCCTGAAACTAGAAACCAACCTCAGGGGGAAAACTCAAAAAAAAAAAAAAAAACCAAACAAACCCTCAAGCTCATGGAAATTAAATAACATGCTATTAAACAATGATTGGATAAAGAAAGAGATCAAGGAAGAAATAAAAAAGTTTCTGGAAACACATGAAAATGAACTCACAACAATCCAAAACATGGTACACAGCGAAAGCAGTCCTGTCAGGGAAGTTCATAGCAATACAGGCCTACCTAAAAAAGGTAGAAACATTTCAAATAAACAACCTAACCCTACATCTACAAGAACTAGAGGATCAACAACAAAGACAGCCCAGAGCAAGTAGAAGGAAGGAAATAACCAATATCAGAGCAGAATTAAATGACATAGAGACTAAAAACATAATTCTAAGGATCAATAAATCTAGGAGCTGATTCTTTGAAAAGATAAATGAAATCAACAAGCCTTTAAGCAGGCTCATCAAGAAAAAAGGAAGAGGACCCAAACAAACACAATCAGAAATGAAAGAGGAGAGATGACAACTGGTACCACAAAAATACAAGGGATTGTAAGAAATTACCACAAAGAACTATATGCCAAGAAATTTGAAAACCTAGGTGAAATAGACAAATTTCTAGAAAAATATAATCTTCCAAAACTCAATGAAGAAGCAGCACAAAGCCTAAACAGACCAGTAACGGCTGATGAAATCGAAGCAGTAATCAAAAAACTCCCGACACACAAAAGCCCTGGGTCAGACGGTTTCACAGGAGAATTCTACAAAACATCTAAGGAAGAGCTAACCCCTATCCTTCAAAGACTATTCAAAAATTCCAAGAAGATGGAAGACTCCCTAACTCTTTTTATGAGGCCAACATCATCCTAATCCCCGAACCAGATAAAGACATAAAAAAGAAGGAAAACTTCAGGCCAATATCGCTGATGAACATAGACGCTAAAATCCTCAGAAAAATATTGGCAAACCGCATCCAGCAATACTTTTAAAACATCATACACCATGACCAAGTGGGATTTATCCCAGGGATGCAAGGATGGCAAGATATTCTCAAACCAACAAACCTAATACATCACATAAACAAAAGCAAAGACAAAAATCACATGATCATACCAATAGATTCGAGAAAAGCATTTGATAAGGTACAGCACCCATTTATGATAAAAACACTCAGCAAAGTGGGAATAGAGGGAGCATTCCTCAACATAATAAAGGCCTTATATGAGAGACCTACAGCCAACATCATACACAATGGGAAAAAACTAAAAACTTTCCCACTAAGATCAGGAACAAGACAAGATTGTCCACTTTCAGTGCTTCTATTCAGCATAGTACTGGAAGTCCTAGCCACAGCAATCAGACAAGAAAAGAAAATAAAAGGCATTCAAATTGGAAAAGAAGAAACAAAACTGTCATTGTTTGCAGATGACATGACAGTGTACACAGAAACTCCTGTAGACTCCACCAAACAACTGCTTGACCTAATAAGTGAATTTGGCAAAACAGCAGGGTACAAAGTCAATATCTGGAAATCAGAGGCATTTTTGTATACTAACAATGAAACATCAGAAACAGGAATCAGAAAAAAAATCCCATTCAATATAGCAAAAAGAAAAATAAAATACCTAGGAATAAACCTAACCAAGGAGGTAAAAGACCTGTATTCAGAAAATTATGTAACACTGAAGAAAGAAATCAAAGAAGAGACAAACAAATCGAAACGTATACAGTGTTCATGGACTGGAAAAATTAACATCATCAAAATGTCCATACTACCCAAAGCAATTTATAGATTCAATACAATACCTATTAAAATAGTAATGGCATATTTCACAGATATAGAACAAACACTTCAGAAATTTATATGGAACTATAAACGACCCCAAATAGCTGCAACAATTTTGAAAAAGAGGAACAAATAGGAGGAATTATAATATCTGATATCAAACTATATTACAGCCACTGTAATGAAAACAGCCTGGTACTGGCATAAGAACAGACACATGGACCATTGGGAGAGAATAGAGAGCCCAGAAATAAACCCAAGCCTCTATGGTCAATTAATATTTGACAAATGAGGCAGCAGCATAAAATGGAGCAATAATAGTCTCTTCAACAAATGACGTTGGGAGAATTGGACAGCTACATGCAAAAAAATGAAACTTGAGCACCAACTTACACCATACACAAAAATAAATTTAAAGTGGATAAAAGACTTAAATATAAGTTGTGACACCATAAAAGACCTTCTAGAAAACAAAGGCAGGAAAATCCCAGATATCCCATGCAGCAATATTTTCACTGATATGTCCACTAGAGCAAGGGACATAAAGGAAAAAATAAACAAATGGGATCTCATCAAAATAAAAAGCTTCTGCATGGCTAAAGAAAACAGCATTAAAATGAAAAATGAACCAAGTGTATGGAAAAACATATTTGCAAATGATACCTTGAGACAAGGGTTTGATCTCCAAAATATGTAAAGAACTCACATGACTCCACTCCAGAAAGACAACCCAGTAAAAAAAATGGGCAAAGACTAGAACAGACACTCCTCTAAGGAGGACATACAGAGGGCCCAGAGACATATGAAAAGATGCTCAGCATCACTAGCCATCAGAGAGATGCAAATTAAAACCACAATGAGATACCAGTTCACCACAGTCAGAATGGCCATCATAAACAAATCAACAAACAACAAGCACAGGAGAGGGTGTGGAGAAAAAAGAACTCTAGTGCACTGTTGGTGGGAATGCAAACTGGTGCAGCCACTGTGGAAAACAGTATGGAATTTCCTCAGAAAACTAAAAATGGACCTGCCTTTTGACCTGGCAATTCCATTGCTGGGATTATACCCTAAGAACCCTGAAACCCCAACGCATAAGAACCTATGCACTCCAAATTCATAGCAGCACAGTTGACAATAGTGAAGTGCTGGAAGCAACCTAAGTGTTCATCAGTAAATGAATGGTTCAAAAAACTGTGGTACATTTACACGATGGAATACTATGTAGCAGGAAGAAGGAAAGAGCGCCTACCCTTTGTGACAGCATGTAAGGGAAGTGGAGAGTATTATGCAAAGTGAAATAAGCCAGGTGGTGAAAGACAAATACCATATGGTCTCACCTTTAGGTGGAACCTAATCAACAAAACAAACAAGCAAGCAAAATATAACCAGACACATTGAAATTAAGAACAATCTGACAGTAACCAGAGGGGAGGTGGGAGGAGATAAGGAGGGAAAAGAGAGGAAGGGTCTTCAGGAATAACTATAAAGGACAAATGGACAAAACCAAGGGTGTGTGGAATCTGGGGAGAGATGTGGGGATGGCTTGGGTGGGAGGGAGTGGTGGTGGTGGTGGGTAAATGCAGACATCTGTACTTGAACAACAAAAAAAATAATTAAAAATACAAACAATTTTTGTTGCACTTTTAAGGGCCCCCTGTACAACACTTTTGCTGTAGCAATTTCTAAGAAAGAAATTAGTCTCTGGTAGTTTTCCTCTCTGTTTCTTGTTTTTCTGTTTCTGAATCATCAGATACAGCATAGCATACCTCACCCCCTATTGCCACCCTGTGCGTGTGTGTGTGCGCGCACACACACACACACTCACACACACACACACTTGGAAACTTAAATATGCCAACTTCTTGTTTTGACGTAATTCATATTTCTCAGCCTTCCTACTGCTGAACCTTCTCCAGGCTGATCTAAAGAGATTGCTTAGTGTTACTCTACTCACAGCTTGCTCTTTCTCTTCCTGTAGACTTCTGTACAGTGTGCACCTCAATTCCCATTCCCCATGTCTCTAACCATCTTTCAATTTGCTAGGAATTTTCCCAATAGCTCTGGTAGGTTAAGTCAATAGAGTAAGTTGTATCTGTCCAGATTCTTTGATTGTAATTAATGAAAATAAAATCTGGCTGACTTAAGCCAAAAGGGACTTCATTTGAGGTCTGTTGGATTGCTCATAGAATGCACTAGTCTGCAGACCAGGCTTGGAAACAACAACATAGGACCCAGGACATACACCAGGTCTCCTGCAGCCCTAACATGTAGCCACCTTGCCAGGCAAGCAGGGCACTAAGTAAGAGCATCCTGTGCCTTCCATCTCATGTGGTCTGCTCAAGAGTCAGGCAGGGAGAATCAAAAGCCTTCCTTAAGTCCTGAGCCACCCCTTAGCCCATTGTTAGAAAAGGGAAAGTTTTGCTGGGTAGTCAAAAATCAAATCAGAGAAAGCAAATATCCAAAGAGACCTCTCCAGGATTTGAAAGAAGGAAATCTGACACAAGCCTGTGGCAGAGTATAGGTAAAAGATCCCAAATATCCCAATTCCTGGTTTTCCATTGCTTTTCATACCTGAAACACTCTGAATCCACTGGGAATGAAAGGAAATGAAAATAGTACTGGAGATGCAAAAATAGAGGCTCAGACTCATTCTAATTAAAATTTCATCACCCACTTACTGTGCAACTTTCGACAAGTCACCTCACCTGTCTGGTCTCTGTTGCTTCATCTACAAAATGCTGGCTTTAGACTACATGAAGTCTAGGACACCTTCCAATTGTGGAATTCCCCCCAAGGCTTGACAATTTTGTTTCATGTACAAAGAAATGTACATTTAACATTGTATAAAGTAACATGATCTCATAAGACACGGGTTATCGTGTGTGGTATTTACAAAGGCAATTTGGAGGTAAGAGTTGATGGCTGTTTTACAAATAATCATAGTAATATAACTTGCATATAAAGCATTGCTGTATGCCAAGCATTGTTCTGAGCACTTTAATGTGTTAATTCGTAAAGTTATCACCACAGTACTATGATATAAATACTATGATTGCTTCCATTTTACTAATGAGGAAACTGAAGCACAGAAAGCCTAAGTAACTTGCTCAAGGTCACGGAGCTTATATATCCAAGAGCTGATTCAGACTCCTGGGTCTGTGCCCTTAACAAGCACAACACATGACCTCTCTGACCCAAACAAGCCAAATAAAAGCACACTAGAAAAAATGCTATTGATTAGAAAAGCTGTGCTCTGTAATCCCACCCCCAACCTTTCCTAAATTATCTGGAAATGTCTACTATACATATGCAGGAGTTTCTGCATTGTTGCTTAACCCTCATTGGACTTTTAACATAAGCCACTGTCTAAACATAACCACTGTCTTATTTGCCTTCAAAAGTCAAACTCTAGTATTAGGTCAGTGCATCTATTTTAAGAGAAGTAAAAAAAATGTTTTTCAAAAAGTAAAATAGAAAGATACATGTGTGACCCACCACTGCTACTTGCTAACAGAGTTCATTTTATTTGCACTTACATTTAACCCCAATGGAATATTTTTCAGCGCGTATAACCTTTAACTGCTCCATTAACCAGGTTAGTCAGTGAAAGAATGTTTCCTTTATCAATAAGTGATTGGGTCTACTTACTAATTGCTGACATTCTGAATTTGCAAAAAGCATTTAAAGAAGGTGCTATGTGAGTGAGAACCTGTGTTTTCATCTTTGTAGATTTGATTGCATTTAATGACCTTTCCCAATAGTCCTCGTCCTGGTGCTTGACTACATAGCAAAAACAGCCACCCACAGAGTGACTGTTTCTGAGAGTGTGAAGGACCCTGGAAGACCATCTGGACTAGTCCTTTTCCTGAACCACAGAAAGGTGAAGCCCTGAAGGGAAGTATCAGCTGGAGTGGAAGGAGCCTGACCCAGGAATTTCTCTCTCAGGGTGGGAGGGAGGCTAAGCATGCACATGCTCACCTCTCTTTCCAGCCACCACCCTCTGCAGGTCTCCAACCCTGGTTATGGTCACCCCACTGACATTATGGCTTTGCCAGATCAATATCTCATATAATCTGTTATTTATTTAATCTCCTCCTTTAAATCAACCCATGTTTTACACTTCAATTCATTTATTTAAAAAAGTTTCTTTAAGTAGAAAATGAGCCCTGACCAGATGACTCAGTTGGTTGGAGCATCATCCAGTACACCAAAAGGTTACGGGTTTGATTCCCTGTCAGGGCACATACGTACATTGCAGTTTCAATCCCAGTTCAGGGTATTTATGGGAGACAGCTGATCGATGTATCTCTCTCACATTAATGTTTCTCTCTCTCTCTCCCTTCCCTGTTTCTTCTCTCTCAGAAATCAATAAAAACACATTCTAGGTGAGAATTTTGTAAATGTCTTTTTATTTATTTTTATTTTTAATTATACTTTATTGATTATGTTATTACAGTTGTCCTGATTTTTCCCCCTTTGCCCCCCTCCACCTAGCATTCCCTATTTCTTCAGGTCATTCCTCCACCATTGTTCAAGTCCATGGGTTGTGCTTATAAGTTCTTTGGCTATTCCCTTTCCTATACTGAACTTTACATCCCCATGGCTATTCTGTAACTACCTATTTGTACTTCTTAATCCCCTCACCTCTTCATTTATTCCCCAATACCTCCTCTCATATAAAACCCTCTCAATATCCATGATTCTGTTTCTATTCTTCTTATTTGCTTAATTTGTTTTTTAGATTCACTTGTTGATAGGTATGTATTTATTGCCATTTTTTATTCATAGTTTTGATTTTCTTTTACTTACATAAGTCTCCTTAACATTTAATATAATAATGGTTTGGTGATGATGAACTCCTTTAGTATTGTCTGGAAAGCTCTTTATCTGCCCTTTGATTCTAAATAGTAGCTCTGCTGGGTGGAGCAATCTTGGCTATAGGTCCCTGCTATTCATCACTTTGAATATTTCTTGCCAATCCCTTCTAGCCAGCAAAGTTTCTTTTGAGAAATCAGCTGACAGTTTTATGGGAATTCCCCAGTAGGTAACTAACTGCTTTTCTCTTGCTGCTTTTAAGATTCTCTCTTTATTTATTTTATGTTATTTTTTTTTGTTAAATGCAACATTTATTTTTTTTTAATTTTTTATTTTAGTTTATTCATTACAGTTTCTATCCTTTATTCCCATTCCAGATTCTCTCTTTATTTTTAAACTTTGGCATTTTAATTATGATGTGTCTTGCTGTGGGCCTCCTTGCATCCATCTTGTTTGGGACTGTCTGTGCTTCCTGGAATTGCATGTCTTTTCCATCACCAAACTAAGAGCTTTCTTTTATTATTTTTTCAAATATTTTCAATTTCTTGTTCTTTCTTTTCTCCTTCTGGCACCCCTATGATATGTGAATATTGGAATTCTTGAAGTTGTTCCAGAGGCTGCTTATAACATCCTCATTTTTTCATTCTTTTTCTTTTTAATAAAATTTTGTATTTTCATTTCTTCAATACAGTCTCTATCCTTTATTCCCATTCCAGCCCACCCATCCATCCCTCCCCTCCTCCCTCCCATTTCCAACCCCCCTAGTTTTGTCCATGTGTCCTCTATATTTGTTTCTGTAAACCCTTCCCTACTCCCCTGAAATTCCCTTGGAATTCCCTCCCCTCTCCCCTCTGGTACCTGACAACCTGTCCTCTATTTCAGTGTCTTTTGTTATATTTTATTTGTTTCTTTGTTTTGTTGTTTAGGTTCCTGTTAAAGGCGAGATCATATGGTATTTGTCTTTCAATGCCTGGCTTATTTCACTTAGTATAATGCTTTCCAGCTCCATCCATGTTGTTGAAAAGGATATGAGCTACTTATTTCTTTCTGCTGCATAGTATTCCATTGTGTAAATGTACCATAGTTTTTTGATCCATTCATTTACTGATGGACACCTAGGTTGCTTCCAGCACTTAGCTATTATAAATTGTGCTGCTATGAGCATTGGGGTGCATA
>CM052547.1:50248386-50273303 GCA_028533065.1 Trachops cirrhosus | reverse complement strand
TGAAATGTTAAAGGGACTTACCTAAGAAAAAGAAGATAAAAAACATGTATAGTAAAATGACAGGAAACTCACAATTATTAACAACCACACCTAAAACAAAAACAAAAAGAAACTAAGCAAACAACTAGAACAGGAACTGAAAAAAATTGAACATATATGAAAAAATAACATACCCTAACACAGCAACTTTAATATTTTTTGACATTTTTAGTCACAGTATTGGGTGCATCCTATTAATTGTTCTGTTTGTCATTTGTAAATTCTTTTTTGTAGATAGTATATGGTCCAAAGGTTTTTTTCCCTTTCTCTTGCTATCCAAATTATCAGTAATTTTAAAACATATTTATAGTTTGTACTCTGAATCCTTCCTACCAGGTCCCACAGTGATTATGAAAAAAGGGTAACTTGAAGTTGTAAGATGGCAAATGGAATGGCAACCTGCTGCATCAGTTAACTATTGCTGCATAACAAGCCACCCCAAAACTGAATGGCTTAACACAATTCTTTAGCTCATGATGCTGTGGGTCAGCAGTTTGAGGCTGGGCTCAACTGCATGGTTCTTTCAGTCTCAACTGGATACCTTCAGGCATCTCCCAGCAACTGCAAGTCAGCAGAGTACATGGAAGTTGGCTTCTTATCTGCTAGGGAGCCTCAGTTTCCTTCATGTGTCTCATCATCCTCATGCCTCAGTCATTGCTCCATCAAGCTGGGCAGGCTGGTTCATGTAGCAGAGGAAAATGAGAGCGAGAGGAAGTATGTCAGTCCTTAGATGCCTAGGCTTAAATACCATTTTCACCACATTCTATTGCCCAGGGCAAGTCATCAGGCAAACCCAGATTCAAGACATTGGAAAATAGACTCCATCCCTTGATGGAAAGAGTTGCAAAAGCACAAAACAAATTGCACAGGGACAAAAAGGCCATTCACTAAGGTCATTGATACAACAAACCTCAGAGAAACTCTGGAAGGCCACACAAGAACCTGCAGGGCTGGTTGCTTCTGTGGACAGGAACCAGGGCACAGAATGGGAAGGAGGTTCACAATTCATTGTTAACTTTTTAGTTCTCATTGGAATTTTGAACATATGTATACATTACTTTAACTTAATAATGGTGATTATTAATAATTATTGCATCCTACCTACCAGGTGCCAGACATTGTGCTAGGTAATTAACCTGCACTGTAGAGGCATAAAGAGGGTGCATCAACTGCTTAAGATTGCGGAGTTGCAGTTATCAGAGCTAGGATTTGAATGAAGACTGTCTGGCTCCAAAATCCATAAATTTTGCCAACATGCTCTACTGCTTCCTTTTCACAGAAAATGTCTTGAAGAGGTGTCAAATTGCTGTTGCCACTTATTTTCCACTCACTTTACAACTCAGAGCAGGTTGTCTTCTGCCCTGATTAATCCATGAACTAGATTCTCCCCAATGTCACAAAAAACCTCTTTGTTATTAAATCTGTGGGACACATCTTGGCCCTCTTGTTTGACTTCTGGACAGCATTAGACTTTGTTGGTCCTTTTTCTTACAACAGGCTGTGTCTTTGGATTACTGAAATCATTCCTTCCAAGTCTCCTCATTTGTCTCCATCACCTTTGAAAACTCATCTCCTCCTTCTTTTCCTCCTTCCCCTTGTCCTCACAAGGATCTCTTCTAGGCCCATTTCTCCCATCAGTTCATATGTCGTGGGCAATCTAACTCATTCCCATGACATCAATCACCTATTACTTCCTAATTTTCATCTTCATCCTTAATCTTACACTGCACTTGCTACTGCCTACCATATCTCTACCTGGATGTCCCAGAGATCTAAAAAAGTCTAGACTTACATGTCACACCTTGCCCACCATCATTAAAACCTACTCCCCCTCCTTCCTGTTCCAACCCAGCAAAGCAAACCAGAAACCCAAGAATTAGCTTTTTGGAGGTGGGCATAGCAGAAAGATAGGCAGATAAGCAGATGCAGATATTACCTGAAGAGGGCAGCCTCCACCCAGCCACAGTGTAGACCAATGCCAGGCACAAAAGTGTCCCCTCCTTGCCAGGCCTTTGTCCTTTCAGAGGAAATCCAGAAACCAGCACTGTTACATAAAATGTCCTGGTTTTTAAATGTTGACTATTGATTCAAATATTTTGAAAGCATTGTGTAGGCCAGGCTAAACCTCCTGCTAGCCAGATGCACTATAAAGGTTGCCAAGCCGCACCTCTACCTGCCCACTCTCATGGGGTAAGGGTACCCTCTCCCACACATATTTCTGGGCCAACTCCTACATCTCCAGCCTGACTTCTTTGGTTAGAGACCGAAAAATCCATTCTCCTCTATAGGTACTTTATACTCAACATGGTCAACACCATGGCACTGAATGACCATACCCCTCTATAATTTAAGAAAAGCTATGACTCTGGATTTGCATGCAAAATCACCAATTTTTAAAATTCACATTAAAATTTTATCAGGCAAATAGTACTTTCTCTCTTGGATCAGATTTGACATCATGGCCACCAAGCTGCCACCCTGATTTAGTGTGAGCTGGCTGCCCCCCAGGGGTGTGCTGAATACCTGTAGACATGGTCTCAACTGATCTTGGCTAAGGTCTGGAGGAGTGGCTGTATTCTCCTGTGTCCAGCAAGGAGGCAGGTCAGCCAGGTACAGTAACTCTCTGAAAAGTTATACAGTCAGTGGAGCACTGAAATAAATAGCCAAACTTCTGCATCTGCATAGGTAGAGGGGATATGCTTGTGCCTATTACTCTTACTAAGTAGAACTTAAAGTCCTGGACATTATATTAAAACAGACATAAGGAGACTCTGAAAGTTAGAGAGAAAAGGCAGACCAGTCTGGGAAGCTGGGACCCAACAAACAATGTGGTGTTGAGTTTCCTGAGTTTTATGTTGCCTCATATATTCCAGACTGGAGTTAAACCCAGAAATGCCATGGGGACAGACCAGAGAATACCCAACAAAAGCCTGCTATTTCCAGCCAAAGGACTGGGAGAGAGAAAGCTGAACAAGACAGAAAATTTTCAGATATTAACCCTTCTACATCAGTCAAACATCACAGGGCCCCACATAGGTTGAATGGGAGACCTAGGTTTCTACCTCTACCTGGAAGGAATGAGGCAGCCCCCCCCCCCTGTCCCCCACGTCCAGGCCTGGAGCAGAGGAGGCCAGCTAAAACATAAGGTTTAAGTGAGATCCCGAGTCTTATAACAAAACAAAAAAATATCCAGTTTCCAACAGAAAATCACACATCTTATAAGAACCAGAGAGATCTAAACTTGAATTTTAAAAAATGAATCGACGCAAACAGAAAGAGCAGAGATTTTATAGCAGCTATGATAACAATGCTTTAGTGAGCAATTGTGAACGTGCCTGAAACTAAGAAAAATAGAAAATCTTAGCAAAGGAAGAGAAAATCTAAAGATGACCCAAGTGAAAATTTTGGAACTGAAAAATGCAGTAACGGAATCAAAAGCTCAGTGGAAGGGTTCTAAATCAGAATGGTGGGGACAGAGGAAAGAATCAGTAAACTGGAAGATAGGACACTAGAAATAACCTTCTGGACAATAGAGAGATAAATAGGGAAAAAAATAAATAGAGCCTCAGGGACCTATGGAGTCATGATGAAAGTTCTAACATCCATATCATTAGCATTCAAAAGGAGAAGAGACAAGATGGTGGGGCTGAAAAAGTATTTGAAGAAATAATGGCTGAAAATGTTCTAAGCTGCTTCTCAAAGGCTATTGTTTTATTTCTTAAATTAGATCACATGCTCTAAGCCTGGGCCTTCCCACAGTGTGATATTGAGCCAGCAGTTTCTGAAGGACAACAGTTCTTTTCAACACTGCTATGGTGTAACATTTTTTGTGAAAGAAGGAAGGAAACAAAGGCCTGCTAAGGTTAGTGTGAGCAGGGGACATGTGTCACACTCCATGGGGACGTAAGTAATGTCACTCCTGAGTTGCAGGCAAAGAGATTAAAGCTCACAGAGCAAATGTGAATCCAGGTAATCTGGTCTCTAAATCCAGTGTTCCTTCTTGTAACTCTTCAAGCTACATTGCCAATTGTCCTGGACAGCTTTCAAACCTTTCCGTGGCCAGTGTAGATGCACCAGAGATTTGTTTGGGGGCCTGACTCCTGAGGCATGGGGAGGTTTGCTGGGGATGGGGGCAGAGGGAGAAGGCCTGCACCAGACTGTCTCTTTCCTACTTCCTAGGGATTTGCACACCCCCACACATACCAGCTTTGTATTTGTATATCACACTGTGTATGATTCTGTGTGGGTGTGAGTGTGCCTGTATATGTGTGTGTGAGATCAGTGTGTCTGCCCATATGTGTGTGACATGTATATATGCCTGGATATTTACATGTGTGTATCTGTGTGGGGTGTCTCTGAGTGTGTGTCTCTCTGCATCCATGTTCCTCTCTCTGTGTGTGTCTATGTGGGTTTGTGTGTCTCTGTGGGTTTGTGTGTCTCTGGATGTCATGTGTCTGTCTTTGTGTATGTCATGTGGCTGTCTGTGTGTGGTGTATTCTGTGTCTGTGCCTGTATGTGTATAGTGCACACACCTCTATCTGTGGGGAGGTCTGTGTGCAACTGATATCTGTGTGTCTCAGTGCACCATTAGTGTATGTGTGTGTCCCAGTGTGTTGTCTGTGCCTGTACTGTGGTCTATGTGTGTGGGTTTGTGTGTGTATACACACGTGTTATCTGTATGCACAGAGACTGTGTGTGGTACGTGTGTCCCTATGTGTGTGGGTCTGCGTGCCTGCATGGTGTGTGTGCGTGCCCATGGGTGTGGCATGTCCTCTAGCTCTGAGGCTTCTGAGAGTCTAGTTTCTTTCAGGGATCTGTGGCAGTTCCCCAGAGGCTACCCTGGGGCGTGGAAGCCCACGAGGCAGGCGGGAGGAGCTTGTTGTGGAGTTCAGGGGCTGCGCCCGCTCCACCCAGTGGGCCAGGCACACGTGGGTCCTGGGCACCGCCTCCCCGCTCCACCCGCCAGTCTCCGATGTCCCCACCCACTGCGGGCCACCCCCACCGTGAGCCTGGCCAGCGATAAACTGGCGGCTCAGTCACCTCGCCCTGTCCCCACGGAGCCAGCGGCACGCAGCTCAGCCCGACCCTGCCCCGCCGCAGACTAGGACCCGCGGCATTCCGGAACTCGAACACGGCGCTCGTGGCCCCGGTAACTGCCTCCCGGTCCTCGCCCCAGCCTACAAGTGCCGTCACCAAGGGTGGGAGCTGCTTCGGGGTCCCTGGTCCAAGGGGCGCGGGCTCCTACACCCACTTGTGCGCGCGCGCGTGTTCAAGATTATGCTCGCGCTGGTGTGTGGGGGGAATGTGTGTGTGTGCGCGCGCGCGCGCGCGCGCGCGCGCGCACTCCCCTTTCCTCGCACTAGTCCCCAAACCAACTTGTCCGCATCAACTCCACTGCCCAGACCCCGGAGACCCAGCGCAGAGACCAGGGAGAAGTCTCCAGGTTTTTTCCATGGCATTTCCATTGACAACTGCTGCACTCCATTCCCTGCACTGTCGGATACTGGCAGGAAACAAAGTTTGTCAGGAGGCACGGGGGTGACTTTACCTGGGGACCCTCGTGTGTGCGTGTGAGAGCTGCCTCGGTGTGCGCGCCGTCTCGGTGTACGCGCCGTCTCGACGTGCTCTGAGCGTTTCTCAGTTTCTCCAGCAGTGGATGCTGGGCTCCCCGCCCCTCCCTTTTCCGAGCTCCTTCGGCGATTTGCTTAGGAAAAGTGATGACACGAAGCAGAGCTTGTCAGTGAGAGCTGAAAGCAGACTGCCGGGCTCAGCACCCCTAGAATCCAAAAGGCAGGATCTGGGGGCAGGGCGCGGGGTAGGCGACAGCGGCTCCCGGTGCTTGATACCGCGCTGTGACCGCGGCGATGAGGGACCTGCCTTTATCAGTCTGGTTCTGATTCTCCAGTCTGTCATGGTTGTGAAACGCAAAAACCAGGACATGATGGAAACAGGTTTGTCCACTAGGCATCTTTGGAATTTCGGGCAGGAGGAATTAACGGGAGCATCGTCACCTCATTATCGTGCCCCCTCGAAACTTCCTGGTGAATGTGAAGATGGCTGGGTCTTCTTGCAGCTGGGTCTTTATACCCAAAGAACTAACTATAATTTCCACTTGATTACAGCTAAAATAGTCTTTAAGATGAAGTTTCCTGAAATGATTTAAAATAAACACAGATGGGAAAGGGGAAAAAACTGTAATGAGGCACTTACAAAATAAAGTGAGCATTTTCTTAAGAACAAATGGGACTTTTCAGTGTTGAAGAAATTGCAAGAAATATATGTACTTGTTTAACCTTTGAAATGGAGTTTTTAAAAAACTACTTAAAAATGTTACTGGGAAGGCTTTACTCTCTGTTTTTGCCATGCTGCTGATTTGGAATGTGTCCTCCTTTCTTCCAAGGACTTGGAGATCCTGTCAGAATGCCAGAGGAAAGTTCTCCCAGGCGGACTCCACAGAGTGTTCCATACCAGGACCTGCCTCATTTGGTCAATGCTGATGGACAGTACCTCTTCTGCAGGTACTGGAAACCCACTGGCACTCCCAAGTAAGTCTCTCCCAGATGCTGGGGACCTTCACACCTGCCTCTCCTCTCCATGTTGCCTCTCCTATGAGGGTGCTGTCTTCATGATATGCTTCATATGCCACTTTGACATTAGATTCAGCCATGCTGACAAAGATGAGATTTGTACCTTATCTTCTTTTTAAGTTAAGAAGCAGGAATTCTATTTTCATTATAACTAGCATAGGCATTCTACCGTATGACAGTTTTCAAAAATTCCACATGACTTTATTTTTTTGTACTGGAGTTGATTTCCTGTTGTACAGGCATTTCTTTAAAATTAAACCCAACAATTACAGAAAACCACCTAATCAGATAAGAAAATCAAAATTATATTTATATATAGTAGCCTTTGTTCTCTTTTCCTGTTTGATTATGAGCTTCAGAAGGTGTCATACATTAACTGGGAAGCAAGGGGTCTGGGTATTTCCTTCTGATTTCTTGCCAGCTCAGTTACTTTGTACATTTTCCATCCAGGGTTGTCTTACTATTAGAAGCAGACATTGGGACTATACATAATAAGACAGCTGGTCTCCTGCTGCTCTTCTCCACTTGTATGAAACAGGGACAACCCTGCTTGTTTGTGTTGTACAGAGAAAGAAATTATTTGTGGTAACCATTCGGCCTAGTGATGAATGAATAGTTTCTGTTCCATGGACATTTTACCTGCTTCTTCCTAAGCCTCTTGTTTCCTAGGGGATATGGTATGGTGAGATTATGTCTCCCTTTGCATTTCAGTAATCACCTAACCATAGCATAACTATAAAATGTCTCTATCTTCAACAAGGTGTACAGTTCATGTAGCTGCACATTAAAAAACCAGAGCTATGAACTTTTTAAAGATCTGGCTTAAACTCACAACTTCAAGGCAGCTATACAAACTGGCTATCATAATGGGCTGTTAATAGTTCCTAAGAGTTCTGGAAATGTCTTTCTTAAAGATTTCCTCTAGAGGAGAGTGAGTATGTCCATATATGCATATGTGTCAGATGGAAGGAGTGTTGTTAAGCATTATCTTTATGCTCCATTCTGATGTATTCTCCACTCTGACCTAACTGGATGTAGAATTACATGTTCTGGGTTTAATTTCTAAATCTTAGTGGTAAATGGTGAGTTATTTTTCAGTATAAAAAAGAGGACAAAGAACTGAGAGTAGTTTTTAATGTCCAAGTCTCAGACTTTGGGGGCTTTCTTGGTTGAAGCAGGAGGTTGTCCTAGTTTGAGGTCATTGAAAAAAAGAGGGCCCAAAGTCCTCAAATGGAGACTGGGTGGTGGGTGAGTGGGTCAGGAAAGGCTGGCTGGCTATGAGTGTTTTTCACAGTCTCCAGGCTGATGCTGTATTGTGGTGAGCTCTCTGCTGCTTCACTTTTGTTCCAGTTAGAGATGGCAACCTGATTGTTTAAACAGAGCTGTCACTTGGAGGTCAGTGTTTGTATTGGGACAAATACTGATCGAAATATAGAATTGGGTGGACAAGTGGAGGAAATTGGGCCTTGGGCTTTGGAAGAGAAGTGTGGCTAGAGTGGTCAGGTGACAGCCAAATTCATGGAGGCAGTATCTAACACAGGTGCCCTGGTCCCAGGTCGAGAGCCCACCCTAAACCCACTCCCCTAGTGACTCCATCTCTACCTCCTAGAGATGATGAAGCCCCTTTGGGGGTTGGGAGTTTCCCTCTGTCGGGGATCTTTAAAACATTTCACAACCAGCCCAGACCAGAGAAAGTTCTGGAGGCCCTTTGCAGTGACAGATGTTAACCATGTGCTTCCTGCATATTAGGGATGGCTAGGGGGTACTGGAGGAGAGATCATGACAGCTAGAATGTTGGCTAGGCAGTGGGGGCCTCAGGACAGAGATTTATGACAACTGGTACAAAATGTTTGTATATCTTAATAACTGAGTCCAGCTGCTCTGTTCCAGCTGCTAGGTAGATTGCCTTATTGCATGATCTAGGACAGGGGTGTCAAACTCATTTTATCTAGGGGCCACATCAGCCTCGTGGTTGCCTTCAAAGGGCCAAAAAAACTTTAGGACTGTATAAATGTAACTATTCCTTAACTGTTAAGGAGTTGAAATTACATTTGGCCCTTTGAAGGCAACCATGAGGTTGATGTGGCCCCGATGAGAATGAGTTTGACACACCTGGTCTAGCATATCTCTGCTATTGCATTTCAATATTTCTGCCTGCTGCTTTTAGGAACAGGGAGAAGACTGAAAGTCACCACTGGCTGCAGCCTATTTCCTCCAGGGACTCTCTTCCAGACTTCTCTTACCCTGTTCAGTTCAGGGTCTTCCCTACTCTACCATGCATGGGAAGAAAGTAGGCAAACATCACCTTCTCTCTACTTGTTCACTCTGCTCCTTTTTAAAATCTTTCTCACAAGGTCCTTGGGACCTCAGAAGCCACCCAGGGGCTGTGTTACACAGAGGGGTCTGTGCCTGCCTCCCTTAATTGGCACTGGTTTGGTCAAGAAGTTGCCTCCAGCTCCTTGGGCCTGCCCAGAACACTGCCAGAACATCCTGCCCTCAGAGGACTTGCTGGGCTCCAAGACCAGGTAGCTCAGAGTAACACTAGGTCACAGGTGTCAGCCATAGCTGGGAAACTGGCTTAACTTGCTTATGGGAACAAATTATGTCTTTGTAAATACCAGCCTCCTCATACCAGATCCTGAAAAAGAGGCGAGTATTTCTTGGAATAGTCATTATAATGTATGTCCACGTACAATGCTGTTTTAAATATAGCAGACTAGGATTTAGTCATTAAGAACCAGAGCTTTTAAACCTACAACTGGCAATACCAAGGCAAATTTAGGCTCATCTAGTAGTATTTATTTATGATCATAACAAATGTTAGACTTAAGGCATAGCAGAATTATTTTATATTAATCATCAAGTATGTTCTGAGGTCTGGACTAGACTCTGTATAGACATGATCTTATTTTATTTTTACATCAACTGTGAGACAACTACCATTATTATTCCCATTTTACAAATGAGAAACAGAAGTCCAAGATTACCCAACTAGCAGTTGTCCAGATTTGTTTGATTCCAAATCAATTGCTCTCCTTAATTGTTTCATAAGTAGTGCCTTCTTGATAAATGCTTATATTTTTGTTAATAAAGAATAATAGAACAAGTAATTCTCCCTAATAATTTGTTCATAATATATTAAAAGTGGGAAATAGACTGAAGTTATATATCCATTCTGAAACAAAAAATCTTATGATGCCCTGGGGGACTGGCTGCTTTATAGATATTCTTAAGTACTTTGGAATTTTGAAATATTGGTTCTTCAACAAATTTTACTGATGATCTTGGCAGAGTAGTCGAGACTGGCCCAGGTGGAGGTTGTGTTGTTTTGTGGGCTTTTGTGACCTTGAGTAATATTTAGCACCTTTGAATTCAGTCTACCAAGTAGCCCTGAATCCATTTAAAGGATGACTTTAAATTAATGTCTGAATGTTACTTAGCCATTTTCAGGACAGGTAAGTGCTTCTGCCCCGAATGGTGAATGACTAACTGTATAACATTGTTAGGAGGATGCTGTGGGTGGTCTGAAATAATACTCAATTTGATGAATTGATTCCCCAAAAATCCTTCTTTGATTCTGTCTGACCAGGAACACTGGAGATCACACTGTGATTATGATTACACAACTGCAACTCCTAGCACATTCATTTCATCATTGAAACCTGACATTAAGTAAATGCGTGCTGAAAAAATACTTTGGTACTCTTCATCTTTTTTAAAAGCTGATACTTCTCTCATGCCACCTGCACTTTGTATCTGAGTAGCCCTTCAACTCTGAAGAGCTGATAAGCTTTCCTTTCTGTCACTTCTGTTTGTGAAAACAACTGGTGTACTGAGGGAGCTGTTTCAATGTGCAGTTTTCTCTCCACTTGCAGATGTCCTGATGCAAACCCCTAGGGAGGTGAGCCCTTTCACTCTTCCTGGAGAATCACAAATTACTCATCTTTGAAAGTTCTGTTTAACATTTTGTTCCAAGTTCCCCTACATTTTCAGAGATTTTCCAGAACATAAGCACCAAACTTTGCTGGCTTTGCCTTCTTTTCCTTTCTTGCCTCTGACTTCAGTAACCTGGTTTTTCTTCCAGTAACTTTGCAGTCACACCCTCACCATGGATACCTCTTATTTTCACAGCTCTACCAGTCTGACCTGCCTCCAAGGTAGTCTGCTGCTGGTGTGGTTTCAAGATTTTCCTCTTGGTGATGTGGACTAGAAGGGGGCAAATGACAGGAGTTGGACAATACAAGAGTAATGTGACATTGATTCTGGTGACGATTGTCAGTGGACTGAGAATCAGGAAACCCAGGATCACTGCTCCCTCTTCTCTCCTTATTCCTTATTCACCACCCACCCACCCGCCCCTAGTGGGACTCAGCTGACATTCCCTACCTCTGCACCATTCTTTCCTGGGTCACATTGATCCCTTTCTCCAAGAAGCCTTCCCAAGCTGTGTTTGGAGTTTTGGACAATGCCCTCTTAGGATACTTCCTCCCACTTGGAGAAGCAATTCCCTGAATCTGGAATATATTTAAATGCTAAAAAATATTCTCCCTTCTTGCTGCCCTCATAATGTCCTCCACGTATCAGCCACCAGCCACTTGGGTGTATCACCTGTGGCTCCAGAAAATAAGGGCCCCTTCCAGCCAACTGGATCCAGACCATGTAGATGCAGAGTCCTCACCGGCTGGCTAGGCATAATTTCTATACCCTCTGTCTTCTGGAAATTTTGTTCTCATAGATGAGATGAGTGTTTCCCTATCCTCCCCTCCCTCTTAAGCTTTCTAATCAGGTTGTAAGTTTGTTATGTGGTGTCTTTCTTTCCCCCAGTCTAGGGTGTTGGTTGGCTAAGTGTTCTGAGCCAACGTGCCATGGATTCTGTTTACATCTTGGGTGTTTCTGCCTCCTGGGCAGCCCATGCTAAGTCCGGTTTGATTAGGTGTTACCACATCATTTACCTTTGGTCATTACATCCCCAGGATCCACCAAATCATATCCCTATTTGTCCCTAAAAGGAGCCATTTTGAACTCCATTGTGTTGATGTCCATGAAGACAGCTGAGTTCCCCTCAAGCTCAGTCTCTTGGCCCTCCTCCCTGATTGGGAAGAGCTAGGTTAGCTTTTAGGCTCCCCAGAGCATCTTAACGAGACAGGTTCCCAGGTTCTTCCTGTGTCCCTGCTATTCTAGCTCAGCTATAGTCACCCTCCCATTCAACAAGTCTACATATTCCAGGCATTGTATTGGGCACCAGGGATACAGTGTCAAAGACCATTTTGTTTGGCAAAGACTGAGAGGGGATGAACACATGGACAATTAGCATATGATGTGACAAGTACCCAGAGATAGAACCACCATTTAACCAGGCAGAGCTTTTGTGCAAATTAAAAAAGGGAGCCTACCTGGGTAGATACAGTCCCTCAGGTGTGTGGTATGGTGAGCAGAGTGTTGGCTGGATTTTACTTCCTATTCATCCTTTCAGCCAGTGCCCTTGAATGGTCTTTCACCTGTGAGGAGGGCATGATAGAGCAGGGAGCTGGGGTGGAAAAGCAGGAGCCACAGCAGCATGGCATTACTGGGCATAAAACACTGACAACAACTGAATGAATCTAGAGAAGTGGAAGAGGGCCAGGCCTGGGGGATCCTGCAGGCCAAGCTATAAGCTTGGACTTGAACCTTCAGGGGTTGGAGAGCACATGGACAGGTTTTAAGCCAGGAAGTTACTTGGACAATCAGTTGATTGGAGGTGTCTGCAATAACCCAGAGGACAGGTGAAGAAGGCTGAGCCATAGTATAGTGGTGGCACTGCATGGCAGTAGTGGATGGGGAGATGAAAGTTGATTATACAGTGATGGTGAGCAGTGGAGGGAGGTAAGGAAAGATCTCGAGTGTCTTTCTGAATAATGGGCACACAATGGGACATGGGCTTCTCCTTTCTGGAACACACCTTTAGATTATCTCTGCTCTAAAGATGCCAGGGCTGCTCTCTGACAGTGAGGTCAGGTGGAACCACTCAGTGCTGTGGGACACTTCATTGGAACAGGCCTGGAATACACAAGTAGGAGAAATGGAGGTGAGGGAGCATGGCCAAGCAACTAAATTGTACTTCAAATGTCACCAGTATAATATAACTGACAAGTACAAGTTCATTTTAGTGAAGGGGAGAAGGGAATCATGTCTTACATTGTCTCCCCACAATGAGGAATCTAAAATTAAGTGCCTTTGCTCTGGCTGGTGTGGCTCAGTGGATTGAGAGGTGTCCTGTGAACCAGAGAGTCACTGGTTCGATTCCCAGTCAGGGCACATGCCTGGGTTGTGGGCTGGGTCCTCAGTTGGGGGCACACGAGAAGCAACCAGACATTGATGATTCTCTCCCTTCCTCTCTCTTTAAAAATTAAATAAATAAAATATTTTTAAAAAAATTAAGTGCTTTTGACTTATAAGCATTATTTCATGAAATTTGCACTTAAACTCTGAGGAAGTTAACCTTATTGTTCATCTTATAGCAATGTGATATTATTTTTAATCAGATTACTGCCTTTTAATAGTGCCTCAATTTTCTTTTGCCTATCTTTTTTCTTTCGCCTATTTTGAGAATTTCTGAAAGTTTCTTTGTCTTGTATGAAGCTGTTATTTCTCCCTCTGATGCTTCTGCCTTTGTTGTAATAAACTGCCTTATTTTTAAATAGGGCAGCTCTTGTGGGCTTCTTTTTAAAGATTCTTTGAATAGCAAAGATCTTTTGATGGCAATAGGAAAGGCCAGTTGCTATTCTTGCAGTTGATTTTTCCAACAGCTTCATTAAGGGATAATTTCTTCCAGTTGCTATAAGAATGTTCTGCAAATACAAATCTGGCTTTGTTTTGCAGTGAAGTCTAAGGAAAAAAAATAGCAAAATAAGCTACTTCCTGAATAGCAACCATTGTCCATCATTGTCCATTTATCAGCACCTTTTAGGTTTGGATCTTAATCCCAGATGCACTTTGTCCATGAATGCAAACCAAACTATTGATTATTGTATAAATGGAGGAAACAGCCTTTGGCAGTGTGAATTTTTACAGCTGAGATTACAAGATGACCCTTGTCCCATATTTTAGGGTCATCCAAGGTTCTTGTTGGCAGGAGATTCCTTTCATTACAAAGAGTCTTGTTCATTAGGGGGTGGGTGTGAGAATGCTGATGGTGGTCATTGAGTAGCACCAGCAGTGAAGTTGTTCTCTATGTATTTGAAGGCCTGATCAGCTACAACAGGAACTTGTGTGTAGCTGGCATGGCTACAGGAGAAGTTCTGCACTGTGTTTCACTCCAGTTGCAGTTCCCCAAGTTCACATTCATTGCCTTCCCTAATATGCCTCTCTCCCAGGCTCTTCTGACTATTTATTTCTTCCCTTGGTGCCCAACAAATCCTCCTGTGTGCAGTGACAAAAATTCATGCTTTACCTTTTTCAAAAAGGTTCAAACACACTGATTCTCATGGGGTAACAACTCTATCAATGTTCTAGTGGAAAGAAAGGAAGAAGAAAGGGAGGAAAGAATAGAGGGAATGAAGGGGGAGAAAATAGGGGAAGGAAAAGAAGGAAGAGGAGAAGGGAGAACAGAAGGAGAGAAAGGGTTTAGAAAAGTGTAACCTCAGTTAATGTTCGGGTTTGGGGAATTTGATCTTCCTTTCCTTGAACAAGTTTTCAAAAACATGAATATTTACAAGGTTCCACAGGGCAGAATTAATAGGTTCTCTTTGTGAAATAATCACACCTGTGCTACCTTTAAGGCACTTGTGCCTCTGTAATATTATATTACTACCTCCAGAGAGCAGGTGTTGGGCATGAATGACCCAGAGAAAGGCTTAGATTACAGAGATTGTGATGTACTTCTTCCACTAAAATGCAGGTCCTCAGTGTTTTGTTTCTCTGTGCACATGTTGTACCCTTGGACTAGAACAGTGGCCAGCCCTCAGTAGGAGCTTAATAAATGTGTTGAATGAATGAATCTGTTCCAGCAAGAGGAAAGGAGCATATGAGCATGTTATTAATAGAGCTAGATATTTTTTCTGGTGGAGAAACTCAGACTTGGGCACTAAAGTATTGTCAGAATTAACAAGCAACCCCTAAACTTGGGGACTTTCTGCGGTTGGTGGTGGAGAATTTTAGAGTCTGTGAGAATTTTGACATGGTTTTGAGAGTATATGCATTTTTCTGGAAAGGAAGATGGGTCACAGATTCCATGAGCCTCTCAGAATGGGTATGCTTCACAATCCCAATGCTCTGTGCCAAGCATTTTACAGATGAAAAGACTGAGGCTCGGAGGGTAAGCATGAGGTCACCTAGTGGACTGGCATGGGACCAAGGTCAATCTCCTGACAATGTGTTTCTTTTGCTACATGCTGTTTCTCAGGAGTTGTACCCACACCTTCTTCTTATGGGTTCAAACCACAGTTTATCCCTTTCCAGCAGGGATTTGAACAAATGCAGTTTGGGGCAGGGATTGGAGAGGACTTAATGTGCCAGCTTCCTCCCCCTGCCAGAGCCATCTGACACATTTTTGTTTGTGTGGCTCTGTTTTCAGAGGTTAGAAGTGTGTGGGCACCAGGTGGTACCCAAGGAGGCTGAGTGATAGGGGTGGATGGACCTCAGAAATACAGCAGGAGGTTTACTTAGATGACAAAGGGGTAGGGGGTAGGGAGCCCACGGGGCCTTTAGGAAAATAAGAGAAGAGTGTGGCAGAGGAGATAAGGTGTTCCCAAATAAAAAGGGGACAAGGGGAGAAAAAAATGTAAAGAAAAAGCTGCAGATTTGGTCATACACAGGCTCTGTTTAACTCTTTTTGTCAAAACAGTTTGCTTTCTCCAGGATATTTACAGCTACCAGGATTAGAACTGAAAGACCCTGGTTAGGAAATTGCTGCCTTTAGACATTTTAAAAGTTTTGCTCTCTTTTTCCTGTTCAGTTGATATTGAAGGGACATGTTTTAGATAAAACTACTCTCTTTGGGAAGGAAAGCAGAATGGTGCAGTGGAGAATAGCTTAGGCTCAGGAGCCAGACCTCCGGGACCAGAGCAAGTCCATATAGATGAGGCATGAGGCTGCATATACGTTCCTTCACCAGTCTGGGCTTTGGTTCTCTCATTTTGAAAATGGGGACTAATAACACATTTCCCCCCAGAGTGGTTGTACGAGTTAGAGGTGTCAGGTCAAGGCCTGGCACACAGTAAATGACATGTGTGTGCTGGTTCTTATAGCTTTGTTTTGCTTCTTTGGCTACTTCCATGGTCAATCTGGTGGGCTCTGAGGATTGTGTGTTGGGCTTGTTTGCTGCTAGCCATTATTTTTTACTTCCTGCCACCTTCATTAGTCACAAAGACCTACAGTGAAAATAATAACGGTCTTCATAAACTCCCCTTTACCACTTTCCCTGTTAACAGCAGGCTGCATGCTTTTCCCTAGTATTTAAGTTATTTCCTTTTTTTCCACTTAATAGTTAAAACTCAGTTCCATTCTATTGAATTTCAAACTCCCTGATAAACTTCTATAGATGCTGGGTGCTTAGTTGACAAGGTAAATGACATGAGAAAGCCATGAGGAAATCATTGGTGGTGAATTATTTTTGAGATAACACAGTTAGCATAATTGGACACTTTTTACCTCACATAAAACCTCTGTGACAATATTTGAGGTATGACTCCTGACTTTCATGGGAACCAAACCAGCCTTAGCAAGTACAGCTGGGAGTCAATGCAAACAAATCTCTGTAAAAGCATCCACTTGGTTGTCAGTGGTCTGTATCTTCAGTCACTTCATTCAGTCTTTGGCATGTCTTTCTCCTTTAGTCCTGGTTGTATATCAGGGTGGTATGGAAATGTTTGTGTTGCAGGAATGAAATTGTTGCTGCAGATGCTGTCCTGCCATTTACTCCATCAGGATGAGCAGGGCAGTCTGGGTGCATTATTAATTTAGGTTACGATTCTGTGGGTTGACAATTTATATTGGTCTCAGCTGGGAAATTCTACTGGTCTTGGCTGGGCTCCTTCATGTGTCTGCAGTCAGCTGTTGCCTCTGCAGGCATTGGTGAGCAGGCAAGGGGCATGCTGGTCTCAGATGGATTTACTCACATATCTGGCAGTCTGTTTGGTAGGAGCATTTCAGTTCTTCACGTAGTCTCTCATTCTTCACCAGCTAGCTCAAATTTGTTCTTAGGGTTGCAACATTTTAGAGCAACAAGAGAGCAAACCCCAATGTGTCAGTGCTTTTCAAGTCTGCTTGTGTTAACTTTTACGAATGTTCCATTGTCAAAGCAAGTCAGCCATAGGTGGTGTGTGAGGGCATAGCCAAGGAGCAAGGATGAAGAGAGAGAATAGTTTGTGGCCATTTTTGAAATCTACCACATGGGAAAAAGATCTTTGTGTTAAGAGTTGAGAAACCAGGGTTGAAATTTCATTTTTGCCTCTGCCTCTTAGTTACTTTAGACAGGGTACTATCTTAGACCTTCTAGGAAGTTCCCAGAGGGTTTTGCATTTTATATAACTCTGGGATTGTTTGCATCTCATAGTGGTAATACAACTTATGGGATTATCCAGGGCAGATTTCATGTTTTGTTTTATTCTGTCTTCTCTAGTGCTTGCCCCTTGTAGAGTTTCATGCCTGGCACAAAATAAGGGATCTAAACATGTTTGCCCTGGCTGGTGTGGCTCAGTGGATTGAGTGCTGTCCTGCAAACCAAAGGATCACCAGTTCGATTCCCAGTCAGGGCACATGACTGGGAGGCAACCACGCATTGATGTTTTTCTCCCTCTTTCTCTCCTTTCCCCTCTCTCTAAAAATAAATAGATAAAATCTTAAAAAAGTAAATAAATAAACATATTTGTCAAATGAATGGATTAACTTCCCATATTTAGAGTGAGATGATTGAGCTAGATGATCCCAAAATGCCCTTCTGTCATGGTTCTATAGGAAAAGAGCAGAAGCATTTCCACTGAGTATAGATCAGAGGGCCTAATGTTTTATGCAGGAAATGGAGCACCTAAACCCAGAAGTATCACTGAAGGAGTTCGTAACTTAGAATGAGAATGTTCCCTGAAGATAATCCCTTGAAATACTAGGTGTTTAAGCTAATTTAACTTTGAAGTAAAATTCTATATGTGAAAATGTATCTATGAATGGGAACTTCAGGATGGTAAAAAGTCTTTTCCATGTAGTACAGAAGTCAGCATGGATTCCAGAACCTGGAGATGAGGTCTGCTTCCTTTTTTGATGTAGGGGGATAATTGAGTGTGTATTAATTGAGCTTCAAGTGTAAACCCAGCACTGTGCAAGAGAGCAATGAAGGATGCACAAACAAAATGGAGATTTGGGCCCCATTTGAGAGCAAGGTACATGAGTTCTTTCTGAACACCTAGAATAGATGAATTTAAATGGCAGTTTTAGAACACTTTACCTCAGAACAGCAGAACATAAATCTTTTCAAACACACATGGGACATTTTACAGGGGAGACCAAATGTTAGGCCACAGACAAGTCTCAATAAATTTAAGAAGGTTGAAATCATACCAAACATCTTCTTTCATCACAGTGATATGAAACTAGAAATCAGTTACAAGAAGATAACTGAAAAACCCAGAAACCCATGAGGCTAAACAATGAATGGGTTAACAAGATAATCAAGGAAGAAATCACAATATATTTTGAGATGAAGAAAAATGAAACTAAAATGACCCCAAGCAGTTATAAGAGGGAAATTCATAACAATACAAGCCTACCCTAAGAAACAAGAGAAATCTCAACTAAGCAATCTAACCTCATACCTAAAGGAACTAGGAAAGGAAGAACAAAGCCTAAAATGAGTACAAGGGAGGAAATAATAAAGATTGGAGCAGTCTAAATAAAATAGAGTCTAAAAAAATGCAAAGGATCAATGAAACTAAGAGCTGGTTTATTGAAAAGATAGACAAAATTGATAAACCTTTAGTCAAATTCACCAAGAAAAAAAGAAACAAGACGCAAATAAATAAAATCAGAAATGAAAGAGAAGTGACAACTGATACAACAGAAATATAAATTATTATAAGAAAAATACTTGAACAAGTATATGCCAACAAACTAGAAACCTGAAAGAAATGGGTAAGTTTTTAAAAACATACAGTCTTCTAAGACTGAGTGAAGAAGAAACAGAAAATGTGACCAGATTGGTAACTACAACAAAATTGAATCACGAATTTAAAAATTCCCAACACCCAAAAAGTCCTGTACCAGATGGCTTCCTAGGTAAATTTTATAAAACATTCAAGAAGAATTAACATATATTCCTCTCAAACTATTACAACAAATTGAGGAGGGGAGAAGTCTCCTATGCTCAATTATGACTCTCATTTAAAAACCAGACAAACACATTATATAAAAAAGAAAATTATAGGCCAATAATCTTGATGAATATAAATGCAAAAATCCTCAACAAAATATTAGCAAACAAAATTTAGTAGTACATTAAAAAGATCATATATTATGATCAAATTCTAGAGGGATATATTCTTGGAATGCAAGGTTAGTTCAACATGTGTAAATCATTTAATGTGATACATCACATAAATGTAATAAAAGATAAAATCAAATGGTCATATCAATAGATGCAGAAAAATCATTTAACAAAATCCAGGATCCTTTTATAATTTTTAAAATATCTCAGCAAATTTGGAATAAAGGAAACATACACCAACATAATAAAGGCTATACACAACAAATCCACATCTATCATCATACTCAGTGGTAGCTAAAAGAATTTTCTTTAAATTCAAGAACAAGACAAGGATGTTCACTTTTATCACTTCTATTAAACATAGTATTGCAAGTTCTAGCCACAGCAGTCAGACAAGAAAAAGAAATAAAAGGCATCCAAATTGGAAAGGAAGAAATAAAACTATTTGCAGAAGACATGATATCATATATAGAGAACCCTGAAGAGTCCATCAAAAAACACTATTACTGATAAATGTATTCAGGAAAGTAGCAGCATACAAATTAATATTAAGAAATTGGTTGCATTTTCATACACAAATAATGAACTATCAGAAAGAGAAATTAAGAAAATAATCCCATTTTACAATTGCACTGAAAATTAAAATACCTAGGAATAGAGTTAACCAAGGAGGTAAAAGACCTGTACTTAGAAAATAAGACATTGAAGAAAAAAATTGAAGAACATGCAAGTAAATGGAAGCATATGCCATGGTAATGGGTAGGAAGAACTAACATGGTTAAAATTTTTATACTACCCAAAGCAATCTATAGATTCAGTGTAATCCCTATCAAAACATGCATGCATTTTTCACAGAACTAGAACAAATACTCCTATAACTTTTATGGAATCACAAAAGACCCCAAATAGCCAAAGCAACCTTGAGAAACAAGAACAAAGTTGGAGGTATCATGGTACCTGATATTAAACTACACTATAAGACTATTGTAATAATACAGCATGGTACTTGCATAAAAGCAGACACATAAATCAATAGAACCAGATAGAGAGCCCAGAAATATTCCCACTCTTACATAGTCAATTAACCTATGACTAAGGAGGCATTGATATACAACGGGATAGAGACAGAGGTTTCAATAAATGGTGTTGAGAAAACCAGGCAGATACATACACAAAAATGAAACTAGACCACTTACATCATACATAAGAATAAACTCAAAGTGGCTTAAAGAGTTAAATGTGAGAACCAAACCATGAAACTCCTAGAAGAACACATAGGCAGTAAACTCTCTGACATTGCTCTTCATATTATTTTTTTTGGATATGTCTCTTCAAACATTCAAAAGAAATAAACAGAAAGAAATAAACAAACAGATGGGACCACAACAAACTAAAAAGGTTTGCACAGCAAAGGAAACAACCAACCAAAGGAAAAGAGAATGTAAAAAATGGGAGAAGAAATTCACCAATAATACATCTAATGAGGGGTTAATATCCAATATTTCTAAAGAACTCATACAATGTAACACCAAAAAAGGCAAACAAATCCAATTAAAATATGGAAAGAGAACATGAATAGACATTTCTCCAAATAGAACATACAGATGGCCCACAGACATGAAAAGATGCTCAACATCACTAATCATCAGAGAAATGCAAATTAAAACCACAATGAGATACCACCTCACATCAGTCAGAATGGCTACCAACATATCAACAAACAACAAGTATTGTTGAGGATGTAGAAAAAAGGGAACCCTGGTGCCATGTTCATTGGATTGCACATGGCTATAGTTACTATGGACAATAGGTTGCTCAAAAAATTAAAAATAGAACTACCATGTGATTCAGCAATCCCACATCTGAGTATCTATCCAAGAAATCCAAAACACTAATTCAAAAATATATGCATCCTTGTGCTCATTGTAGCATTATTTACAATAGTCAAGATATGGAGGCAACCTAAGTGTCCATCAATAGGATAAAGATATTTATATTTATATGTATATTCTATATATCTTATATATCTTATATCATATATAATGTATATAAAGCAAGATATTTTATATATACATAAAATATATATACACACAACAGAATATTACTCTGCCATAAAATGAATGAAATTCTACCATTTGTAGCAATATGGGTAGACATAGTATTATGCTAAGTAGAAAAAACAAATACCATATGATTTCACTTATATGTAAAATCTAAAGAACAAAATAAATGAACAAACAAAACAGAAAAAGATATAGATACAGAGAACAAACTAAGGGTTCCCATTGGGATGAGCATCTGGTGGTTGGGTGGAAAATGGTAAAGGGATTAATAAATACAAATTGACAATTACAAAATAGTCACTGGGATGTAAACTACAGCACAGGGAATATAGTCAATAATATTGTAATAACTCTGTATGGTACCAGGAAGATACTAGACTTATTGGCATATCACTTAATAAGTTATATAAATGTCTAGCCACTATGCTTTACACTTGAAACTAATATGATATTGAATGTCAACTTTAATTGAAACATTTTTTAAATGTAAAAATGATTCTGACAAATCTTTAGCCAACTTGATCAAGAAAAAAAAGGAAGACATCTCAAATTACTGGAATCAGAAATTCCAGTAAGGAACTCTTACCAATGTTTCATAAATAAAATGGATTATAAAGGAATACTATAAATAACTATATCAATAAATTAGATAATTTAGATGAAATGTACAAATTTCTGGAAATATGAAAACCACTAAAACTGATCTAAGAAGAAATATTAAATCTGAATAGATTTATAACAAGCAAAGAGATTGAATTAGGGAGCAAAAACCCCCCAAAATACCCCCCACACACAAAAAAAACCAAGGCCCGGATGGCTATACTGTTGAAATATACCAAACATGTAACGAAGAATTAATACCAATTCTTCACAAACCTTCCTTAAAAAGAGGAGAAGGAACACTTCCTGATTCAAAGTGGCCAGTATTACTAAAAGCAGACAAAAACATTGCAAGAAAAAAATGACAGTCCAATACTTATTGTGAATATTGATGCAAAAATCTTCAATAAAGTGAAATTTATCCCAGGAATAAAAGGGTGGTTTAACATCTGAAAATCAATTACTTCAATATACCACATTGGTAGAATAAAACCAGACATGATTATTTCAATATATGTAGAAAAAGTATTTGAAAAAATCCAAATCACTTACATGGTAAAAACACACAACAAACTAGAAGGGAATTTTCTTAACCTGATAAAGGGAAATGACCAAAAAAAAACCCTCAAGTTAAGATGTCATTCTTAATGATGAAAGACTGTATGTTCTTCCCCTAAGATCAGGAACAAGACAAGGATGTCTTCTTCACCACTACTCAACATTGTCCTGGAGGTTCTGGTCAAGGCAATTAGGCAAGAAAGAGAAATAAAAGTCATCCACCTTGTTAAGGAAGAAGTAAAACTATTTTTATTTGCATATGACATGATCTTATATATAGAAAACCCTAAGGAGTGCATTAAAAATCTATTCAAATTAATAAATTAATTCAACAAGATTGCAGGATACAAGATGAATATACAAAAATCAATTGTATTTCAATATACTGGCAGTGAACAATCTGAGAATGAAATTAAAAAACAGTTCCATTTACAAGAGCATCAAAGATAATAAAAATACATATGAATAAATTTAACGAATGAAATGCAGAAGTTATACTGTGAAAAGTGCAAGACATTGCTGAGAGAAATTAAAGAAAATCCAGATGAGTGCAAAGACATCTCGTGTTCATGGACTGGAAGATTAATATTGTTAAGACGACAGTACTTCCCCAATTGATCTACAGATTTAATGCAATCCCGGTTAGAATTCCAGATGAATTCTTTCTAGACATTGACGAGCTGTTTCTAAAATTCATGTGAAAATTCAATGGGCCCAGAAAAGCCAAAACAATCTTTAAAAAGAAGAATGAAGTTAGAGGACTCACATTTTCTGATTTCAAAACTTACTACAAAACACAAGACAGGGTGCTAACAGGCATAAGGGTGGAAAAGAATTAAGAGTCTTGAAAATGCTATATATCTATGATCAATTGATTTTGACTGAAATGCCAAGGTAATTCAATAGGAAAATAAGTCTTTTCAACAAGTACTGCTGGGACAATTGGATATGTACCTGCAAGAGAATAAAGGTGGACCTCTTTCTTACACCATATACCAAAGTGAACTAAAACACCTAAATATAAGAGATACAACTATAAAACTCTTAGAAGAAAACAGAGGAATAAATTTTCTTGACCTTGCACTTGGCAATGTTTCTTAGATATGACACCAAAATCATAAGTAAAACAAAAATTGGTAAATTGGACCTCATCAGAATTAAAAACTTTTGTGCTTCAAAGTATACTGTTAAGTATACACAAAGTACACACTGCAACCAAGGACCAAACCTGCAACACAGGCATGTGCCCTAACTGGGAATGGAACCAGCAACCTTCGTTTTGTGGTACCATGCCCAACCAACTGAGCTACTTAAGTCAGGGCAAGAGTTCAATCTTTTAAATTGCTGAATAGTATTCATATATATATATATATATATATATATATATATATATATATATATATCACCTCTTTATCCATTCATTTATCAGTAGACATCTAGGTTGCTTTCATATCTTTGCTATTGCTAATAATACTGCAATGAACAAAGAGATCCATATATCTTTTTGAATTGGCGGTTTAAAAAACAAAATTACCCAGAAGTGGAATTGCTAGATTTTATAGGAGCTCTATTTTAAAATTTTTCCAGGAATCTCCATACTGGCTGCACCAATTTGTAATCCTGCCAACAGTGTAACAAGCATTCCCTCTCTTCCACATTCTCACCAATATTTGTTTGTTGGTTTATTGATGATACCAGTCTGACAGGTGTGAGGTGAGATCTCATTGTGGTTTTCATTTGCATTTTCCTGATGCATAGTGATGTTTTGAGAATAATGTCTGTCCTATTCCTGTTCCGATTTTTTAATTGGAGTGTTTGGGGTTTTGTTGTTAAGTTTTATAAGTTCTTTAAACACTTTGGTTATTAACCCTTTATCAGCAGTATCATTTGGGAACATCTTCACCCATTCAGTAGGTTGTCTTGGTTTTATTGATGGTTTGCTTTACTGTACCAAACGTTTTTACTTTGATGTAGTCCAATTTTTTAGTTTTTTCTTTTGTTTCTATTGCTCAAGGAAATCTATCCAAAAAGATATTGCTCAGAGTGATGTCAAAGAATTTAGTGCTTATGTTTTCTCCTGGGCATTTTTGCCAATACCATTTATTGAATATCATCACTATTGTAGATCATCAGCTCCTTTATCGTAGACTAATTGACCATATAAAATGATGGTCTATTTCTATGCTCTCTGTTACATTCCATATATTTCTTTTTTTGCCAGTACCATGCTGCTTTGATAAGTTTGAAATATAGTTTTGTATCAGGGAGTGTGATATCCTTCACTTTGTTTTTTCGCAGCACTTCTTTAGCTTTCAGAGTCTTTGTGGTTCCATATAAATTTTAGATTACTTTTTTTTAATTAGAAGTCCATCCTTTCTTTTTTTATTTCTTTTTTTATTTTAGTTTATTCAGTACAGTTTCTATCCTTTACTACCATTCCAGCCCTCCCACCCATCCCACTCCTCCCTTCCTCCCTCCCATTTCCACTCCCCTAGTTTTGTCCATGTGTCCTCTATATTTGTTCCTGTAAACCTTTCCCTTCTCCCCTGAAATTCCCTCCCCTCTCCCCTCTGGTCACTGACTACCTGTCCTCTATTTCAGTGTCTTTTGTTATATTTT
>CM052547.1:50229114-50241333 GCA_028533065.1 Trachops cirrhosus | reverse complement strand
TGTACTTCTATTTGAGCCATTTTTTTTTTGGTCTGGTCACGCCTGTTATGTAGTGAGGGGTGGAGCCTTAGGTGTTCTCCAGGGCTGGGCAACCCAGTTGCTGAGTTGTGACGTTGTATGTGGGAGCGGGGCCCGAGAGGAAACAGTTGCACTTACTCCTCTCTCTGTTGGATTTCAGTCCCTTCTGCCACTTCCCCCAAGCTAACTGGGTCTTTCTGGTGCTAATTCCCGTGTGGGTGGGCTTGTGTGCGTTCCAGGACCCCATGGGTCTCTCCAACACATTCCGAGGCTGGGAGTCTCTCCCTGCGCCTCAGCCACCACAGGTGTTTTCAATCAGTGTCCCAAGGTTCTGTTTCCCTGTGCTGTGACCCTGGGTTGCGAGGTCTGTCTCGCTTCCCAGTTTTGCCTGGTTTATCTGTGCATGAATGTGGCCCATACAGCCAGGCTCCTTGCACGTAGTGCCTCGCTTCACAGTCGCTGCCTTGCTGGGTCTACCAGCTGCCTGTGTGCTCGGGATGCCTTATGCACCCAGGATGCCTTATGCGCCCGGGATGCATTACATGTGCGGTGCCACTGCTTTTTGTGCCACGACCCCTCTCCTCCTGGCTTCCTGACTCTGCCCCTCCTACTGGTCTAGATGAATTTGTATATTTTAACTCCTTGGTTTTCCGACTTCCATACAATTCAATTTGCTGTCAGATCTGGTTGTTATCTTGTTTCTAAATTGTTGCTGAACTTATTTTGGTTGTGCGGGGAGGCACAGTGTGTCGACCTACACCTCCATCTTGGCCAGAAGTCTCCTTAGCATTCTTGAGAATGCAGGTATTTAAGAGCAGGAAAAAGAATGTGAGATGACTTTTGACAAGAAAATTGGTTTGAGAGGCTGACAGGGGAGAAATATTAGGAGTGTGGAATGGAAACAAGCTGTAACAAAAGAAAACAAAATTTAAAATGAAAGTAATAAGAGGAAAGAACAAGGTAAAATGGGCCTAAAGAAGGGAGGAGTAAAATATCAGAATTAAAATAAACTATAACATAAAACCTAGCGACAATATACACAAACTTGAAAGACTAGAAATGCATGTTAAAAAACTATGCAGGAAAGAAATGATCACAAATCATGGAGAAAACCATGGTGGATTTCATCTCAGTAGCATCTAGTATTGAACACTGTTTTTTCTTTCTGGATCCACCTCTGGTGATGTCAGATGGTACCCCAGTCTGGCCTTAGGCAATCTATTAGAGACTACCAGGAATCTACCATCTCTGGCTGATTCCTTCAGTTGTTAATGTAGTCACTCTGTACTCAGCAGTCAGGCTTAAGCACCACAGGGTTAGGCAGAGTAACTCCTGGGGGTGGGGCTATTGCTTCCCCTCAGGCTGGTGGTCTGCCTGAGCAAGATGGCTCCTGCAGTATAGGAGATGACTCAGCACCAGGATCCTGGCAGCTGCTCTCTCAGTTCTCTCCAAAGCCACTGTCCCCAGTTTCTCCTTAAGCATATCTAATCACTCTGTCCCCCCCCATTTTTCCAAAGCCCAGGGTAAGTGGGTGCATATGAAAAAATTATGTGTTGGCCCTTTAAATGTCTCTCTGCATCTCTGGCAGAGAGAAACCCTGATGCTTTTCGGAGCGTATGTTATCTGTGTACTTTTTGGGCTCCAGTGCTGTAGGCTGGGGAGCCCAGCTTGGGATTTAGATGCCACACTTCTTAGGGGTAGCCCCTCGGCCACTGAAATATACTTCTGGGACTTCAGCTGCCATCCATGGGAGCCCAGGCAGCCTTCTTGTGCATCTCCTCTGCACTCCCTACCAGTCATGTTGTGTTGAAGCTGTTTCTTGTGTCTGTCTATGGTTATAAGGCTTCTCTCCTGCTATTGTTCAATTGTTTATTCCGGATGATTTCTCCACAATTTACTTGTAATTCCAGATTAGTCCTGGGAGGAGTTAGTGTAACTTTCACTCACTCCTCCACCATATTGGATTGGCCTGATCTCTTTTTCTATGAGTTTGTTTTTTCTTCTTTCTTCCCTTTTTCCCCCAAGACTCCATATGAGTGAGATCATACATATTTGTCTTTCTCTGTCTGACTTATTTCACTTAGTATAATGTCCTCAAGATTCATCGATGTTGAGGCAAATGGTAGGATATCCTTCCTTTTTATAACTGAATAATATTCTTTTTTTCCTTTTTTCTTTTTTTATTGCTGTTCAAGTACAGTTTTCTCAATTCCCCCTCCCACTAATACCCCCCACAGCAGCCATCCCCACTTCCCACCCTTAATCTTAACCTCCCTTTGCTTTTGTCCATGTGTCCTTTATACATGTTCTTGAAAACTCTTCCCCTTTTCCCCTCCATTAGGACCTCCCCTCTGGTTACTGTCAATTTGTTCTTAATTCCAACATCTCTGGTTATATTTTGCTTGAATAATATTCAATTGTGTGTATATATATCACAACTTCTATATCCTTTCATCCACCAGAGGACAATTAGGTTGTTTCCTCATCTTGGCTATTGTAAATAATGCTGCTATGAACACAGGGGTATAGATATCTCTTTAACTTAGTTTTTGCTTGTTTGTTTGTTTCCTTTGGATATATCCCAAAAGTAGAATTGCTGGATCATATGGTAGTTTTATTTTTAATTTTTTGAGGAACCTCTATACTGTTTTTATGATGACTACACCAATTTCCATTCCCACCAACAGTTTATAGGGTTCCCTTTATCTCACACCCTCACCAGCACTTATTATCACTTGCTTTTTTTGATGATAGCCATTCTGACAGCTGGGAGGTTGTATCTCACTGTGGTTTGGATTTGCATTTCCTTCATGATTAGTGATATTGAACATTTTTTCATGTACCTGTTGGCCATTTGTATGTCTTCTTTGAAAAAATATTTGACCAAAGTCTTGAAACTACCATCTCTAGAATGTTTAGTACTGTAGGAAGCAATTCTGTGTTGTGAAAGATGGAGAAAAATATTCCCCAATCCTCAACCTTAACTATTTTTCTCCATAGTGCTATACAAGGCCTTGCATGTATTTATTTGCTACATATTCTGTATTCTAGTGCCAACTAGACTGGAATCTCCATAAGGATAGGAAATTCATCTAATTCAGACATATTCCCAGAGCCTAAACTAGTGCCTGGCCTAAGGTGCTCAAAAGCTCTGTTAATGACAGGCTGATAGCTGAGTGAGCATCAGACTGGTGACAGGCAGTTCTGCTGTTTCTTCATGTGACATTACAAGGATAATCCTAGTCTTCCTGCCTCTTTCATGGGTCTTCATCTTTTCTAGAAAAACATTATATGTAATATGTACATACACATATACATATATATACATGTATACACATATACATATACATATATTTGGAAAAAGTGTATATATACTCATATATTTAAAGGAAATAGATGCTTTGGGAGGTATTCTAGAACCTTGCACAAATCTGAACTTTACTCTGCAGTTCTTACCAGCATACTTGTTCGGGATTTTGCATTAAAAAAGGTGTGAGGAGATAGAACCAGTTGTGTCAGGAAGATAATAGCTAACCACACAGGGGATCAATGTAAAAGATACTTCCTCTGGGATAGGATAACTGACTCAGGGTAGCCTGGCTGGGGCTCTACTGGCAGGAAAATATTTTGACATGATGATTATAACAACAGCTAGCTTTGTTGTGTGTGTGTGCTCTGTGTCATTTAATTCTCACTGCAGGTCCTATTGTTATCCCCATTTTACAGATGAGGAAACAGAAATTCAACAACTTGCCCCAAGTCCCAGAGTTAGAAAGTAATAGAGCTTAAATTTTAACCCAGGTCAATTTGCTCCTTCTTAAGTGAGGGATCTTATTAATGCAAGTCCACATTTGTTAAGTTATAGGCTGAGCATTGTGAAAAAGAGATCCCCAAATTTAGTGGCTTATGTAAGACAGAAGCCTAGTTGGCAAGGCCACTCTGCTCCATGCTGTCATTCAGGGGCCAGGTTCCTTCTATCTTATTGCCCTACCATGGTCTGATGCTGTGTCATTGCCACTTTTATGTTGCAGACAGTGGGAAGGAGAAAGAGAGTAAGTATAAGGCTCTTTGGAAACAATCTGTATGCCTTATCCAGTGACTCTACTACCAAATACATATCATAGGGTCCTTCTTGCTCATGAGTGCTATAGGAGACATACTCAAGAATGTCCATAGCAGCATGACTTGTAACATATCAAAACTAGAAATTATCCAAATGTTCATCCATAAGAGGATGGATGAATATATCATAGAATGGTCTTACAGTAGAATACAACACAGTAGTGAAAATGACACTACTGCTACACAAATTCGTGTGGATGAGTCACCAACACATATTGAATAAAAGAAACAAGACACAGAAGAACTGTTAGGATGAGTGCATTTACATAAAAGTTCAAACACAGGCAAAACTAAACAGATCATTTTTTACCTATATGAGTATACATGGCTGGTTAAACTGTGAAGAAAACAGGAAGTGACTTAAAACAGAGCCAGGGAAAGTGGTGCTTCTAGGAGGAGAAGGAGGCAGACACATGCTTCTACAATCCTGGTGATGTTCTATACATGGGCATCCACTTTTTATGATTATTTGACCTGCACAGATAAATGACCTGCACTGATGAGATATAAAACTTTTTATTTCATGTTATTTTTCTAATCTTGAACATTTTAGGATATTAGTAATATTCAGAATATATAAAGTATTATAAATAAACATAATAAAGGGATTGTGCTATATCTGCATGTTTTTGGCCCAGGTTTCTGCTTTCAGAGGCCTTCCAGCTCAGAAAATAGGCTGTGTGCAGGGCAAGACTAGGTTGAGTCTTGAAAGGTCAAGAAGAAATATTATTTAAGAGATATGGTACTCTTGCACATCTCGGAGACATTTTTCTATGAAAAAAGTGAGATTGTGACCCAGAGAGGAGCCTCAGCCTTGCCCAGCCTTTTTGGGACAACCACATGGAATGGAGGAGTGAAAAGAGCCAGTAAAGTAAAGGATGGCAGAGACCCAGGAAAAAATGTTCAGAAGCTGAGTGGAGAGCACCATGGGACATGTCCTCTGCAGAAAAACAAGAAAGACAGTAGGAGGGTTGGGGCGGGGCAATGTTGACATGGTTGCTTAGCCCACAGTGACAGGCATGTGTGTATGGCATGAAGGGTACCCTGTGCCTGATGGCAGTGTGGCATCATATGCTTCTATTTTGCTAGCCTTGACTGCAGGCACATCAGTTGGCCACAGGCTCCCACAAAACCCTGCAGAGTGGGTAAGGCATCACCTTCTAGAACCTCTAGATACAGCAGACATTCAGATGGCCCAAGTGAAATGCAATAAATGCTCAAGAGAAATGTAATAAATGCCCATAATTTAGCAGAGTGATAAATTATTTGTTAAAATATATCAAACTGTCTGTGCTTTTGTTTTGGGCTGGTTGATGCTGGATTTGCTTTTGCATATTTATGTGGAAATGTATCTTTGCTATGGCTTATGTTTTCCTAGTTGAATAACTTCTGGGCAGGCCCATTTTGGAATCTAACTGTTCTTATACTGGGCAGTCTTTACTTTGGTGCTCAAAAGATGGGATGACTCTAGAAGTCTTGTGCCATTTATTGTGGGGCACCATGAGCTTCCATATATTGCTGTTCTGAGTATTGTATGATAATGTTCTTTTTATGGCCCAAGAATCAATATAGACAGGTCTCCAACTAAAGTCTGCCCTGTCACCATTGTGCAGCAGAGAGGTCTTTCATTGGCTAGATTCCTAACTAGAGGTTTTGAAGCCTGACCCTGATTTTAGCCACCTGAATGCATTATTACCTTCCACAGAGCTTTTTAGTGAAGGCCCAAGCTAAATATAAAGATCCAACTGTAGATTTATTGCATGCAAGGGGCTGATGGTGCAAGTAGTGGAGATACTGTCTTAGAAGGAAATTGAGAATCAAAGCTACTCTAAAGTAGCCTTTTCAAAACCAGGGTTCAGTGCAGGAATATATGTGGCTATCAAGCATGTGGGGCTGGAAAAGGTTCAGAAACCTCCTGGGGTTCAGCAGAACAGGGAGCTGTGAATGATTAGTAATCTTTGCTTTGAGTTCAGGAGTGGGGATGGTGGCCCAAGTATGTGTTTGTCATCTAACCATTTCCTAGATACCCCTTAGGTGCTGGGCCCTGTGCATGCATTCTCTCCATTCCCTGTCATAGCAACTCTGGAATTAAGTGGCATTGCCCTTCCACTTGGAAATGTTCATGGAAAGAGGTTAGGAAATCAAAAGCAAGATCCCAAAGACATATGGTGTGATAACAATTATAAATTTATAATTAAATTAGAAATAATTACAAACAAATTTTAATATATGTGGAAAGGAAGAACCTGGGAGGAAATATACGATAATATTCATAATGCTGGGTGGTGAGATTATGGATGGATTTTAGTTTTCTTTATGCTCATATGCATTTTTCCATTTTCAAAATGACCCACATTTCTTTTTCAAACATAACATGTTATTTGTGTGGGTGTGGCAGTATGAATTTTTATAACATTATATATAATGTTTTATATATGTAATATTATACATAACATTATATATATCCTTTTATAGGATAGGATATTATATTTATATATCTTATTGTGTGTGTATATATATATAATGTGTGTGTTTATATATATATATATAAACACACACACACACACACACACACACACACACACAGAGGGAGAGTTGGTAGCATGCATTTTGCACTTTATAAATTCACCAGGAGCATTTATTACTCCTCCTCAGTGTAATTCTTGGAAGCTACTTAGAGCAGTGCTAAACCTTCTCTCTCATCTGGGCTAAAAGGTTTGGTCAAGAGCCTTCATAGTCACCTCCCAGTTTCTAATACTGGACAAATCTTGCCCTTTTTCTGAAAATATGAGCAAAAGATGAAAAGCCACCAGAAATCTAAAAGGTTTAGTATCCCCAAAGCAGGGCATTCTGAGGAGTCATCAAAACATCTTATGAAATTGTGTTGTTACAAGAAATTTAGAAACTCTCCAATACCTTCCAACACAGTCCAGGAAGACTTGGCTTCTATAAAACAAGAATGAGTACTTATGAAGAGGGAACAAACTGACATCTTAAAAGATCCTATGGGGTTTAGAGCTTTTCCAATCAGGAGGATGAAATGTGTATATAGAGCACTTAGCCCAGGTACCTGGCACAGAGCCACTCAAAATATGTTGTTACAATTTTTAAAATAAAAGTATATTTATGTTATAAACTATACACACACACACATTACCTATTTTTCCAATGTTTTAAAAAGCTTTGGTTTATTAGGAATTATGCTAAGTGGGGTTTTGAAACCACCCAATTTCTGTACTTCTGCCAAACTCGGTTCTCTCTTCTTCTCTGTAAACACGTGGGTTGCATACTGAGACCCAGCACTGAGAGGTGCTGAACCAGCTGAGGTCCAGGGTGGCTATCAACCCACCACACATCTGGTTCCATTTTGCTTGCACATTTCTCTGCCAGGAGCCACTATAGCGGTAACTATAGTGGTTGGAGCTGGGAAGAGTTCCATCTGGCTCAAGCCAGAGGGAGTGGAGAATTCCTTCAGACTTAGGTAAGATGACAGTCATCATCACTGCTCCCAGTAAAAATATTTCATGTCATGACCCCGGATGGGATCAGGTCCAGTTCATTTTTAGCACAGATGTGCCTGCTTTACATGAGTCAGATACATAAAAACCCAAATACACAGACCAGAAAACCAGGAGGTGACCTGCCAAGTAACCAAATGGTTGTTTGGAGCAGCTTTTGAAAGTGCAAGCATCTTTTGCATGTTCCCACATGACTTGATTTACACAATCTTGACATGCACAGAAAGGTACAAGGTAGCTTTGTATTACACGGCAGGTTTGACACTGGACATTTTGAGAATATCATTGTTTAATCTTTAAAACATCTCTGCATGGCAGGGGTTACTTTTCCATTTTAGGCTGTGAGTGACTTTTTCAAATATCAAAGGTAGGGCTCAAACCCAGGCAGAACTGATTTTTTAAAACTTGCCTCCTTTCCACTGCTCCAGGTTTTCTCTAACCCTTTTCATCAAATCTTATAGATACACATTTATGGACCACAGCCATGTTTTTCTGCTATATTATTGGCCTATGAGCTAAAAATAAAGTAAATGGATTGATTTAACATAAGTGTCTTAAAACCAGGTAGATAACTATAGATCTTCATAGAGAGATATGTCAATAGATATATAGTTTGGACCTAGTGAGTGGCCTTCAGGGGCTGGCATCATGCATGTGAAAGGAAAGGGGTCCATACTCCTCCTTTCCTTGTGGACAGAACAAAAGCAAATAGAGCCATTTGCAGCATAAAGAATTTTCATAAAAGGTGAGAAAGAAACTCCTGTACTCAAGAGGTCAGCATTGGGATCATTGGCCCATAGTGGCATTTAAGTGTATTGATCCTGTTTCTGGGCCTGGTCCTGGGAGAGGTCTGGGGTGTGGTAATCATTCAGGAGCTCATTCAGTAGGGACCCAGCAGTGCTCTGTAGTGAGAAAGGACATATGTGGCAGCATGGAGGATCAGGGCCTCACCCTGTTGTATTGCATAAACTCTGGGTCACATCAGAACAGGAGACAGTGTTTTCACTTCCATAGTGGACCCCTGGAGTAAGTGAGGAGTAGTGGAGTACATAGGGGATATATGCATGTATGGACCAGACTCCTAGACTAGGGTCACATAAGAAGGGCAGGCGGATGGGGTACTGAGTAGGAACACCAAACTAGGACAGGCATTCAGAGGCATGCCAAGAGGTGGTGGGAAAGGTGGAGTGGGGAAGCAGTGCTATGGGTTATTCATAGGACCCTTCCATGATTTGATACATAGTGGGTCTAGTAAATCATTAGTGAATGACTCAGGATATTTATTTCATGACTGTAGAATAGAAGCAGGCTTTCAATAGGTAATCTACAGTCAATTTGGGAGTGACTATGCATGTTATGAAGAAGCCCAAACAGAAGCCATTCACAATCCATCACCCCAACATCTTGTACCTCCATGGAACACAAAGAGCTCCCCTTATGCCCCTCTCCATGAGGGGCATTCAGTATACTGGCTAAGAAAGAGGCTCTTCCAATCAAACTTTCAAAACTTGGCATGTGTGTGCTTTGAGCTAAATATTTGACATATTTATGCCCATTTCCTAAATTTGTAAAATGACATGTAATAGTAAGTAAATACTAGCTAGCATGGATTGAGAAGTTACTGACTCCTGGGCATTGATTAACAATCCTCACAATTCTAGGAGGTGCTATCGTCGGCACCCCATATCATGGATTAGGAAACTGAGACTCTGAGAGATTAAGTCACTTGTCTGAGGCTTGTAGCTAGTGAAGAGTGAACCAAGAATTCCAATCCAGAGAGTGACTCCAGGGCCCCAATCCACAGGGTGTTGTCTCTTAATACATATCGGTCAGCACTATTATTGTTAATCTGGGTGATTGTCAGTGCATCTACTTTTAATGACCTTAACCGAATGACTTAACTTGGCCTAGCCAACATCTTCTGTTTTATAGTGTTCTTTATGATAATAAAAAATATATAATTTGGGAGTAGACAGCAGTGTTTAAGGTAAAATATGCTTGATGCAAAGCTGTTCTAGGTTTTGGTTTATACACATTTTGAAAGGTTTGTTAAATGAAAGAATGCTAAGGAAGCTTTCCCTGTGGCCTTTTAAAAATTATATAATTTTGTTTTCTCATTGGAAAATGCTCCTACTGAATATCTACCTTGTAACAAAAAACTAAGATTGGGTTGTGTTTCAGAGATAATTAGTCTAATTCCTATTGTATTCCTGAATCTTAAATGTTCCTTCCAGCCATAGATGTGTCCTTCTACCCTGTCACATCCTATCCCAGAACCCCTGGAGGATATAATCAACCATTTTGTTCCTGCATCCAGGGCCTCTTCTCCACTCAGCTGAGTTTTACTCCCTCACATGTCGAGTCTTTTCCTGACCACCTTATGAGTCTACATGGCACACCTCAAACTTCCTGAGTTTACTTTCTCACCTGGACCATCCCTTTCAGGGCCTCACCACCTTTCCTCATTCTTCCCTTCGTATGGACTCAGTGGCCATCTCAACCTCTCAACTGAAGTATCTGTATCATTTGCAGACTATAGAAGCATCTCTAGCCAGGCATAGTGAAAGGGAATTAAATAAGGGGGATCAGATGCTTTCAACATAGTTGGAGAGACTTCAGGAGTGGTCTATAACCTTCCAGTAATGCTTCCCTGACTGTTCTAGCCCATGGTCGTCTCTGCCTTCTCTTAGCCACATTATTCATTCATTTAGCATTCATGAAGCAAAGGTCATTCTAGCTACTAGGGACAGGGTACTAGCATGGATAAATAAAACATGGTCCTTATCCCCAAATAATCCATGGTCTACTTATACTAGGTTATGATGAATACTGGATAAAAGAAATGTGAACAAAATATTACAGGGCCCGAGAGGAGCAGCTAACTCAGTCTAGAAGTTGGGAAAGACTTCAGAATTCATAGAAGGGGCAGGCTGGGGCAGGAGGCCAGAGGATAAACTAATTGAGGTGTGGGGCCTGCAGGACCCCACCTGATCACTCACTGGGACACAATTACATGGTATCTTAAATTCTTATTGCAATCACACAATGGTAAGAATACAGACTTGAGAGCCAGCCTAATTGGTTCAAATTCTGCTGGGTTCAAAACCTACAAGCTGTGTGACTGCAGACAACCTTCTTAGCCTCTCTGGGCCTCAATTTTCTCATCTGTAAAATGGGGGAAATAACAGTACCCACCCAGCAGGGTTGTTGTGAGGGTTAAATGAATTAGCGCATGACACACTTAAACAAATATTTGGCCAAAGTAGTTATCAGCTGCTAGTCATTATGTAATTATGTAGCATTATGTAATGCTTGACTCTGCAGTAAGCATCCTGCTGAGTTCTTTACCATAAATTCTCTCAATCATTGCTCAAAAAGAGTCCAGAAAATCAGCATTATTGACTGGTTTTACAAATGAGAACTCTATTTCTAGTTCACTCTAAGAAATTTTAGACCACTTTAAGAATTTTGTTCTATTTCCATCTCTGCCACATGCTACTCATGCTGCAGGAGCCCTGCCAGAGAAGGAGGAACAAAGTCGTCCTGGGAGTCTGAAAGAGGAAGGGAAACAGTTAAATTTGGATTCCAACAGAGCCTGTCATGCTCTCCAACTCAGCCTCAGGGTCCCACTCAAACCTGATGATTTTTTATATTCAATTAACATTTTAATTAAGAATAACAAACAATAATTAAACAGATGACATTTGAATTAACTTTCCCAACTGTAAATAGCCTGCTGGAAATCGTTGTTAAATATGATTGAAATGTTTCTCCTTGAAAAAACCATGACTTCAAACTATCCATGGTTAGAATCATCTCCCTTGTATGTATTTTTTAAAAAGAAAACCCATCTTGCACCATACAGAGTTATTACAATATTATTGACTATATTCTTTATGCTGTACTTTACATCCCTGTAACTATTCTGTAACTACCAATTTGTATTTCTTAATCCCTTCATATTTTTCACCCACCCCACCAAACACTCTCCCATCTGGCTACCATCAAAATGTTCTCTGTATCTGTGAGTCTCTTTCTGTTCTTCTTATTCGTTTATTTATTTATATATTTTAGATTCCACCTGTAAGTGAAAGAATATGCCATTTGTCTTTCTCTGTCTGACATTTCACACAGCACGATACCCTCTTGGTTCATTCATATTGTTGCAGACAAGATTTCATTCTTTTTCATGGCTGAGTCATATTCCATTGTATATATGCACCAGTTCTTTATGTGTTCGTCTGTTGATGACACTTAGGTTGATTCTATATCTTGGCTATTATAAATAATGTTGCAGTGAACACAAAAGATATATTTTTTATCTTTACTTTTTAATATATTTTATTGGTTATGCTATTACAGTTGTCCCATTTTCCCTCTTTCACTCCCCTCCACCTTGCACATCCCCTCCCATCCATATTACCCCCTTTTTGTACATGTCCATTGGTCATACTTATAAGTTCTTTACCTTCTACATTTCCTATACTATTCTTACCCTCCCCCTGTCTATTTTCTACCTACCTTCTATGCTACTTATTCTCTGTACCTTTTCCCCTCTCTC
>CM052547.1:50195716-50228614 GCA_028533065.1 Trachops cirrhosus | reverse complement strand
TCCGAGACTTTCACCAAACCACGCTCTCTCTTCGGGTTTTTCAATGTCCGCTACAATTTGCGATCTCCTATTTTCATTTATGGCGTGATAATGTTGGCTCTTTGCTCTGTACCTACGTAAAATGACTCAGATTTTTTTTCCCTGGTTGTGGGAGAGTAGAATCTGCTGCATCCTACCACGCCGCCATCTTCTCTCTCCCTTTAATACTGTTTTCTTTAGCCATGCAGAAGCTTTTTATTTTGATGAGATCCCATTTGTTTATTCTTTCTTTTATGTCCCTTGCTCTAGGGGACATATCAGTGAAAATATTGCTGTGTGGTATATCTGAGATTTTCCTACCTATCTTCTCCTCTAGGACTTTTATGGTATCATGACTTGTATTTAAGTCTTTTATCCATCTTGAATTTATTTGTGTGTATGGTGTAAGTTGGTGCTCGAGTTTCATTTTATTTTTTGCATGTAGCTATCCAGTTCTCCCAACACCATTTGTTGAAGAGGCTATTTTGACTCCATTTTATGTTTCTTCCCTCTTTCTCTAATATTAATTGGCCATCGAAACTTGGGTTTATTTCTGGGCTCTGTTTTCTCTTCCATTGATTTATGTGTCTGTTCTTATGCCAGTACCATACTGTTTTGATTACCATGGCCTTGTAATATAGTTTGTTATCAAGTATGGTAATCCCACGTATTTTGTTCTTCTTTCTTAAAATTACTGCACCTATTCAGTGTCATGTATAGTTCCATATAAATCTTTGAAGTGTTTGTTCTATGTCTGTGAAATAGGTCATTGGTATTTTGATAATGATTGTGTTAAATCTATAAATTGCTTTGGGTAGTATGGACATTTTGATAATGTTAATTCTTCTAATCCATGAACATTGTATATGGTTCCATTTATTTGTGTCTTCCTTAATTTCTTTCTTCAGCATTATGTACTTTTCTGAGTCCAGGTCTTTTACCTCCTTGGTTAGATTTTTTCCTAGGTATTTTATTTTTCTTGTTTCTATAGGAAATGGGATTTTTTTTCCTGATTTCTCTTTCTGATGTTTCATTGTTGGTATACAAAAATGCCTTTGGTTTCTGAATGTTGACTTTGTATCCTGCTGTTTTGCCAAATTCACTTATTAGATCAAGTAATTTTTTGGTGGAGTCTGTAGGGTTTTCTATGTACACTGTCATGTATTCTTCAAACAATGACAGTTTTCCTTCGTCCTTTCCAATTTGGATGCCTTTTATTTCCTTTTCTTGTCAGATTGCTGTGGCTAGGACTTCCAATACTATGTTGAATAGAGGTGGTGAGAGTGGACATCCTTGTCTTGTTCCTGATCTTAGTGGGAAAGCTTTTAGTTTTTGCCCATTGAGTATGATGTTGGCTATAGGTCTCTCATATATGGTCTTTATTATGTTGATAATAATGGGAATGCTCCCTCTAGTCCCACTTTGCTGAGTGTTTTTATTATAAATTTTGGGTGCTGCACCTTATCAAATGATTTTTGTGCATCTATTCATATTATCATGTGATTTTTTCTTTGCCTTTGTTTATGTGATATATTTCATTTATTGATTTGAGAATATTGTGCCATCTTTGCATCCCTGGGATGAGTCCCACTTGATCATAAAAAGGTATATGACCTTTTTAATGTATTGCTGGATGCAGTTTGCCAATACTTTGTTGAGAATTTTAGCATCTATGTTCATCAGTGATATTGGCCTGAAGTTTTCTTTCTCTGTTGTGCCCTTACCTGGTTTTGGGATTAGGATAATGTTGGCTCTGTAAAAAGAGTTTGAGAGTCTTCCCTCTTCTTGCATTTTTTGGAAAAGTCTGTGAAGGATAGGGATTGGCTCTTTCTTAGATGTTTTGTAGAATTCTCCTGTGAAACCATCAGTCCAGGATTTTTGTGTGCTGGGAGTTTCTTGATTACTACTTTGATTTCCTCAGCAGTTACTGGTCTGTTCAGGATTTCTGCTGTTTCTTCATTTAGTTTTGGAAGATTATGTTTCTCTAGATATTTGTCCATTTCTCCTAGGTTTTCAAATTTCTTGGCATATAGTTCTTCACAGTAATTACAGTCCTTTGCATTTCTGTGGTAGCAGTTGCAATTGCTTCTGTCTCATTTTTTATTGTGTTTATTTGGGTCTTCTCTCTTTTTTCCTTGATGAGTCTGCTTAAAGGCTTATCGATTTTGTTTATCTTTTCAAAGAACCAGCTCCTAGATTTGTTGAACCTTAAAATTGTGCTTTTATTCTGTGTATTGTTTAATTCTGCTCTGATCTTGGTTATTACCTTCCTTCTGCTTGCTCTGGGCTGTCTTTGTTGTTCCTCCAATTCTTGTAGCTGTAGGGTTAGGTTGTTTATTTGAAATGTTTCTATCTTTTTTAGGCAGGCCTGTATTGCTATGAACTTCCCTCTCAGAACTGCCTTTGCTGTGTCCCATAAGTTTTGGGTTGTTGTGAGTTCATTTTCATGTGTTTCCAGGAACTTTTTGATTTCTTCCCTAATTTCATTCTTGACCCATTCATTGTTTAATAGCATGCTATTTAATCTCCATGATTTTGAGTGTTTTGGGTTTTTTTCCTTGGGGTTGGTTTCTATTTTCAGTCCCTTGTTGTCAGAAAAAATGCTTAGTATGATTTCAATTTTCTTGAATTTGTTGAGGCTTGTTTTGTGTCCTATCGTGTGGTCTATCTTTGAAAATGTTCCATGCATTTGAAAAGAATGTGCATTTTGCTTCTTTGGGATGGAGGGATCTATATATATCAGTTAAGTCCATTTCATCTAGGGCATTGTTCAATGCTGCAATATTCTTGTTGACATTTTGTTTGGAAGATCTGTGCATTTTTGACAGTGGGGTGTTAAAATCCCATAGTATAAGTGTGTTGCTATTTATATCTTCCTTGAAGTCCCCCCCAATTTTTTTTTATGTATTTCAGTGCTCCTATGTTGGGTGCATATATGTTTACAATGTTTATGTCTTCTTGATGGATTTTTCCCTTGAGTATTATGAAGTGTCCTTCTGGGTCTCTTTTTATGGCCTCTTTTGAAGTCTTTTTTGTCAAGTGTAAGTATTGCTACTCTGGCTTTTTTTTTTCCTGTCCATTTGCATGGAATATTTTGTTCCAGTCATTCACTTTCAGTCTGTGTAGGTCTTTTGTTCTGAGGTGGGTTGCTTGAAGGAATCATATGTGTGGGTCATGTTTTCTTATCCATGCAGCTACCCTATGTCTTTTGATTGGAGCATTTAATCCATTTACATTTAAGGATATTATTGATAGGTACTTATGCATTGCCATTTTAGTCCCTTTGTACCTTTGTTCCTTTCTTTCTCTGTGTTTTTCTTCCTCTTCTTTAGGCAGTCCCTTTAGCACATCTTGTAGTGCTGGTTTGGTGGAAGTGTATTCTTTTAGCCCTCTTTTGTCTGAGAAACCAATTATTTGGCCTTCCATTTTAATTGAGATCCTTGCTGGATAGTGTAGTCTTTGTTACAGGCCGTTGTTCTTCATTACTTGGAAAATTTCTTGCTGTTCCCTTCTGGCTTGTAGTGTTTTCCTTGAGAAGTCAGCTGCTTGTCTTATTGTGGCTCCTTTTTATGTTACTTCCTGTTTCTCCCTTGCTGCCTTTAAGATTCTCTCTTTGTCTTTAAATTTTGCCATTTTAATTATGATGTGTTTGGAGTTAGCCTCTTTTGGTTCCTCTTGATTGGTATCCTCTCTGCTTCCTGGACTTGTTCCTGTCATCAAATTAGGGAAATGTTCCATCATTATTTTTTCAAACAGGTTTTCTATCCCTTGCTCTTCTTCTTCACCTTCACGTATCCCTATTATATGTATATTATTCCATTTCATGTGGCCCTACATTTCCTTAACCCCTCACTGTTCTTTTTTAGTCTTTTTTGATTTTGGTGCTCTTTTTGGGAGATTTTTCTACTTTGTCCTTCAGATCACTGATTCAATCCTCTGTTTTATCAAGCTTGCTTTTGATTTCTTCTATTGTGTTCTTTCATTCAGAAATTGTATTCTTCATTTCTTCTTGGCCCTTGTTGATTCTTTCTACATCCTTTTTTATGCTGATATAATTTACAGTAAGTTCCTTGTATTTTCCCTGCAGTTTTTGGTAGTTCACACTGAATTCATTGAGCTTCCTTATAACCATTGTTTTGAACTCAATATCTGATAGTTGACTTGCCTCTATTTCATTTAGCATTCTTTCTGAGACTTCCTCCTTTCCTTTAGGTTGGGGATTGTTTATTTGTCTTCCTATTGTTTGTGGGATACTTTTTGTTTGCTTCTGTTTCTTAAATTCATCTGTTTTGACTTTCTGACTCTGTGGTGTGAACTTCTATGGTGGGAGACCTATGAGATTCAGTGGTGCAGTCTCCTTGATCACCTGAACTTGATGTTCTTGCGGTGTCCTTTATGACTTTTATGCTGGTTTTGTGGATGTAATTGGGTTTTGATTGTTGTTGAGTCATTCTTTTGTGGGTCCTTCCCTACCACTGGTTGACTGAGCAGCACTTTGCCCACCACATCTTGTATGTTGTTGTGCAGGCACTGCATGAACAAAACCACAGAGCCCAAGAAACAAACCCACACCCAGAAATATAACTCTCCTCACAATCCCACTATCAATAGTTAATGAACCAGTATTAATGACCTTAGTATTAATAAGGGTGTAATGAGATTAAGGCTATTATAAGAAAAGAGAGTGGATATGAGATGACCTACTGAAAGAGAAATGATTTTGAGAGGATAGAAGGAGGAGCACTGATACAAGTTAAGAGTTGGAGCAATGGAAGGAGAGAAGGTAAAGTTTACCTCATGAATAAAGAAAGGGAATGAAGAGTGTGGAATGATGTATGAGAAGGAAAGGGTATAATATTAGGTTTAAACATAAATTAAAATAGTATAAACTAAAATAAGGTTAGAGAGAGAAAGAAAAAGAAAGGGAAAATATTAAATAATTAATAAAATATAGGGGCCAAATTGGAGAGAAAGATCCATTGGGGTACTATCAACAACAAATGAACTAAAATTAATGTAGGTGGTATGGGAATAAGAGGGAAAAAAGAAACAAAGTCTAAGAGATGTTTAGAGGAATGGGAAGTGATTTTGTAATTATAGAGGGAGAGGGAATACTAAGATTGAGGAACAAAAACTAGAGTAAGTGAGAGAAAAATTAAAATTTGAGATGCAAAGGAATAAGAAAATAAGGAGAATAAAGAAAAATAAAAGGGCAAAATGAAAGAGAAATAGAAGAAAGACAAAAAAGAAAGAAAGAAACAGACTAAGACAGCATAATTAAAATTTGAATAAAAGAAGAGTAGGAGAGGGGTCCAGTAAAATTTGTTATTTGTAATACACAATTAGTGAAGCTCTAGAGATAACCTTGAGAAAACAATGCAACAACTCCTACCCTACCCACAACCAACTAGCAAAATTTGTTATAGGTGTAGAGAGAACACAGGTATTTTGATAGCTGGGCACAAGGATGTGAAATGACCCTTGACAGGAGAATTCATTTTGAGTGTCTGAGCAGGGGAGAAATAGTAAAAGTGTGGAATGGAAACAATTTGTAGCTAGAGAGTAAACCAAATTTAAAATGAGAATATTGCAAGGAAAGAGGAAGGTAAGATGGGTTAAGAGAAGGGAGGGACAAAGTATTTGAATTGAAATACCCTATAGTATAAAATATAGTGACTTATTATATACAAATTCACTGGACAAGAAATGAATATTATAAAGCTATGCAGGAAAGAAAATTTTGCAAATCATGAAGGAGACCACAGTGACTTTTGTATAGGTAGTCTCTTGTATTTACCACTGTTTTTTTTTTTCTTTCTGAACCTGTCTCTTGTGATGTCAGATGTTGACCTCGTCTGACCTTAGGCAGCCTGTTGGATACTTCCAGTGATCTGCTGTCACTGGCTATCTCTTTCAATTGTTAATATGGTCCCTCTGCACTCAGCAGTCAGGTTTAAGCACCACAGGGTAGGCCTAATCCCTCCTGTAGTGGGGGCTATTGTTTCCCCTCAGGTAGCTGCTGCTTGGAGGGGAGTGGTCTGCCTGAACAGGATGGTTGCTACATATGGGGGTTGGCTCAGCACCAGATCTGGTGGCTACTTTCTCAGTTCTCTCTGCAAAGCCTCCATCCCCAGGCTCTCCTCAAGTCTCTCTAGTCCACTCCGCCCGACCTTTGTCAGTGATCTTCTCTCTCTGGCTGTCTTCCTCGGTTGTTTTTCTGGTCACTAGGACTCAGCAGTCAGGCTTAAGCACCAAAGGGCCAGGGTAGAGACCCTTCTAGGGTCAGGACTATTGTTTTCCCTCAGGCTACTGCCTCTCAGTGGGGAGTAGTCTGCCTGAGCACAAAGTCTGGGGAATGACTCAGCACCGGGATCCCCACAGCTACTCCCGTGGTTCTCTCCCCAAGGCTTCTGTCCCCAGTCTCTCCTCAGGCGTCTTCAACCTATTCTGCCCCTGCATTTGCCTGAACCCCAGGTAAGTGGCTGCAAATGAAAATTTGTGTGTCCGCCCTTTAAACAGCCCTTGCATCTCCAACATCTTTCTGTGGCAAAGAGCAACCCTGCTGCTTTTTCCACTGGTTATTATCTGTGTACTTTTTGGGCTCTGGTGTTCTAGGTTGGGAATCCTAGCTTAGGGTTTAGAGCCCAATCTTCTTTGGGGGATCCAACCAGCCGCTTAATTATCCTGATGGTGCTGCCACCTGTGGGCACCCAGCCAGCCCTCTTGAGTCTCCACCACACTCCTTAGAGACCAGTCATACTGAAATTTGTTCTGTATGTCCAAAGTTATTTGCTTCTCTCTGGTTATTGCTCAGCTGTTTCTTCTGGGTGGTTTCTCCACAATTGAGTTGTAATTCCAGATTGGGAGGAGGTCAGTGTGACCTCCATTCACTCCTCTGCCATCTTCCTTTTCTTTTATTCGAGCATTCTTATAACCAGTGTTTTAAACTTTGCATCTGGTAGATTGCTTATCTGCATTTTGTTTTGTTCTTTTTCTGGAGTTTTGTTTGGTTCTTTCATTTGGGCCATGTTTCTTTATCTACCCCATTTTGGCTACCTTCCTGTGTTGGTTTCTATGTACTAAGTAGAGCTACTATATCATCTGGTCTTAGTAGAGTGACCTGTAGTAATAGGTGTTCTGTAGGACCCAGTGGCTCAGCCTCCCCAGTCACCAGAGCTGGGCACTCCAGAGGCAACCCCATGCAGGCTGTGTGCATTCTCCTATTGTAGTTGAGCCTTGATTTCTGTTGGCATGTCAGTAGGAGGGATTGACCCCAGGCCAGTCAGCTGTAAGGACTAGCCATGGGAAGAGTGGAGGAGCTTCTGTGAAGGGTCACACATAATGAAGCAGGACTTGCTTCACGAAGTTGCTGGTGCCTGCTGACTCCACCCATTAGTATGTCATTGGTGGAAATGGTTGGGTGGTGCTCTGGCTGGTCTGAAGCTGTCCACCAGATGTAGTGGCTTAGGGGCCTCCCAGGAGATGTAGGCCAAGATCAGCTGCAACCCGATCCCTTCCCAGGCCACTTGGAATGAACTACAGAGTGACCTACAGATGGCTGCTATTTGTGCTGGGCTTGAAGGTGGCTGGAAGACCTAAGCTGCAAACTGAGGCTGGCTACCACTAGTGTTCGACTTGTGCCACTTAGCAAGATATATGGGGCATGCTGAGGCCAGATGCTGCTTGTTTGGGGGTTGTGAATCTTTGAGAAATTTTAGGAAAGTCTGATTCATAAGCCAAGACAGGCTGTTTGTAGGGAAAAGACACTGGAAGCAGCTTAGAGGGGCCTGCAAATTGGGTGGGAGCCAGATTTCAGGGAATCATCAGTGTGGGTGAATGGTGCTAGCCGGGTTGAAGGAGGCTTAGATGTGGTGCCTGCCTACACTGGCAGTGGGAACACTCAGCAAAGGAACAATGGCTTCTGTCAGCACTTCTGTGTGGGAGAAAGCTGCCCCTTCAGACCTCACCTCAGAGCCAGACAATTCAGTTCCTCCTGTATGTCCCTGGTGCCTTTCAAGCTGTTGCCCTACCTAGTGTTGGAGCTCAGAGGGCATAAGGTTGAATAAGTCCATGCACAGGTGCTTTAAGAGGAATACCTGGGACTCCAAAAGCCTTTATCTCACTCAACCACAATCCCTGCTGGTTTTCACAGCCTGAATTATGGGGACTTCTTTTCCTGGCACTGGGGGAACTGGTGGATAGTTGTGACCCTTTGCTCCTCAGTGTGGACCTGCACAACTGAAATATCCCTCCCAATTTTAACAACCACACTTTGGCATGGGACCAGCACATTTAGCACTTGAAGCCCTCCTACCAATCTCGATGTGGCTTCTTCTGTATATCCTTAGATATAGGACTTCTCTTCAGCTAGATTCAAGTGGTTCTCACTTATGGTTGATCTATAGTTTAGTTGTGATTTTAAGGTGGTCATGGGAGGAGGTGAGTACCACATTTACCTACTCTGCCATCTTGACAGGAAGCTCCTATGACTTTTAAGATCACAAAATCTGGCAGTAGGAGTTTGGTGGATGTGGGTGATAAGGTGGGCCATGCACTGCCTGAGTGGAGTGCTTTAGAAATAATTGAGAGATAACTGCATATACAATTTCCAGAGGAGGCAGACAGATTCCCTTCCACCCTCTTCATTTAAGGACATTATAAAAGTCAATAGCATGTGTGCTAGTTTCAAACAAGGTTTAAAAAAGTCAGTGGAACTGTCTGGGTAAGATACCGCCATTTTGCCACCAGAGCTGCTGCCTAGGGGCAGGAACATCCACTGTGTCCCTCTGACCATTTGTTTCCTCCAACAAATCCTGTTTTCCAAACTTTTCCTAGTAAAATTAGTAGAATGTTTTTTCAGTTGGACATCCAGTTCTTCCTTTAATAAAGGTTGACATTGCTCAAAAAAGGGCAGGCAGGAAGGAAGCTAACATTCTCTACTCAGTGCCAGACCATACTAAGCGCTTGTTTAATTCTGACATCCTTGTGAGGGAAGCACTGTGATCCTTACTCTACAGATGTGCAGGTAGAGGGGAGTGTAGGTGCCAGCCAAGTCCAAAGTCCTGTGGGAAACATGTGAGGGCCCTTTCATGGAAGTGAACTCTTTTCCTCCCAATACTGGTCTCCATCTTTTAAGGTGCTGGTAGGGCTGCTGGACTGTTCCCTGCCTACCGTTCCAGGGATCCCAGCACCATGTGGGTCTATGAATGGCCCTCACCACTGGGGGAGTTAAACAAGCAGAGCAGATGACTGGGAAAGCAGAAGCCTCCATATTGAACAACAGAGCTCTTTAGCATATTTTTACATACCTTCCATCATTTTATCCCAAAACCTTAGTGAGTTGGGGTCAGTTGGAGAAATTGATCCCCATGGAAACCTAGTAACCAGTTCATGGGAAGGCTGGAGCATAAACCCAGGCCTCCAGACTGCAAGTGGACCATCTGTGTCATCAGAGAAAAGGATTTCGGAATGGATAGTTGCAGTGTGTTCTCTATGCCAGGCAAAGCCCTGAGCATTCCATACACATCTCATTTACTCCATATCGTCCTTTGCGGTTGGTGTTGTTTGGATTATCCCCATCTTGCAGGTGAGCAAACTGAGATCCAGAAAGGTTCATCACTTCAACAATGAATAAGTAATGGAATAAAGGGAAAATTAATTTTTTGGAAGGGAAATTCCCCTTTGTCACACCTGGGCATGAGTAAGCAGGCCCTGACTTATAAACACAGGAATTCTGCAACATGTCCATCTCAAGGTCTGCATATGCCTTATTGGGAGCTGCTCTGCTTCCCAGGGCTGGATGCCAGGCAGGCCATCTGCTCCTGGGCCCAGGCCTCCTTCTCTAATAGTCACTGCCTTCTCCCAGAACAACTGGCTCCTAACAGGCTGCAGCCATTAAAGGTGGTCCTGCCAAAAGATCTTTGCTAGCCTATTCTGCAACCTAATTTCTACCACTGTGGCTATTGCTGTGTCTGCATAAATGCCCTGTTAATTTTCTGCTGCTATCATTGACTGAGGTTGCAGAAGGCCAGGGGAGGAAGTGGAGGAGGGTCTGGCCATGTAAGTTCCCTGCTTCTCTGTCCACAGAGACACATGCTTCAAAAAATCAGATTATCCCCATCTCCATGTTCCATACCACTCTCTGCTCCATACCACACTCTGTATGAAGGAACTACCACCCCCTAGCTCCTTGCTGCCTCCAGAACACCCACAAACTCTGGCTGCCTCACCTCTCAGAGCTCATCTAAGGCACCTTTCCTCCCAGAAGCCCTCTGTAAACCTTCATTCTGTGCCTAGGACAGGTGCACCTGTGTTATCCTGGATACAACCCTAAACCCCAACAGCTCTCATCCCTGCCCATAACTGTCCTTTTCTCAGTCTTCAGGTCACAGCTTGAACTCTTCAAGGCCTTCCCTATCTATTGTGTTCAGTCCCAGTAAGGTCCCCTGTGGTACCCTATCTTTGTGTTCATGTCACTTCTCACAATACACACTTATACATGTATTCTTTGCTCAGTGTCTGTCTTTCCTGTGAAACTGTCAGCTATATAAGAGTAGGGACAAGGTTATTTTTCCATTTCTGTGTCCCTGGTACCTGGCATATGATAAGCTTTGAGTCAGTATTTCTGGACAGTCTCAGTCAAAGGGCCATTGTCACTACCATCCTGTGACTGCAGGCTCAGAGTGGCCAGGTGACTTGCCCAGAGCCATGTGTGGTGATGCTGGGAATCAAACCAAACCTCCTGGCCTATGCTCTCTGCTCATGGCTTCCTGACATATGTGGTATTATTTATTCAACATCTAAGTTTCTTAGTGCTGTGTACTTTCAAAGCATAAATATAATCACGACTGTGAAATCCTAAGTGGTGGCCAGGATCCAGTGTGAATGTGGAAGTTCCATAGAAAGCCTTGATGGGGTATTGCACTTTCTCCAAAGAGACAAGACATGAAGACACAGAGCTCAGAATGTAGCTGGATGTGTCCATGGCAACCAGGAGAGGATCTCAGAGGGGCTGGAACTGGTCAGTTTTAGACACAGGGTGGAACCATAAGCAGATGGTGGCTCCACCTACAGCAGGTGTGAGAGGAGAAAGCAAGGGAGGTCAGATAAGGGGAGGTAAGCATCCTAGCAAGTGGGTGGGGCAAAGAAATGAAAAATCCTGGTACCAGTGTGCTTCCCAAGACCCCTACCCCAGGCCATCAGCTCCAACCTGGGAGACTGCTGTGGACAGAGGGATCCAAGCCTAAGGGGTCATCCAAACAGTCAACACATATTTACTAAGCTATTATTATGCACTAACATTTTTCCTAGCTGAGAATATAATTGTAAATGAGACCAACAAGACCTTTGCCCTCACAGAATACAGTCTAGTTAGGGGAGGCAAAAGAAAGCATAGCACTAAATAAGTACATTTAGACAGTGACAAGTACTGAAGAGACTGAAGTGGTCAGAAGAGGCCTGAGATTCAAATGATGATCAAAGCCAGCATGCAAAGATGGCAGTGAGAGTGGTCATCTCCAGCAGAAGCCCTTTCAGATGGGAAAGGGCTCACCAACCTAGGATGAAGCAGGCTTGGACAGGCTTTCATTGGCCAATGGTGCACACCCCTTTTTAACTTGAATTTAGTGATGGCATGCTAATGGCTTGAAATCCGCCACGGTGAGAGAATTTACACCATGGAAACTGGCAAAGCTATAAATGAAGATCATTACCTTCCCAGGTCATCAAGAAGCCCAAGGCAGGGTGAGGAGGCTATATTATCACAAAAGTAGCAGGCTTTGTTTGGTGGCAGTGGACAAAGTCTCTGAGGGGTTTCAATCACAGAGGTAACATGATTTGATTTTCACTTTGCCAAACAGATTCTACAAAACAAAGACTCATGTCCAAAGAACAGTAAGTGTGGGTAGGAGGACGATTGATTTATCAGAATTGGGGGCCAGGCAAGAACTGAATCCAGTAACTCAGGGGAATCCCCTCTTCCCTGGCCCTTGCAGCAGCAGTAGCATAAGACCAGAATGAGGCCTGTTGTCGCAATGTGTGTCTGCAGAGATGCCTAACGTGGATTTAGAGGGGAAAGAGGCCTGAGCCTGCAGGTGCTGCTCGGCCTTTGCAGAGAAGAGTGACTGAAGCCTTAGCCACCTGCAATGGGATGGCCATACAGTCTACTTCATTTCCAAAGGGATGGCAGCAGCAAGCTACAGAAGCCTCTGCATCTCTACAGATGAAACCCATGGTTTATCCAGCATGTTCCTCAGGGAGATAAGTGGTTCCAAAGTGGCTGTAAGTCTCCACACCAAAATGGCTACATTCTTGCCACTGGCAACTTCCATGTGGCATCTGAGCAGCATTGTCACCCAAGCTGCACATGGTGAATTAAACAGGTGCCTCTCCACCTCGGCTGCACATGAGAACTGCTGATGAACTTTCCCATACGAGGCCAATTAAACCCAGAGGTACTTCCGCTGGTGGGACCCAGCCTCAGCACTTTTGAAAGCTCTCTGGGTAAAATTTCAAGGTGTGGCCCAAGTTGAGAACCTCTAGAATAGAAGAATTTCTGTAGAGTAAAAGGCCAAGTATTTTTCCACATGTTGCCTTGGGAGTGGACTCTATTTGGCAGGCAATTCCAGGCATGATGACAGTGCCTTGTGCCACTCCTTTGGACACTGAGTGAAACCCCTAAGTTCTCCACTGAGTTGGACCAAAATGCAGTGAGAGGCTAACTATTGCATGACTGGCTTAATCACTTGTCCTTCTGCATTAACTGTAGATTGGTTTAATACAGCAGCTGCCACAATTCCCAAAGAATTTTAAAGGGCTAAGCCTCCTTTTCTGGAGGTCCAGTCACATCTGCAGATCAGAGATGATGAGTAGGTTCCAGCCATGCTCCTCAGTAGCTGAGAGGAGTCCCATCAGTGGATCCCAGAAGTGTCAGGTGGACAGGTATAATCAGGTGGCTAGGCATTACATGGAACAATAAAGAGGGTGTGAAATGTTTCTCTTGTATTTTTAGATAAAGAGCAGGGAGGACAGATGTCAAAGGAAAATTAGGTTAATACTGGTACTTTGTATTCTGCTTAAAGAATAAAGCATGTAGCATGGTAAAATGAACTAGTGCTGTTCTGCCTCTATGCAACCTGGCAGAAAGGAGTTATAGAAAGAACACAGGCTTTTGAAAAAAGTGTTTATTCACTTAACACATATTCTCTGGTCCCTGCTCAGTGCTACAGACTGGAGTATTGCTCTGGTGTTTTGCCCTCCTGGCCTCTTGAGCTGACTTCAAAGTAGAGGAGAGAGCCAAGAATCAAGCAAGCAAATGGTAAATTGTCATGTGCAGTGAGGGTCCAGTGCAGGTCAGAAACACCCAAGAGAAGGAGATCACCAAAGGTGGGATGGAGGAGATGCCTTTCTGAGGTGACATCTTTCCTGAGACTGAGTCATGAGGAATAGTCAGGGGAGATCTGGCAAAGAGCACTCTAGGGAGAGGAGGATATCAAAGCTGAAGGCCCTGAGATGGAAAGAACTGGGTGCTGCTGAAGAAATGACTGGAAGCCCCTCGTGAGGACAGGGAGGTGAGCTGGGGATGTAGCCAGAAGGAGTGATGAGGAGGCAAGGGACAAGATGACTTGTATTCTGAGCCTACTGGTAGCCCATTGAAAACTTGAAAGCCAGGTGCTGACATGCTCTGATCTACCTTTTACCAACTTGCTTTGTGACTTCGGCAATTAACTTCTCTGATTTTCACTCTCAGCTGTAAAGATAAAGAATGACATGATTTTGAGGATTATAACTCTTGTATATGGAGTTAACAGAGGAACTGACACATAGTAAATGCTCAATAAAATGGCAGCTACTGTTCTCCTCCTTCCCTGCCCCTACCTCATTAGCAGAAATTGAACAGCAGTCACTCCTTGCTTGAAGGGACTCTAACGTCTATCTCCTGGGTCTTATGCTAAACATATGAGTCTTGACAGTTGTGTACTTAAGAATCTAAATCCCCTCTCATAATTCCACTACTGCTGGGCTGACACCATCCAGTGCAGAAGCCAGGGTAAGCTATGTTCCATGGACACTATTGTTTGTGTCCCAAAGCACTCATGCCTCATTGAAGGTTTTCCTGGGTGACTGAGAACCCCAAACTCTGCTTCTAGATCTTGAGGTTTCTTCTGCACAGATCTTAGTTGAAAATATAGCTGTTTATTTTATTTTATTTTTGAATTTTAATTGTTGTTCAAGTACAGTTTTCTGCTTTTTACTACCATCCCAGCCCACCCCCCAGCCCTCCCCACCTCCCTCCCGTTTCCACCCCTCCTTGGTTTTGTCCATGTGTCCTTTATACTTGTTCCTGTAAACCCTTCCCCTTTCCTCCTGAAATTCCCTCCCCTCTCCCCTCTGATAGCTGTTTATTTTAAAACCTCACAACCTTTGTCATTTATCCATTCATTCAAACAGCATTTGCAGAGTACCCTCCAAGAACTCAAAACTATGCTAGTCACTAAAGAAAAATGAGAGAGAAGCCTGCATGTCCTCCACCAGTGGTAGAGGCAGGTAGAAAGCAACTGTCACCCATCCTGTAACAGAGGCATTACAGAGGCCCAGAGCAGAGAAGAGACTTAAGACAGCCTTTCAGAGGGTGTAAAATCTTTTTCAGAGGGGAACCTTAAGGATCAGTCTTGAAGCAAGGGGAGGAGTTTGCCAAATGGAGAGAGGGAGGATAATAAAAGCACACACATAAGGCAAATGCCAGCAGCCTGTGGAAGAATGAATGTGTAAATACAGTTATTCTACACAAAAATAGAAAGAATTATTTGTCAGTTAGGATTCTTCTCATTGCAAGTGACAGAAAATCCAAAGACCTCAACAACAACAAAAGGCAGGATGAGGGAGAATGCTGGCTTCAGGTCCAGCTGGATTCAGAGCTCAAATACATTTGGGACTTGGTGGCCCTCCTTTACATGGTTCTCCTTTGTTGAGTCAACTAATAGTTCAGTCTGGGCCAGGTGGCTGGGGTCATTCTAGGCCCACAGCCTCCAAGGCTAGTATAGTGGGGAAATGAAAATACCTTCTCCTGACCATCTAGGCCAAAGTTCTGGGATCAGCTCTGATTGTATCAAGACAGCTTGGCTCGAGTCACATACCTATACCTGAACCAGTCACTATGGTGTGATCATGGAGTACCCTGATTGGCTTAGGGTTGGTCCACCTGGGCAGCTTGGCTAGGGAGGAAACCAGCACCAATGGAGGGCCTGCCGTGTGCCAGTGTTCTGTCTGGTGTGTTGGTATAAATTAGCACCTGCAACTCTCACTACCCCTTTCCAGAGGAAGAGACTGTTATTACTATTTTATAGGTAAAGAAATGAAGCTTCAGGGATGAGTACTGTGCCTGTGAGCTCACAATAGAGCCATGATTGGGACTCCATTCTGTGGAACCCTGAAGCTCAGCATTCTAAAAGCAATCCCCTTTCACTTACAGATGCATTTAGTCTGTGTCTGGTCTTTGATTTGTTGCTGATGTCATGAAACTTCAGACTGCTCAAGCTGCAGCCTCAGTGATCTGCCACCTTCCTAACCTGGCTCCCCTCTCATACCTGCAGAGCCCTTATCTTTGTGTCCCACGGAGCCGGGGAGCATTGTGGCCGCTATGATGAGCTGGCTCAGATGCTAGTGGGCCTGGAGCTGCTGGTGTTCGCCCATGACCATGGTGAGTACCCCCAGGGCCACAGTGAGCAGGGCTCATGATTCTGGCCAGTGCCTGATAGTTTGGGGGTCTAGAAAGGTGTATAGTACATCTTACCTTCATCCTTCTTCTTCCTCAGTTATTCTCTTCCTATTCCTGCAGTGAAACTGGAAAAGATATTCTCCATGGGATGTTTCTAAGTTAAAAAATATGTAGTTATGTAAACAAAAAGTATGTTTGACCAGCAGTTTCTGTTGAGTTTGGGACCTCCACTGGAAAACCAAAGTGGGAATATGTTTATATAAGAACTTGCCCCAGGCCAAGTAACACTCTTACATTTATAATGAGCTTTTTTTAATAAAATGGGCCCTGGTTTTCTCCCAAGAGACTTCAGATGGATGTGGTACAGTCAACAAAAGGGCAATTTAAACTCTCTTTTAACCACAAGAGGTTTACAAAGAATTTGAAACCAGGAGAATAGTAAAAGTCTCAAAAGACCACATTGGTCATGAGAAAACCCAAACACACACGCATACATATCCATACACTTATACACATGTCCTTAGGCTCAGTCTTTGATTTTTTGTCATGTAACAAAGTCCACAATAACCATAAAAATGTAATGTTCATAGACTAAGTCAGTATGCAGATCCTCAATCATTTCTGTGACATTCTCCATGGCTGAGAAGGGTCCCAATATACATCTTTCTTTGCCTAACAGTCTTTAAAATGAAGAGTTTTCTGTGACTAAACACTGTCATCCTGCACTCCTGTGTGTTATCAGCAGCACATTGCTGGAATCTTTACCTCAGATAGCACAAACATACCAGGGTCTAAGTCCCCACCGGACTATGCTATCTTGAAGACCTTGTTTAACCATTGCAAGCCTTCATTTTCTCATCTACCAAATGGGCAAGATAGGTCTATAACATAATAAGTATTGTTGTGAGATAATGCATGTAGAGCACCCAGCAGAGTGAGGTACCTTCTTTCCCTTTACTCTGTCTGCTCTGAGATCTCCTCTACCCCACAGTGCAGAGCAACTGGTGTGCTGTGTACCCAAAAGGGGGACTCTAAGGTTCTGAGCAGGATCAGCTAAGCTGAGGCTGAGAGTCAGGGGCTCTGGCTTCTTGTCTCAGTGTTGCTGCCCAGAGCCAGGTCATCTGTCAGTCCTGCAGAGGCTGCTATGAAGCTAGAATGAAATGATAGATATGAAAATGTTTTACACAGTAAACAGAGCTACTAACAGTGGTTTTGTTGCTGGTTTCTATAACACAATTTGTAGAAACACAGGTTTCTGTAAATCTAATGCTAATTGGATTTTAAGTTGTATTTTTCAGTTATATTACAGAATTTCATTGTTTGGGGAGAAATCTCAAGACACTTTGATTTGTCAGTCTGGCTCCATTTCTCAACATACTTGGCAGACTGGCATGCACAGAGAGGCACCCAGTATTTCACTTAACTTTGTTTTCCATTTTCACCTTAGAATTTTTCAGGTTGACCTCATGGGCATGAACATTTTGCCAGAAATGAGAATTACTATTCTTGACATTTATTGAGTGCCAACTGCACACCAGCCTCTGTTCTAGGCATTTTTGTACATTATCTCTAATCTCTCATAACAGTGAATATTAAAACTTCATTTTAGAGGTGAGGATGCTGAGGTTGTATAGCCAGGGGAGCCCATTGTCATTGCACCAAAACACATACCAGTCCATGGCAGTTTGACTGTATGCAACAGAAATCTGACAGTAGTAAGTTAACAAATAAAAGATTATTCTTTTCTTTTCTTTTTTAAAAATTTTTTATTTTAGTTTATTCAGTACAGTTTCTATCTGATTATTCTTTTCTCATGCTACACAAAGTCTGATGCAGGTGTGAGAATGCCCAAGTGCCATCAATTCCCAAGGCTCCATCTGCAATTTTGCTTAGTTGTTTTTAGCTTGTGGCTCTCATGCCCAAGGATGCCAGTCCTCCTCATTTTCTAAGCAGAAAGGAGACACAGAAGTAACACAGAGGAAGGGGCTAGATTCATATCAGGAAAGCAAATTTTTCTTGGAGCTCCCTGATATATTCCAGCTACATTTCATTTGCCAGCACTGCATAAAATGGCTACCCCTAACTGCAAGGGAGGCAGAAAAATCTAATTTGTTAACTGCATATTGGCTGACCCAAACAAAACAAGGTTCTGTGAATAAAAGAGAAGTAAAGAATGCATATTGCTACTAAACATCTTGTCTTCTGCCACACTACACTCCAAGTTTATTATTTAAGAGAGCATTTCGCAACCATTTTTTTGTTTTCTGTATTATCTATCCCTATGTTCTTTCATGAGGTTTTGATGCAAAGGTTATTATTAGCATCATCAGTAAGGAGTGGTTAAAGTTCATAATTAGCCCTGGGTTAGGTGTTATACAAGGAGAAATGCAAGGACACAGTAACTGATGTCCTCGTGGTAGAGTGACCTATCTTCACCGGAAAAATTAAGCAGCCTCTATTAAGTGGTCAGTTTTGTTGGAGTATTATCCCAAGTGGTAACTATCTCATCATGGTAGAGGCAGCAAGCTCCTGGCAAAGACTGTCTTATTGTGTCATGTGTTAGCTTCTTTCTTTATCCCCACAACCTTCTAATCTCCTATATGGGTCCCAGGACTGAGCAGAGAGTAGTGGCTTCATCAGTGGTTATTGAATGAATAAATGAATGAGTGAAGGAGTTTATGATCCAAAATAATGGATCAGACCAGAAATGTTTCAAATAGCAATAGTAAATAAAGTATCCACATTAGCAGGGCACTGTTGAGTCTTATCCTTGTGAAAAGGATCCATCAGAGTGGCCACTGGAAGAGGATCTGAGTCTGGTGGCCAAGGTTGAAGCAGAGGTAGCAATCAAGTAGAGCTAAAAAGTAATGTGGATGGAGGCTGAGGCAGAGGTGGGATACTAAATTTTAGAGGCACAGGGCTATCCCAATGCCTGGAGGGCTGGCAAGGTAGCTGGGTCTTGTCAGGTGAGTAGGAGCTTGCCAGAAGAAGAAAGAATGTAGAAAGAACCACCAATCATCAAGAGCTGTGGTTCTCACATTTGCTGCCCATTAAAAAATACTAAGGAGTCTTAAAAATACTGAAGCGTGGGTGCCTTCTCTCCACAGAGACTGATTTCTTGGGGTTGTTTTTTTGTGTAGTTGGAGAATCAAGGTTTTTAAAAATCACCCAAGGTTAAGAACTACCATTCCAGTCAGAAGAGGTCATAGGGCAAACAACAACAACAACAACAACAACAACAACAACAACCCAGCCCTGGCTGGTGTGGATCAGTGGATTGAGAGCTGGCCTGTAAGCCAAAAGGTCCGTAGTTTGGTTCCCTGTGAGGGCACATACCTGGGTTGGGGGCCAGGTCCCAGGTTGGGGGGGTATGAGAGACAACCGATCAATATCTCTCTCACACATTGCTATTTTTCTCCCTCTCTTCTCCCTCCATTTAAAGAAAGAAAGAAAGAAAAAAACAGACACACCAGATTGCATATTTATGTCATGTTCAGGTAGAAATCCTGGCTGGCACAAGGGTTTAGCTAGATCCTCAGGTTTATGAACAGAAACAGAGGGGAAGCCCATGCTGGTACATCTCAAGGCTCTGTAATAAGTCCTTTTGGACACATGGAGCTTATGGAGGAATTTAAGCCAGGAAAGATAAGATGGTTGTTGGATGCAGAGAGGGTACCAGTAGTCTTTTGGAACTATCAGGAAATGGGATTCAGGACAGGGCCCAGCGAGGAATGGGTCAGCAGAAATGGAATTGCTGCAGAGACATCTGAACAGGTGGAAACCACAGAGTCTGAGATATTCTGTGCCACTCTAAATATAGTACAGAGAGAAGTGGGTCTCTCTCACCAGCTTGTCCCTCAGTCACCAGCTGCTCTTGGTGACTCACTGGAAACCCCTCAGCCTTCCTGGCAACCAGAGCAGCAGTGTGACCAAGAGAGAGGGGTAAAGGAGGCAATGTGGGTGGAAGGAGATGTGACAATGAAGCCTCATCATCCCTGAAACAAGCAAGTCTGGCATGTCACTTAGGCTCCAGGTGACAAGGCTGTTGGCCAGGTCACCCTTCCCAGTAAGCAACCTCCTAAACCTGTGAAGTGGCACACTTAAAATTACTTTTGCTGGGGCTGGAATGTTCTCTGTTTATTTAAATAGTGTAGAAGAATCATTCTCAAATGATTAATAGTGAATTATTATTTGCAAATCTTTGAGGGAAAGTGTTAAAGGAAGACTATTTTGTTTTTGTCTGGAGTTATTTTTTTTTATGGCTTAGGTGCATTTTATTGGTTTTCTTTTAGAGTTTGTTTTTTTAAAAAACTATCTTGGGGTACATGAGAAGAGGAAGTTCTGAGGGAATGTTTGTGGGTGGCAGTTATGCCTGAGTAACTTTGGAGGGGGGTTACCCTGTCCAGAGAACAGTATTTAGGAAATTCTGGGGAGAAAGATGATATATGTATGTTTTCCATGCAGGTAGACATGATTGGATCAAGGTACTTTGCTGGATCTATCCTAAAATAGACTTTCATCAGTTACAATAATATATTTTTGTTTCAAATGTTTCAAAATTATGTTAACAATTTTTCTTATCTTAGTAAATATGAGAGTTAAAATAGAGTGAGTGGCTCTTTGATGCTTCACAAGGCCTAACCCCGGGTGAGAGTTAGTGAACTCTGCAGGTGCCTCAGGCATGGTGAGCTCAGTTGTGCCTCCTCTCTCTTTAAGGTCTCTGCAGTTCCTTTCCTCACCACCTCCCTTCCTGCTTTATTCATAGTTAGGCATGCCCAAACATTCAATCTTGGATATAAACATCTGATATGAGTTTATTTGGTCAATTGTTTCTTTCTTGAATAAAGCAGAAGCTTCCCTGAGCCTCAGTTTACTCATCTATAAAATGAGGATAATAATAAAAGTTACATCATTGTTGTAGGATAAAATGGGAGAAAGAAGTATTTCACTGTCCCTGGAAGGCTTGTGGAAACCCAGATGGCTGAGCCCCAGATGGCTGCTTCTCAGACTGTTGGATTCTATTGGGCAAATTCCAGGAAGAAGGGAGCCAGGGTCACCACAGGTGTTTCTTGTGTAGAGTTTAAATAAGGTGCAGCATAGATGTAGTCAAAATTGAAAATGTAATATATGCAATAAGCAGATTTAACATCTCCTACAGCAGATATGATATGAGAACCTACTAGGTGGGAGGTTTGTACTGGGTGTAGGGATATAGAAATGACACAGACCCAGGTACAGCTTTCAAGAACCCAGTACAGTGAAAGGGACGGACAAGCTTTAAAAGAACAGTGAGCAGAGGAGCTTATTGTAACACCCTGGTGGGAGTGTGCAGGAGGTAAAAGAGGGTGAGACTGAGTCTCCCTTAGGGAGTGATCATCCAAAAAATCTTCACAGGACATGATACTTGTGACCTTGGACAAATCACTGCTCCTCTCTGAGCCTCAGTTTCCCCACCTGAGTCATAGTATCTTCTTGGTAGGATTATATAAATGTGGTAGTTGCTGGGCACATAGGTGTTCAATAAATATCCATGCTGCACTCCCCTGACACAGACCCACTTCTTTCTTCACTATGCATTTGGCATGATCTTTGAGATAAGAACTTTCTTGGTCATTTTCCTCAGTTTCTATTTTTTCTGTAGCATGTTGTTCACACTTCCTGTTTTATTTAATCTGAAAGCAGTTCAGTCCACAATGGGGCTACTCTTGCCTTGTGTCACTGTCACAGAAGCAGCCTGTATATCAGTATCTGGGGGTTTCCCTCTGATGATTTCTGGAGTAGTAACCACTATTGAGGTCATTTTTATACATATTTAGAAAGTGATTGCTGTGAAGATACACCAAGAGTGCTGAGTGAGTCACATGTAAATCAGACACATGGTTTACAGGCAAGTTTGTAGGCTGAATATTGTATCATGAGTTAGTTGTAGGGACTTTGAGAGCCAAATGGATGTTTCTGGAAATCCAGTGCCATCTTTTCGCATTTCAGTGATGGAGTTGCCTGATAATTTGCCATCTGGTTATCTTTCAAAAGGACTTTGAAAGGGTATATGTTCCTTCAAAATTATTTATATAGCTCCTGAAATGGAAATATTTAAGTTTTCTGGTGAGAAGACAGACATTACTTTTTGTCTCTTGAATAAACCATTTCTGAAGTGTTTATATAGTTCTTTATGGAGGAGAAAATAAAGTCAAATTATTTACATATGAAGCTGTGTTAAGAAGAAAACTTGAATAATTCTGAGGAAGGAAATTCTTCTTAAAAGAGGGTGCTGTTTGTTGTGGTTCAGGAACTAGGATAAGAGGTACCTAATTATAATATATACATAGGTTATATTTGGAAGTAGAGAAAAACATAGACCTTGGCATCTGAAAGTCCTAGTTAGAGTCAGTTCAACCGCCTTCTTTCTGTGTGATAGCAGGCAAGTTACTTACCTCTCTGAACCTCAGTTTTCTCATCTACAGCAAGAAGAGTGTAAAGTCTCTATCTGGCTCATAAGGTCAGTGGGGGGATTAAGTGAGATAACCCACATAGAGTGCCTGGCTCAGTGTAAGTACTCCATAAATATTGGCTAAGATGAAGTGACTACTTATTAGTCTTAGAAACACACCTGAGTTTGACACTAGTTCTAGTTTCATACTACCTAATGTGTTTTTCAAATTTGGAAAGTGGATGTAATATTACCTATCTCATAGGATATTTATAAGAGTTCTCACATAAGGAGATATTTCTATTTAATCAATATTTATTGTACCCCTGAATGTCCACACAAAAGCTTTTTCAATATTGCTTTGTTTGACTCTCATGATAGCCTTAAAGCAGATACAGTAGTTATTACAGATGAGGAGAGCTCTTGAACACCCCGAAATGCCTCTTCTTACCCACCAGCACAGCACTAACTGTGAGCCAAGACTCTCCTGGCATTTCCCATCCTTCATCTCATTTATTCTGCACACAGATATATAGTCTAGGTCAGAAATTTTCAACCTTTTTCATCTCATGGCACACATAAACTAATTACTAAAATTCTGCAGCACACCAAAAATATATTTCTTGCTGATCTGGCAAATAAATAGGTATAATTTTGATTCATTTACACTGGAATGCTATTGTGTTGCCTGTTGTTATTTTTTTTGTTTGACAATCTAAGGAAAAAGAGGTCAATACCCTTGATTAAAAAAATAGTCATGCATAGCATGTTTTAAAATTTTTTGTGGCACATCAGTTGAAAATCTCTGGTATAGATGTTTTCATGCCCATTTTCCAGACTAGAAAGCATAGAAAAGGCACACAGATGAGGTGAGGCAAGCTTGGGTTCCTTCTGTTCCAGCTCTGCAGCCCCAGAGTCCCTATTCTCTGCCTCCCTGAAAAGGTGATGAAGATGTTCTTCCTCCTGACACTTCCTGAAGCCCAGGTAGTCTGCTGCATGGCCAAATGTACCTAAAGGAAAGTATGTTCTCCAGTCCTTTCTATATTATGTCAGAGGCAGTTCTTGCATCTGGGAGAAGAGGGGAGGACAACTGACCTGGTGGTGGTGTTTACTCATCTCAACAAACAAGCTTGGATGCCACCTGGAGGGCCTGTGCTAGGATTGGAGATGGAGGTCATCAGCATAGGGCTGGATAATGCCACAAAGTCCAGGAGAAGCAGGGTGTGCCTACAAGATGGCCAGGAGGGAGGAAAATTTCAGGAGTGAGAGGAGAAGGCTCTTTATAGCTGAGACTTGAACTGTAACTCAGACATGCCAGACAGAGTGGGGTGGGAGAAAGGGCATCATGGTCCCAAGGAGCAGCTGGGCAAAGGCTTAGAAGCAAGGGCAGGACACAGGCCAAGCTTCCCTGTCATGGGCCAGACACCATGATCCATAGGCATGTCTTGTACTTTAAAGGTGAGAGTACAGTAGTCCCTTCTTATCTGTGGCTTTACTTTCCAGGGTTTCAATTACCAGCAGTCAACTGTGGTCTGAAAATATTAAATAGAAAATTCCAGAAATAAACAATTGATAAGTTTTAAATTGTGCATCATATGAAATCTTTTGCCATCCCCACCATCCCACCCACTACATGAATCATCCCTTTTTCAGTTTCTCCAGACTGTATATACTCCCTGCCCATTAATCACTTAGTAGGCATCTCATAATCAGATCAACTGCTGCAGTATCACAGTGCTTGTGTTCAAGTCACCCTTATTTTACTTCATAATGGCCCCAAAGCACAACAGTAGTGATGCTGATACTTTGTATATGCCAAAGAGAAACTGTAAATGCTTCCTTTAAGTGAAAAGGTAAGCACAGTATAATATGTTCAGAGAGAGGGAGAAAAAGACCACATTCATATGAATTTTTTACAGTGTACATAATTTTATAATTAAAGTGTTATAATTATTCTACTTTATTGTTAGTTATTGATGCTAATACTTCACTGTGCCTAATTTATAAATTTAACTTCATTATAGGTATATAGGTATAGGAAAAAACATAGTACAGGTATATATGGGGTTCAGTGCTATCCGTGGCTTCAGGAATCCACTGGGAGTCTTGGAATGCATCCCCCATGAATAAGAGGGGACTGCTGTACTGGGCTTTGGAGAAGCAGAAGGCTGGGTCACGTGGTAGGAAGAGCACACTGGATTCCCTGCACTATACAGGATGACTATTGTTGGGAAGACACCTTCGGGTTGAGTGGCCAAATCCTGGGGCTTGGTGACCAGGTGTGAGCAGGAGTTTGGGGATAACTGTTGAACCATTTGAGGAGGAGGGACAGCATGCTGCTGCCAGAAGCTTCTCAAACAGCCCAGACCAGGGCTCCAAGGCAGGGGTTGTAGGTGCTGTCACATCAGTCAGCTCCTGGATTCCTATTACCATCTTTAAGCCCTTTATATTGCAGACAATGGCTGAAGATATCTTGAGGTCCTGGAGTGTCAGCTCCCTCTCAAAATACAGCTTTGTGCAGATACTGGACCACCTCTGATGCTAGCTGCTGGCCTGCCCAGGTCCCCATCAGAGGGACCTGCCAGGGCCCACCTAGCCAAACTTGCAGCCCCAGCTCCCACTTCAGGCAGCTTTTCCTTACCCTCATATCCCTCATGCTCCTGCCACACCTTTTACTTGCTTGAGGATAGTGCATCTCCCACTGCATACTTTTAGTTATCTGTCTGTGTGTTTGTTTCCCCATGTTAACACTCAGCTCCTTCAGCATCAGAACCAGGTATTATTTTCCCCCTATATCCCTAGCACGGCTGAGATCCTGGTCACTGACTGAAGGAAGGCAGAATGACTGTGAAATAAATAGGCTTTGTAACTGCCTGAGGACAATGTGCATCTTCACCTCTCCAGTAGGGGTTTCATCTCTGAGTTTCAGGACAGGGGAGTGATAGTAGGGAGAGAAGGGGTAGGGAGGGGGAAGGAAGGAAGTTTGAAGAGACTCCTCAGAGGGCAGGGTCATGGTGGCAGAGCTTAAAACAGAGTAATAAATTGACACCAGCCAGTATCTGGACTGGGTCAGCAGCAGAACATGTCCAGGTGGGTCTTGTGTCTTGACAGGGGTCCCCACCTGGGTTGGCAGGGTCCATGATCAAGCAGCCTTGGCTGCAACAGGCCTCTGGGAAGCAGAGGACACAATCCTGGCTATGACTGTAGGCCTGGATGTCTATATCAACATAATGACTGGATGCTGGCCAGGTGTTGTTAGTTTCAGTGTGGCTTCATGGTATCAGAAGCATTGGTGCTTTTAGTGGTCATTTTATAACACTCTTAGTCGGTGCTTCAGCAGATGTCCTCACTGGTGTCTTACAAACTCACTTTGGCAATGATGTGCCCTCTGGAGCCTTTTCTTGTCAGGCACACTGGTTCCTGGACACTGGGCCCACTGCAGGCAGACCTAAGGGTGTACCAACATGTGCCCTGCATTACATTCCATGAGGCTGTCTCTCATGCCACTCATCAGACACCTTCTAAATTTAAACAGTAACAATTACCTTGAATTATTATTTTCCACCTGCAAATATTGACTATTTTCCTAAAGACATTCAAGTTGGGTGGATTAGGCTTCTGTCTCCAGTCAGAATTAGTAACCTACAGACTTTTTCAGCACACGTTGAGACGAAGGGAAGGAAAATAACCTAACACAGCTACCCAGGGTGAGAGGCAGATTTGGGAGCAACCACCCTGCCTAGATTTAAATCCCAGCTCTTCCATTCACCGGCTGACTACAAGACATGACAAGATCCTGACCCTGGAACTTCTGTTTCCTCTCTGTGAGGTGGCAATATACAATACCTGGACGTTACCATCTGTACAGCCCTTAACACAGGACCTGGCCCCCCAAAAATGTCAGCATATGATGCCTATTCTAATATACATACTCCTAACTGAAGCTAAGATATGAGCATAATTAAAATCACATATTAGTCACCCACAAGCAGGAAGCCACAGTGAACCTACAAGGAAGGCCTGTCTTCTTATTCTAGGGTATAGGGGCAGGTGCTACATTCTAGGTCCCACCAAGCATGGTAGGTTTGATCCAGGACTCCAGCTTCCCAGGACTGCCTACATATGTGGCTCCCAGACTTGGAAATTGCTGCTGCCCTTTGGTAAATTAACATTTAAAATAACCCTGTCCCTGGCCAAGTGGCTTAGTTGGTTGGAGTGTCATCCCATACATCAAAAGGTTGCTGGCTCAATTCCCAGTTGGGAGGCAACCAACCAATGCTTCTCTCTCACATCAATGTTTCTCTTTCTCTCTTTCAAATCAATAATTTAAAAAAATCATCGGGTAAAGGTTTAAGAAAAATAAAACACACAAAATAAAATAACTCTGTAGATAGACCAGGAAAAGGAGCTACTCCAATTTTTAAACTGGTAGAGCCAAGCTGGCTGCATTTAAACATGTCCCTTGGAGAGGTTGTGTGACTCTGTGGGGCCCACATGGAATGCTTAGGCTTGCAGTGGGGGGAGGCTGCCTGAAGGAGAAGCATCCTCTATTTGTGAGCTGGAGCCTTTTTGAAGTCAGAGCTGAAACAGCATGTGACCAGGAAATGTCTGACCCACAGAGAACTAAAAATAAGTGACTGTGATGCTGCAAACTGCCAGGGCAGCAGGAGAACGTGGGAGCGGGAAGTAGGCCAATGGGGCCCTCCTCAAACTGGAAAAAGGAACCTCTTTATGGCAGACAAGCTGCTTCATAAACCTCTGGTGACAATTTTAAAATGCACATGATACCACTCGGCAATCATAAACCACCAGCTACACTTGCATGACACCCACCCTTCCGGAGTGCTGCCATATCCTTTATTAATTTCATTTTTCTAATCCGCTTCCAAGGCAGGTAGAGTGACTGTTGCCTTTGTTTCACAGATGACAGCAGGCAGGAGTAGAGGGCCGGTACCAGAATTCCAACTCACAGTCCTATGAAACTGCTTTCCTAGTGCCTTGATTTCTCATGTGTTACTGGTAAAAGGAAAAATTAAAAGGCCACCCTAGGAACCAATACCCAAGCACAGAAAGATCTTGTTGGCAAGGCCCTGGGATGCGACACGTATCTAGTGTTTTCCTAAAGATTCAAGAATGAAGAGTTCTGTGTTTGAAGGATGGTTAAGTCCAAGCTGGGCTGCCAGATATCAAGTCAGTGAAATGAGTGGGCTGGACATGCAGGGACTGAGGCAATCTGAGTGGCAGTGTGTTGCACCTCTCTGGGCCTCTGCTTTCTCATCTGCAAAAGATGAGACTGACAATACTTGCATCGTGGACTGTTACAGTGAGCAACTTATTGTAACACATGGATACATGCAGAAAGCACTTGGAATGGGGTATGAAGTCTGTGTGCATCTGCTCCAGGCCCTCCCACATGGGTGTGGCTGCAGAAGTAGCCTCCTCTGGAGTACTGTGAGGTCCTGCCCCTATCCTGTAAGCAGAGGTTGGACAGCAGGTGACAATGCCTGTTGGAGATGGAGGTGGAGCCCTGGAGAAACACCTCCTCCCTTGCAGCAGCTCACCCCCATACTGAACCAAGCCAGCAACCCCAGCATAGTGGCTCTAACAGGACAGCACCATGGAAGAAGCCAGGGTGCATAGTGAGCTCTAGAAAACAAGGTGGTCTGGTCATCAGCTTCCCTGGGAACTCCCTCCCACACTGATCTCTCTCACAGCACAGTCAGCCACAAAACATTCCCTTGACTATAAGCACCCTCAGAATAGTACCCAAGGCTTACTGATCTCTGCATTCTGCCTGGTACCTAGACATCGTAGCTGCTCAATGGATGTCTGATGAATTCTAAAGCATTTGATTAAAGACAATGATTTCCCTGGGTTTTTCCCATTTCAGACTCTTGAATCATGCTTTTGTGTGTATAAATTTGGACTAGAGGAGGGCCCCATTGAAGAAAGTCAAATAATACTTTCCCACCTGGGAAAATCCATCATTTCTGTGCTAGGGATTATTCCCATGTATCACCCCATGTAATCCTTGCAGCAATGTGATGAGGCAAGGGGCACGCCCATTAAGGAAACAAGCTCAGAGATGCAGAGTGACTTCCCTGAGGCTACACAGCCATCAGGATGGCAGCTCTATTCAAGTCCCGACACTCACCTCACTAGCATTTTAATTTTTGGAAAACTGCTTTGGGATAGTGTGCTGTAGGTTCCATCTGACGAGCAATGTTCCTGTTGGTGTGTGCCTCTGAGCAGCTGGCTTGGAGTGCAGTCCCCAGGGAAGTGGTCCTAGGTTTCTGTACCATCTGACAGAAGTGCCAAAGCAACTACAGGAATTGCTTGGGACATGCAGTCTGTTGGGTGTGCATGTCAGCTCCAAACCACACCTTCTCAGGACTGGCCTTCTGCCAAGGCTCTGCTCAGAGATACTCTGACTCCCAAAGGTGGCACCCAAGCCCAGCCAAGGGACAGACACAGTGCCAGTGTTGATTCCAGGAGTGGGAACATGGTCCTTCACCCTATTAATTCCTCAGCATCCCTACTGACAGAGACATGCCCTGCACCCCATGCTAACTGAACCCCATGAGCCTTGTAAGGGTCAGATCCCTGTTTTCAGCTCAAGCTCAGCCCAGGATATTCTCTTATGTGACTCTGCTGGGTAGAGGCAGAGGGACTTGGGGTCAGGCCCTGCTCCACTTTTTCTGGCTGTGTGGCCAGGACTACCCCTCTGAGCCTCAGTTTTCCCATCTGTCTGATGGGCCTGAGGCTTTCCCTAGAAAATTTGAACCATAGAACCCAGGAAACTTAGCATGCAATAAATGTAGGCTCGGCGGTTCATATAATTCTTTCCCTTCCCTCTATTCTGCTCAGCTTTTGTTTGAAAGGCTGCACTCACATCAGCCAGCCTTCTCTACCAGAAAACCAAGCCCACTAGTCAGGGCTTGTCAGCAAAGACTTGAGTATGAGAAGCAGGGGCCAGTTGTCTCTTTCCCCAGAGTTGTGGAGAAGTGTTGGATCATTTAGTCACCATAATAGCAGTTATTTCTTTCCCTGCTTATTGTACTAATGTCACCCAATCATAAAGTCTCTCTAGAAAGTTTATTTAGTGGATGTTTTCTTTTACTGAGGAAGGAGAGGAATCATGCACAGGACTTCATCTAAAGGTCAAGGGACAAATTTCAAAGCTACTGAGGAGAATGAGGGAGGAAGCACTGGGCTGATCTGAGGGAGGTCAGGCCCTTTCTTCCCCCCAGCTGACCCACAAACCAAGAACCCCTGAAGTTATCAGGCTCCCTGGGCTACATGCATGTTGATAAAGTGACACCATTTCTGTGAACTAAAGCCTCTCCAACAGGAGAAGGTGTGAGGAAATATGAGAACACATCCATGGCTAAGATTTCTAAATGACCACAGGTAGACACAGATGTCCACCTTGGGCACATGACCCAGAAAGAAGGTGAACCTGACCTTCACTGTGTGCCAGAAACAGTGTGGGAGCTTTGTCAACATTCGTGTGTGTTACAAGGGCCAAGTGAGGGGTGAAGACAGGTCCAGAGAGGTTCAAGATATTGGCCAAACACCTGGTGGCAGAGCCACAGGTTTGAGACCTATCTGACCCCATGTGTTTCAGCTACTGTAGTCACATATAGGGGAACTGTTTGAACTAGTTGTCAGGAACCTTCTAGATTATCCTCACCTGCAAGTACAACATTTGCAACTTACAGTTAGCACACTCCTGCACATTTTCAGGAATGATATTTCCCCTTTAACAATAGCTTGTCATTGGCATGATAAATATGCTGTTTTTTTCATAAAATATATCTGAATTTTAAAGGCCTTTTTAAAGAGAAAGAAAAAGAAAATTCTTAGTGACTTCCCCAATTCTCCTTGCTTCACACAATAGAATTGTTACAAAAAGAGACTGACACTTTTTCTTTCAGAGTTAAAGACAAAGGGAATACAAAGGAAGAGAGAAGTGTGACTGTGGGTTTAATTATACAAGGCAGCATGGGCCATGTAAGGTGTGTAGCAGATAGGAGCCTCAGAATGCTCAGAAAACTTCTTGTTATTGATATGTTGCAAGTTCCATCACATCTTTAAGCCTCACTTATTCATTTGTTTATTTGCTTGTTCTATAATTTATTGAATACTTGCCATGGGTCAGGCCTGGTCTAAGCACAGGCAATATTGCTGTGAGTGAGACAGACAAAAAAAATCTCTGTAATTGTCAGACCCTGTACTGTCAGAAATGAGTGACTTTGGAGTATATAACTCAAAGATAAACATCATAGAGAAAAATAAAACAGAGAAGGGATAGGTCAGTGGGGGCAGGGTGCCATTCTGAGTAGAATGGCCTCACTGAAAAAGGGGCAGTTGAGTGAAGACCTAAAGGAGGTGAGGGGTAGCCATGCAGTATTTGGTGGAAGAAGGAACAGCCATCCAAAAGTCCTGGAGCAGAAGAATGTCTCACTCATGAGAGAAACAGTCAGGAGGTAGGGTACAGTGAGAGAGGAAGGAGTGGTAGATGAGACAGAGGTGACAGGAACAGGCAGTGTGAGGCCCAATGAACCTCAATTTTTCATCTGTAAAATAGAAATAAAAACCCCACACAACTGTCACACAGATGTGCTGGGGTAATGTGGCATCTGTACATATGGCAGGCACTCAACAAATGTAACCAAATGTGAACATTCTTTTCCTAAGACATCAGAATGTAATTAGTCAGCCCTCCATTTGCAAGGTGTCAAGGACAAATGGCTAAATGAAGCTAAGGCAGGGTAAGCTTGAGTTGATTCAGATTTACCCTGATTAGAGTCAAGGAGTGCTCTCTCATTATTAGCAGGTCCACCCAACTTCACAACACTGTCACAGCTTTCTTAGTTGCACTAACTCATGTGTATGTGGGTTATGTGTGTATATTGTATTATGTGTGTGTTTTATATAGAGGCATTGGGATATAGCTAGGATTGTTTCTAACAAAATACTTAAGAAATCAAGAAATATTAGTAGATTGTTACTTCCCTGATTGAATCAATCAACAATTGAACAATAAAACTGCTTAATAAAATCCCTCAAAAACTTCACACAAGAGTGACCCGGAATGCCAAGATATCTCAGTGAGAAATGAATGGAGAAGACAAGCCTGACTCTGAACGCATACTGATTAGGGGCACATTACTGAAGTACATGGTCAGGAGGACAGCTCACTAGCCAGCACCAGGACTCAGTGCAGCCAGCACTGTGAACTTGATTGGACATATGTCACAGCTACTCTGCACCCAGAGTGAGTGGACCCACTATGGGCCACAGCAAGTCACAGGACACCACTTTACAATTTTGGCCTGAACACACACCATCTGCACTTAATATATTTTTTGTTACAAAGACTCACTTTTTCGTGACAGCAAAGGAGAAACAGGAAGTAACATACAAGGGAGCCCCAATTAGGCTAGCAGTTGAATTCTCAATGGAAACGCTCCAAGCCAGAAGAGAATAGCAAGAAATATTCCAAGTAATGAGAACCAGAGGCCTGCAACCAAGGCTACTTGACCCAGCAAGGCTCTCGATCAAGATAGAAGGCCGAATAAGAAGCTTCCCAGACAAAAGAAGCCTAAAAGGATACACCTCCACCAAATCAGCACTGCAAGAGATGCTAAAGGGACTCCTTTAAGGAAAGAAAGGAAAAGAGAGAGAGAGAGAGAGGAACACAGGCATATAGATGGCAATGAATAAGTACCTATCAATAATAACCTTAAACATAAATGGATTAAATGCCCCAGTCAAAAGACATAGACTAGCTGAATGGATAAGAAAGCATGAACCACACATATGCTGCCTACAAGAGACCCACCTCAGGAGCAAAGACCTACACAGGCTGAAAGTGAAGGGCTGGAAACAAATTTTCCAAGCAAATGGACAGGAAAACAAAGCTGAGGTAGCAATACTCATATCAAACAAAAGCGACTTCCAAAAAAGAGCCATAAACAGAGACTCAGAAGGTCACTTCATAATACTCAAGGGAAAAACACACCAAGAAGACATAAACATAGGAAATATATATGCACCCAACATAGGAGCACCCAAATACATAAAGAAAATCTTTTTTTTTTAAAATTTTATTTATTTATCTTCAGAGGGGAAGGGAAGGAGAGAGGGAGAGAAATATCAATGTATGGTTGCTTCCTGTGCATTCCCTGCTGGGAACTGGCCTGCAACCCAGGCATGTGCCCTGACTGGGAATCGAACCGTGATCTCTTGGTTCACAGGCCCGTGCTTAATCCACTGAGCTACACCAGCCACAGCACATAAAGAAAATCTTAGAGGACTTTAAGAAAGATATTGACAGCAACATAGTTATAGTGGGGGATTTTAAAACCCCACTGTGAAAAATGGACAGATCTTCCAAAAAAAATATCAACAAAGATATTGTGGCATTGAACAATGCCCTAGATGAAATGGACTTACCTGATATATATAGATCCCTCCATCCCAAAGAAGCTAAATACACATTCGTTTCAAATTCACATGGAACATTTTCAAAGATAGACCACATGATAGGACACAAAACAAGCCTCAACAAATTCAAGAAAATTAAAATCATACCGAGTATATTCTCGGATCACAAGGTACTGAAACTAGAAACCAACCCCAAGGAAAAAAAACCCAAAACCCTCAAGATCATGGAGATTAAATAGCATGCTATTAAACGATGAATGGGTCAAGAATGAAATTAGGGAAG
>CM052547.1:50143177-50195216 GCA_028533065.1 Trachops cirrhosus | reverse complement strand
AGGGAATTTCAGGGGAGAATGGGAAGGGTTTACAGGAACAAATATAAAGGACATATGGAGAAAATCTGGGGGGTTGGAAATGGGAGGGAGGAGGGGAGGAATGGGTGGGTGGGCTGGAATGGGAGTAAAGGATAGAAAACGGTACTTGAATAATGATTAAAATAAAATTTTAAAAAATCAAGAACTATGAAGCAATTAAACATTGTCTTGCAATTCTGGGCAGTGCTATGAAATGGCAATACAGTGTGCTAGGAGAGTGCTTAACAAAAGGACATGTTGTAGTTTGAGGTCAAGATAGGCATTGCTTAAGAAATAATATATTTTATATGTATGTTAAATATATAATAATTTATTTAATGCATTATGAAATATATTTCAGGTATTATATACATATGTAATTTCATATATTAGAAATGTTATTTCTCATACACATTATAATATATTACTTATTAAGTTTTCTTTAATAGACAACATAAATTGAACATCATTCCACATTAATAAATATATTTTTATATTTTATTTCATTTTAATGGCTGCATCATATTCCACTGATATGTGTATATCATGTTGTATTCAACCAATCCTTGGCTGTTAGATATTTGGGTTGCTTTTCATTTTTAGTTACTTTAAGCTACCTTGTAAGGAACATTTTGTCAGGAACTCTAATATGTTTTGAAGAGAAATAGTTGTGGTATAAATTGAAATATTATATGCTGTGAAGCAAAATTCTGTATACCCTAACCTCATGTATTCCATAATGAAGCATAATGGAAATATTTATTTTTGGAATAAAATTTCTCATGTATTGTCACTAATGTTCAGTTAGTCATTCCTGAAGATCCTTGGGGAAAATTTAGACTATCCTTCTTGGATGAAGGTTTATGGGTGGTGGATAGTGGCAGAATGTCAAGGGAAATGATATGTGTATATAAAGTCAAAAAAGCCAGAATACCACCTCTGCTTTTTCAAACCAATATATGATCTGTTGTTATAATACTGTATTGCTGGTTTAGCTTTTCTTTAAAAAAAGACTCACTTTTTTTTATGTCAGTATAGTTATTAAAGACACTGTCTAGCCCTGACTGGGTGGCTCAGTTAGTTGGATCATCATCCTGTATACCAAAAGGTTGTGGGTTGGATTCCTAGTCAGGGCTGGGAAACCTGCAACATACCTAGGTTGCAGGTTTGACCCATGGTTAGGGCTTGTATGGGAGACAACCAACCGATGTTCCTCTTTCATCTCTCTCTCCCCCGCCCCCTTCTTCCCTCTCTAAAATCAATAAACATATCCTTGGATGAGGATTTTAAATAAAGACATTTTCTATCACTACTGTTAATGGAAAACCAGAGTCACTTTCCATAAAGAATACATGGTAGTGACTGCTATTTGCCTACCCAGTATTCATTCTTTCCTTTTTTAGTAACTCAAACCTGATTTTATCCAGATTGGCAATGTACCCAAAGCACTCTATCTTCCACCTTCCCCAGTAATCAGGTGTGGCCATGTGATTAAGTTCTAGTCATTAAAATATAAGAAGTTAATAGATGGAACTTCCAGAAAGTCTTTACACATCATTTCTGATATCTGAAATATAATTGTGATGCAATGGCTGGAAGTCCAGTAGCCATCTTGGACCAAGAGGAGAACTTGAGGTTGGATGCTCTAAGGGTGGCAAAGCATCCTTCCCTGCATTCACAAGGAACAGAGTTTTAACTTTGGCTTTTCCTTGTTCCAGGGAATACTGGCTCATGAGAAGTGGAATTGTTTGAGTTAAGATTTATCTTTCGCTTTTCTCTGAGGTTGAGCAGGATGTGTGATGCCTTCCCAAGCAGATAGGGCTTTGCAGGTTGAAAGAGCACCCTGCTGCTGACAACCCTTTCTTTAGCACATTTCCTCCCAGACTACACAGCTGGGTAACAGCTCAAACTCGTGCCACTGCCCAAAGGTCTGAGGATGCCAAAAACACAAATTAAAACAAACAAAAATGATGTGTTTCTCCTATATAATCTCCTCACTTAGGCTCAATGTGAAGTTTTAAAACAGAATGCACACAGTTCAGGAAATGTTACCATCCAAATAGTGTGGGATATGTGAACATGAATATACATGTTTAAGATTACATTTTACAAGATGCCTACACCCCCCAAAAAAAAACCTTTCATTTTGGCATTCTCTTTTTTCTCCCCATGGTTGATTTCCTCAGCTGCTGAGTGGGAGAGAGTATAGGGAGGCTGGCTGGGAGCCTCTGGAGGACAAGCTGGGGGACAAATCATATGCTTTCCCTGCATCCTAGGCCAAGGCTAGCCTATACTCCAGCCCTCACAGGATGCCCCTCAGCCTCCCACCTCCTAGGCTAGAGCTCCAGGACCCTTGCTACCCTGGTCTATAGGGGAATCTGCTAAGCATCTACTAGGACTAATGGCCTGAGGTGGTCAAAGCAAAGCAGACCAGCTGTGGATTTCAGCTCTGCTGGTCATGTCACCCCTCCATGCCTCAATTTCTACCTTGGTAAAATGGGGATCAGTACTGCTGTCTACCTAGAAGGGCTGTTGTGAGAATTAATTCAATGAGTATATGTAAAGTTTGAAACACTAGATGGTTGTACAATATTATAAGTCTCCCAATAGCTAGTAGCAAGAGGTTTAGGAATTCTCATCTTATAGTTGAGGAAACTGAAGAAGAAATTATTTCTTGTAATCATGGAATATATTGGTATGGAGATATATATAAACTTTATATATATGGTTTATATATATACTATATATGGTTTATATATATACTATATATGGTTTATATATATAGTTTATATGTATAGTTTATATATATATAAACTTTATATATACATAAAGTTTTCTTTCTTATTTTGCCCCTTATCATTTGCCCCTGTGAGGATGACAGCAAGACTGCTTCCCTAAAAGGGAGATATTTTCTTCCTTAGTCTATGCATCTCCTTCTTTCAAGGGGATGTGAGGACCTCAGAGTAAACTTGGTAAGATTATGGGCAGCCTAGCCTGGCAAGTCATGGGATCAGAGGTCACCATCAGGGCCTCTCATAGGCTGTGGGCTGAGCTCATAGAAGGAAGTACTAGCAGGAAGCTCAGAGCAGTATGAAACCAAGGCCTGGGTAGGCCTGAGTGTGTGACCTGTAGGAAGTGGGGCTCACACAAACAAGGAAAATAGCTGAGTGCCAGTGCCCAGATCCCCAAAGGCTGTGATGTGGCTGGTGGTAGGAAGTACCATCTTAGGAAAGACAGGGTCTGTGCAGTACCAGCCAGCCCAGGCTAGTCCAAACCAGTTCACTTAGCATGCCAAGTCAGAGGCAGAGATGCATCAGGGGGGAAAAGAATGTCAAGGAAAGGGTATTGGGGGCCCTGCCTGGGACAGTGAGATCTGCATGTCCCCCCTGGACTAGGAGCCTTTGCCATCTTGTAGCCATGTGGTCTTGATCAGGTCATTGGATGGTTGAGTCTCATCTTACTTGCAGAAGGGACTTTTCCTCCCCATGGACTCCATACTGCCTTTGTTATTTCCACCATTTTCAACAAGGAAAGTGAAGGTCATTGAGGTTACAGAATTACACATTGCTCCCCAATGGCAGAGCCAGAATCAGGCCCAGGAATATCTGATGGTGATTGAGTAAAGCAGTGCTGGGAATTCTCCTAGCTCAGCAGCTTCCCCATGTTCTGTTCTCAGCAAATACCAGGAAAATTGATGAAAGGTGACTGTGGAAACAAAGAGCCATGAAAACATTTTGTAAGGGGCAAAGAGCCTCACACTTAACCACAGATAATGTCTTTGTGTTCTCAGAATCACTAGGCAAAGGGTACAGTATCTTCAACATGGTGGGCTTCTGGTGTGGGACAGGTTCCTGACCCACAGGATGAGCATACTCGATGCTTCTTGACTGTTCTATTACTTCTTTTTTTCTTTTTGGGTCTTTTGTATTTATTCCTGTGAACATTGTCTCCCATTTTTGTGGTGGCTCCTTTTAGAGTCTTCTTCCCCTAAGAAACTGGTGTTTATTTTATAATGCAACAGTAGAAAAATCTTTCTATTTTTTTTTCCCCATGGAAGGCCAAAACTCAGGAAAAAAATCAATCAAGGGCACAGCAGGAATTAAATAGGGGGCAGTTTTTTCCCCTCTTAGAAAATATAATGACTTCAGTGTACATGCCTTTGAGATTAAGGGAGGAAAGATAAACTCTATCTGATGAGTCCTGTGCAGTGCACACGGAAGGCTGTGAGAGGAGAAGAAAGAGGAGGGCCTGAGAGAGGAGGGAGGTAAGAGAACCAGGAAGTAAGGGTGTTACAGAACAGATCTGTGGAGGGGGGGAATGATATACTATTACCCAACTGACATCCCCCCACCCCATTCTCCTGGGGTCCCCTGTATTAGGTTCGCCTTGCCTGCTACCAGAGAGTTATAGCTCTCAATGTCAGAGACTGGTGAAAAAGGAAAGGAATTATTTATTCAAAGATTATACAGACTTAAGAGTAATGACTTAATGTCTTAAGATCCCCAAGTCCCTTAAAACAACCACAAACATACACAGTCCTTCCTTCCCCTCTTTGGCCAGTCAGGGGTACTGTATCTCAGGAATGGAAATAGAAGTCTGTGGCTAAGGTAGCCACTGGTTCTTCCCAGTAATCCACGCTTGGCTGGCCGGCCACCCTTGGTTCCCAACACCATCAGCTGTGTCGCCACCATGATCTCCAGGTAATTCAAAACCATGTGGCACATTTTCTCCCTTTCTCCAAAGCTGCATGGTCCCCCCTCTTTCTCTTGCCAAAGCCGCATGATCCCTTCCAGCACGGCTGCCCACCTGGGTTTTAAATGCCAGCGCCAATCCTCCACTGCAGCCCCATTTCTGACTCCTTCCACAATCAGCTACACTTGCCAGCATTCCCATACTTTTTCCCAGCTTTTCTGGGCTGCCATAGTAAGTCTGGGCAGGTGTGGCCCCATGGCGTGGAGCCAATCATCTCCAAGCTCTCACACAGGTGATATAACAAGGGGGAGTTATTGAAGTAACTCCCATCTTCCTGACTCAAAGCAAGGACACAACTATTTAACATATACATGAAACCAGTTAAAAGTTATAGATATGTTAAATGACCATGCCTGAGGGTATTTGCAAAACTGTTGCTATGCAGAACAACTCTCAATGGCCCTGCTCCATGTGTCCCATCCCCCTGTTTAGACTTGTGGTGGGGGAGGGCATCCTGTATTTTTAATATTTTCTGGACACCCTGAGTTCTGGACCCCATTATAAATCCCTATTTGGGCACTCACCTTGGCTGCACCCTATTACAAGGGCAGGCTCACTTCAGCTGGTTTCGCAGGAATTGTCAATTCATTGGTCTGTGGATTTTGGAAAGTCTCCCTCTGCTATGATCATCCCTTTAAAATACTCTCTTGACCAGTGATTCCACATTTCTGTTTACACCCCAGAGGGACCTGGCATGCATACACCGTGTTCCAGTAAAACAACCTGCATGGCCACAACAGAAGAGCTGTTTGATAGCTCAGTCACACTCACAACTTGCTGGTTAAAAAGAAGGAGAAACAGCCATGATCTGGGCTATGGGAAGCTTTTCAAGACATATTGTCAAGGGAAAAGGCAGAGTACAGTACTGTTTATGATAGGAAAAAGAAAACCATAACACAAAATTATACATATGACATATGAGTGTGTGTAGAAAAAGGTCTAGAAGAATGCACACCAAAATGATAGGCTTGGCAAATCTGAGGGAATAATGAGACTGTATTAATGTATTTTGTAATGTAAAATAAGTAAATCAATGAATAAAATGCTTGTTGACCAAGTTATTTGTGGCTCTTCAACTGTCATAGTGATTGAACTCTAAAGGGCCCCGCTGTGGACAGGGAAACCCCAGATGTCATCACAGGAGAAGAGTTTTCTCTGCTAGAGCTTTATGGTCTAAAACAAAATTCTGTGAAGGCCAGTTTAACTTGAGCCAAAGTTTTCATGCCTGGGGACATTGTGATACTGTTGATGGAGAGACCTGGTTCTTCTTGCTGACACATGTAAAGAATTACAGATCAGCAAATCTATTAGTGTGTACTCAGTTTATTAGTAACCTGTTCCCATGGAAGAGAATGGGACTAGGTAGAGGGGGTGGCGGGGGTAAAAGGCAAAATTTCAAGGCAAAGCAGGGTGGCAAAAGTAAGAGTGGCTGAAGACCAGGATGACAAGCCCCCAGGTGGCCTGAGGTAGGGTGGCCAGAGGCCCAGTGGCCCCAGGAGTCAAGAGTTCCAAGGTGCCCCGAGTCCCCAAGAGAGAAATAGTCCTTTGTTCTGAGGACTTATAAAGTTGGTGGGATAGGAGAAAAAAAGTTACATATTGATTAACAGGTAAATGTGGTGCCAGCTTTCCTGAGGGAATGTGACAACCCAAACTTAGGTATGTATGGGGGTCTGTTAGCCCAAATCCTTATCTTGCTCCAGACTCCATTTATTCATCTTACTGTAAAACAAATACGTGACAGGAGGCAGTTAATTAAAATTGGGGCAGTTAACCAAAGTTATTAATGGGCTCTTTCTGTAACCATTAGGGACTCCCTCATAAAACAGATAGTGACCAGAGGTAGACAATTAACCAAAGTTGTTTTATCAGCTTCTTTTTGGGGCACTGGGGACCCTCTCCCGCATTCCAGGCCCTTAGATAAAAGCACAGTTTCAAGGCTTTCTTTCCCAGATAGTGGAAATGCTACATAGAATTTCAAGGACTTCCCTTCTTTCCTGCTAACATAGCGTTGCTTATGATGTTGGAACACCTGGCAATAGTATCAGATCAGGCTCAGGACTACTGAGTTAGCGTGTGAGACATGTCTCCCTCCTCCCCCCTGCCTCAGTTTACTATTTATTCTACCTAAGTGGTCAAAGGTGTTGCCTGGCAACCAGGATGCTAGACACTAGTCGGTAACAGCAGTGCAGTCTCAGAGTTCTTCCTATCCAGTCTCCTGCCTCAACAGTACCCAGTTAATCAGTTAGCCATTGTTGTATAAAAAACCACCCAAAACTGAGAGGCTTAAGGCAACCATTTATCTAGCTCATGATCCTGTGAGTCAATGAATTTAGTCTGGGCTCAGCTGCAGGTCTGCAAGGCCCCTGTGGTCTGAAGATTATCTGGCTATTGACTGGGGCAAGAGGTGTGGAGGTGGCTAGGCTGGTCTCCACCATTTAGCATGTTAGCAGAGTTTCCAGAACCTGCAAGACCCATTGAACCTGGGCTCAGACCTGGTGAAACATCAGCTTTGCTACACTGCATCAATTAAAACAAGCCTGAACCCACATTCAGTCCTGGCTAGGAGGAGCTTCAGAGGCATATTGCAGAGGGGGAAGAACTGTCACCATTTTTGTAGTCACCCTACCAGGAGATCAAGATAAGTGTCCAGGTGTGTTTCCAAGAAGGCAAAGATTGGCAGAATAGAATGAAAAGTGTTTCCTGGAGCTCTTTTGGAGAATTATTTTTTCCCATCCTAGGATATCTCAGTAGTGGTTAAGGGAATTTTCTTGTGGCTCTGATGCAGGACAGTAGAAGCCTCATTACTCTATTAAAGGGCCCTTCAGATCAACTGTCATTATTTCCTTCCCCTGCCCCACTCAGCTTATACATTTTTATGTCCTCAAAACCTAGCCAAATCCCTGGCTTGTCAGCATAAAACATGAATGCATTAATTCCAATTACAATCATTTCTTAAGAGCAGATATGATTGTAGGCTAATTGCAGAGCTGGGGAATTTTGTTTCATGCTTTATGATGTTTCACAGGTCTCCCTCTGTACGTATGTTAAAATGTAATATTTTATTTTATTTTTATTTATTTATTTTTGCTTTTCTTGCTAAATGCACCTTCAAATGTAATATTTTAAAATACAACCTTATTTTTCCCCCAATGACAAAATAGCAATTTACTGTAGAAACTTTGGAAAATATAAAAAAGGACAAAATAATTTAAATAACCCTAATCTGATTACTCAGTGATGGTCAGTACCCTGTTTTGTGGTATATCCTTTCAGCTGTATGTGTGTGTATATGTATGTATATTTTTGTGGGCATGTGTGTATGTATGCATTGTGTGTTATGTGTATACATGTGGTGTGTGTTCATGTGTATGTGTGTTATATATGTATGTAGGTGTGTGTGGTATATATTTGGGAATGGGTATGTGTATAGATATATGTGTATGTGTGGTGTGTGTGGTGTGTGTGTGGTGTGTGCAAATGACTGAGACCAGTGGTTTTGACAACATAATAGACCTTCCCTCCATGTTCCTTGGGGTCTAGCCTGCACCTGCGGTTTCAGGTATTCTTCATTTCCTTCATCATGGTGTGCTCTCTTGTTTTTGTACTTCCTTGTGTTTTTTGTAAGTTGCTTCTGAAAATGGAAAGTGGAAGCACAGCATTTTGAAGCATGATGAGAGCAAATTTGGAGACTGTCTCCTTAACTGCACAGATGAAGAAGCAAAGATCCAGTCTTTCTCAAGGCCACCCAGCAGGTTGGGTGCAGAATAGGAGCTCTTGACCACTAGTGTCCAGACCACAACATGTGGCCTCCTCATTATTCAGATGCTTTTTCTACAGCAAACCCAAAAGAGGCCCTGAATTTCACCGGGAAGCAAACTGTACAGGTGGTGTCTTTTCAGCAGAAAGCCTGAGCCCTGGCCCCACTCTTGCCTTAGAAGTCTCTTCCCCCAGGCAATGTCTTTCTGGGAGGGCCACTCTTTCCTCCTTCTTGATCTGGCCCTGCCCCTCCCTATTCCCTGGCTTCCTTCTCTCTGGTCCCCACCTACCCAGCCCCCATCAGAGCCTCCACACTTGCTACTCTCCAAAAATCCGTCACCTCCTCCTCATCTTTATGGAAACATCGTATCATAAGGCCTTCTCTGAAACTGTATCCTCCACATACACACACATGCACATGTACATCTGCACTCCCTACTCACTCCCTTGCTCTGTTTTTTCCAGACCACCAACCAGCACACTTGCTCTGCATTTCCTGTATTTCTTGTCTGATTCCACTGAAAGGACAAAACAAAACAAATGTTTGGGGGTGGGGCAGGAAGGGATCTCTTCTTTGGTCTTGTCCACTGGTAACTGCTAAACCCCTCCGCCCTGAACATGGCAAATGCTCAGGAAACTTCTGGTTGAATAAAAGATTAATGGAATTTGAAATGAAGGAGGCTAGAGATAAAGGAACAGAGGAGGGCATCATGCAGTTTTCCTTTTAAAATGGACTTGGTCTGAATTTATACATTCTCAAATTATTCTAGCAGGAGGCTCTGTGAAAACTTTGCTTTGGTCCTGTTCAGTTAGAAAATGGTTGTGACCCCTGTGTCAGGGCTCAGATTCTGCACAAGCTCACAAGCATCTCAACAAATTGTCATACATAGGTTGCAAACTGTAATTAGGGCTATGGACACAGATGAGGAAGCAACTCCTTGTGGAAGGGCAGAGGGCGAGGCCAGGTATGAGGAGGAGGTGACCTATACAGGGAGTTTTGATAGCTGAATAGAAGTTTGTGAGATGGGCAGAACAGGGTGACGTTAAAGCAAAGAGATGAGCCTGCTTAAAGGCTTGTCGATTTTGTTTATCTTTTCAAAGAACCAGCTCCTGGATTCATTGATCCTTAGAATTGTGCTTTTAGTCTCTATGTCATTTAATTCTGCTCTGATCTTGGTTATTTCCTTCCTTCTACTTGCTCTGGGCTGTCTTTGTTGTTGTTCCTCGAGTTCTTGTAGGGGTAGGGTTAGGTTGTTTGTTTGAAGTGTTTCTGTCTTTTTAGGTAGGCCTGTATCGCTATGAACTTCCCTCTCAGGACTGCCTTGGCTGTGTCCCATAAGTTTTGGGTTGTTGTGAGTTCATTTTCGTTTGTTTCCAGAAACTTTTTGATTTCTTCCCTAATTTCATTCTTGACCCATTCATCGTTTAATAATATGCTATTTAATCTCCATAATCTTGAGTATTTTGGGTTTTTTTCCTTGCGGTTGGTTTCTATTTTCAGTCCCTTGTAGTCAGAAAAAATGCTTAGTATGACTTCAATTTTCTTGAATTTGTTGAGGCTTGTTTTGTGTCCTATCATGTGGTCTATCTTTGAAAATGTTCCATGTGCATTTGAGAAGAATGTGTATTTAGCTTCTTTGGGATGAAGGGATCTATATATATCAGTTAAGTCCATTTCATTTAGGGCATTGTTCAATGCCACAATATCTTTGTTGATATTTTGTTTGGAAGATCTGTCCATTTTTGACAATGTGGTGTTAAAATCCCCCACTATAACTATGTTGCTGTCAATATCTTTCTTAAAGTCCTCTAAGATTTTCTTTATGTATTTGGGTGCTCCTATGTTGGGTGCATATATATTTACTATGTTTATGTCTTCTTGGTGTGTTTTTCCCTTGAGTATTATGAAGTGACCTTCTGGGTCTCTGTTTATGGCTCTTTTTTGGAAGTCTATTTTGTCTGATATGAGTATTGCTACCCCGGCTTTTTTTTCCCGGCTTTCCATTTGCTTAGAAAATTTGTTTCCAGCCCTTCACTTTCAGCCTGTGTAGGTCTTTGCTCCTGAGGTGGGTCTCTTGTAGGCAGCATATGTGTGGTTCATGCTTTCTTATCCATTCAGCTAGTCTTTTGACTGGGGCATTTAATCCATTTATGTTTAAGGTTATTATTGATAGGTACTTATTCATTGCCATCTACATACCTGTGTTCCTCTCTCTCTCTCTCTCTCTTTCTCTTTCACCAATCCAAAAGAACCTATGCACCCTAATGTTCACAGCAGCACAATTTACAATAGCTAAGTGCTGGAAACAACCTAGGTGCCCATCAGAAAATGAATGGATCAAAAAACTATGGTACATTTAAACAATGGAATTCTATGCAGCAGAAAGAAAGAAGGAGCTCCTACCCTTTGCAACAGCATGGATGGAGCTGGAAAGCATTGTGCTAAGTGAAATAAGTCAGGCAGTGAAAGATAAATACCACATGATCTCGTCTTTAACAGGAACCTAAACAACAAAACAAAGAAATAAACAAAATATAACCAAAGACACTGAAATAGGGGACAGGCTGACAGTGACTAGAGGGGAGAGGGGAGGGAATTTCAGGGGAACTTCAGAGGAGAATGGGAAGAGTTTTCAGGAACAAATATAAAGGACATATGGACAAAAACTAGGGGGGTTGGAAATGGGAGGGAGGAAGGGAGGGGTGGGATGGGTGGGCTGGCTAGAATGGGAGTAAAGGATAGAAACTGTACTTGAATAATGATTAAATAGTAAATTAAAAAACTGGGATTTTATCATGTAAAAAAAAAGCAAAGATAATTACATTTGCAAAAGTACAGAGCTGCATTTCAGTGAAATGTGTGGAGGGAACTACACACCACTTATCAGGGATTGGTGCCATGCTCAGTAGTCAGCAGCTCAGGCTGCCATAACAAATACCACAGACTGGGTGGCTTTAACACGGAAATGTATTGTCTCACAGTCCTGGATGCTGAGGGTCCAAGATTATGGTGTCAGCAGGTTTGGTTTCCTATTAAGGTGTCTCTCCTTGGTATGTCCTCTTTTCTCCTTGTGTCCTCCCATGGTCCTCCCTCTTGTGTGTGTCTGTGTCCCAATCTCCTCTTGTTAGCATATGGGTGGACATCACATGAGACAACTTCACGTGAGGCCCACCCACATGACCTCACTTTACCTTAATTACTTCTTTAAAGGTCCTATCTCCAAATACAGCCACATCTGCGGTACTGAAGGTTTGGATGTCAGCATATGAATTTTGGGGAAAACAACTCAGCCCCTAGCACCATAATAGGAAATGAGTTGGGATTCGTGAAGAAGTCTATGGGGTTGTAACTTTCTCCTGAGAGGTATTAAGGAAGGAACAATATCAACAGATTGAGATTTATAACGATGAATCGAGAACTTGGATTTAACTCAAATAATCCTGTGAATGCCAGAGGCCTTTCTGTGGTATATCTATTACCACAGGGAAAACCTATCTGAAGCTACAGAGGTTGGGTACATTTGTCATGGGGAAAAAAACACCTGAAATTGCCCTCCACACATGGTACTAGTGAGATTCACAAAGTATGGTCTTAAGGTTGTTTGATATCTATTTATAATTACTTTTAATGGTTATCATTTGGAAGAATACCTTTGAATCCTCCTGATAATTAATTTTTATTCTACATGGTGTCTTTGACACAGTGGCCACCTCTCTCATGAAATCCCACATGAACTCAGAAAGAGAGAGCATTTGGTCCCACCTGGCCTGTTTTCAACATCAGGCCCCAGAGTGACAGGGCTGAGGCAAACTCCACTCCTGTAGGGAGAGTCTCCCTTCCTGTAATGTGACTAAGTCATCTGTTTGTGCAGGTCTGGAAGTCTGTGAGCCAGTCCCAGGGACCACAAGTGTGAAATAAACTCCAGCCCAAAGCAGGGTATCTCTGTTTCCTTTGGGACAATTGCTTAAGAGTTAGGTGTTACAGTGGAAGCTGTGGACAGCAACCTAATATAAACTACTATGACTCTCCCCATTTGGGGTTCAGCTGGACTTGAGACCCTGTAGCCAAATTCTCAGTGAGCCTGTTAGTTGATCTGGAGTGAATGTCTCATTTGTTACCAAATGAACCACAACATCCAGTTCTCATTAGTTCTCTTATTCTTAACAATCTTCTATGAGCCTGGAACTTTCTAGATGCTAGAGATACAAAAATAAATTGCCTTCCCTTCCCTCTCCCAGAAATACACAGTCTCTGGGAAAGTGGTTCCACAATGCAGGCAGACTTAAAATTAAACTGTTGTGTGCCAACACTAAAGTTAGAATTCTGAGCACACAAGGAAATGTCAGGGGAAGTGTGCTTAGGGGAAAGAGGAGATAAGTGCAGATCCACAAGGGTGTGTTGGGGAATGTTTCAGATGGAGCAAGAGCATGTGTGAGGTCCAGGGATGTGCAAGACAGAGAGAGCTCTCTAAGCACTCTAACACACCATGAATCCCTCCCGGTCATGTAGCCTAAGACCAATCAGACCTACAGTATTGCCCCCTCCCTGGGGAAATGAGGAAGAGGAGGAGGGGTTATCCCCAGGCCCACAGACCTAATAGGCTTTATGGAGCCCCTGGGGTGTAGAAAGAGTGGGGACTGGAAATTGGGGAATAGGATAGGGGGCAGGAAAAAGGACTGGCAGACTGTGAACCAGTGAGGAGGAGGGAAGTTAGGGGGTAGGCACCCACCTTGAGTGAGTTGGAAGAGAGAAAGGTAAACAGTAATCCTATGATTTTACCACCAGCAAAGATGAGGAATGAAGCCTCATGAGGACCAGGGTGGGAAGGGACCTGAAGAGTCTCATTTTAAAGAAGTGGGAAACATGTGTATGGAATCTGGGAGCAGAATGAGACAGGAAAGCAACTCAAGGCATCACCCCGTGGCATCATCTTGTGGCACTCAAGTGCTTGGTATGGATGAGGACCCTAAGGCTGGAGTGGGGGTAAAGCAGGGGCAGGATAAAGGAGTAGAGGGGTTTGGGAGGGGGTGACAATGGGGGCACATGAGACCAAAGGATGGGTGGACCTGTAATCCAAGGGACAGGAGAGTTTCACAAGCAGAAGGAGGGCAGCTACCATCTGCACAAGGATGATGAGTGGCTCAGAGAGACCTGGAGGAACATAGTGCAGGTGATGTGTGGAGTCACCATATCAGAAAGCTTGATGGAAGTGGCTGTACATTTTTGTTTAACTTTTTTTCCCTGAAGGAGGGTCAAGAAGAGTTGCCCATTTCAGATGGACTCTGCTCCATTTCAGCAATCTGGAGAGAGAGCCTTAGCAACTCATTTGACATGTCAGTCTGCTGATGCCATTACTCTCAGTCTTCTCTCACTTTCATTCCCACCCATGTCTCCCCCTGAACCCCCTCTCTCCCAAGTTCCTGGAGTCTGCGTCTCCCATTCTATTCAAACTCTGTTCTTTGCCTTTCCTTCAGAAAAGTCATAATCACTTTTGTTGTCACAGTAGGCAAAAGTTGGACATTTCACATCTGGTCTCATATGAGGCTGGAACCCGTTCAGCCTGATTCTTCAATCCCCTCAGCTGCATTCACAGAGAGAGCTCATGACAGCAGTTGCCCAAGGGGGATTATGCTCAGGGTGCAGCCACTGTAAGATCTTGTTTGGCCTCAAGTGGAAGAACTGTGCAGTGGAGGACAGACAGACACCATGCTATAAACTCATGATCCCAGTTCTAAGCAGGCTTTCTTTTTTTTAAAAATAAAGATTTTATTTATTTTTAGAGAGAGGGGAAGGGAAAGAGAAAGAGAGAGAGAAACATCAATGTATGGTTGCTTCTCACATGCCCCCCACTGGAGACCTGGCCTGCAACCTATGCATGTGCCCTGACTGGGAATCAAACCAGTGACCCTTTGGTTTGCAGGCTGGCACTCAGTGTACTGAGCCACAGCAGCCAGGGCCTAAATCAGGCTTTCTTATTCTTGGGATCACAATGGGAAAAGGAAGACTAACATCTTCTGGGCATCGATTGACTGTCACCTGCTCTCTCATGTAAACCTTTCAGACTCCTGCCAGCTAAATACCGTTACCCCTGATGTCAATTTTAACTATTGGGAAGACCAGAATTGTAGTGATGAAGTAGTTTGCCCAAGCTAACACAGTGAAAATGTTGCAGCAGAATTTAAATCCAGATCTGATGCCAAAGCCTGTGCTCTTTCTGGGGTCTTCCAGAAACTCTACCAGCCCATGGATTTATGGTGTGGAGGCAAATATATTAGTCAAAACATTAGTCTCTATAATATATTTTCTAACAAAAATAAAGATGATCTTAAGGACACAGAGAAAGTCATTTACAAATGAACTATTCTGTAAAATCTGGATCAGATCAGAAATTTGTTTAATTTGGCATATTGTTCCTTTGATGTTTTCCCCTTTGTCTGGTTCTAAATATAGGAAGATTTTTTCAATATTAAGCATTTTCCTGAAGTTTCAAACCATTACAATCGCTGATCCTGTGGTGTTCTGTAATTTGCCTCAAGCATTATTTATGGAATTTGCAGAACATCCTGTTATTTTTTACAGATTTTTTATTCCTTGATCTCATTGCATCCTGGAAGTCTCTGATAGTAAATGCCTCTCCCCACCCACCAGCTGCTGCCTGTTTATAAACTAAAGGTACTTTCTGTATATTCATCAGGAAGATCTGGGTAAAAGGTCTAGCATTTCTGGATGATTCTGTCTAGCCCAGAATTGGCCAGAGCCCCACCAGGTCATGAGACAGAAAATTAATGGGAGAAATGCCCCCATGGTCATGACACATGGGAAAGTGACAGCTTATCAGACAGCGAGAACCAGCCTCCCTCAGTTCTCTGAAACCAAATTATCAGTCTACAGCATGATACTAAAGGAAGATCATTTTGTTAGACACCAAGAACCATAGTTATGACACTTTTTGTCATGCTGTTTTCTCTTATTTACACAGTGGAGAGTAGGATGTTTTCAAATAAACCCTCTAAATACGACATCCTGAGGATGCATTATTTCTAAAATGCCATACCGTTAACAGCCTTTTAGTTGGTTACATTATAAAGCATATTGTAACAGCTTAAAGGAAAAATCTGAGCTAAAATGTTTCCATAGCCCATATGTTGAATTCTGGCATCTTTATACCTTTTTCAAACTGTCGTCAATTAGTAAAGAGATTAAGTTCTGTCTTTAGGTCCTTTTTAAGATCAAGTGTGTGCTTGGAAGCTGGAGAGAGCTACAAAGGGAGATGTTTTTCTCGGTTGAAGGTGACTGAGAGCAGCAGTAGTTAGGGGGATGAAGATGTGTTGTTTCAAGTGTCTGAGATGAACACTCCGGCCATCAACAAACAGAAAGGAGGAATGACTTTTGTTGCGGGAAACAAACTGTTTTGCAGGCCAACAAGTTGTGATCTTAGACTTTTTGCCATATGCTTTTTAAAAAGAGAAAGAGAGATGGAAGCAGAACCTCCTGATCATATGCTATTCTTTGCCCTGGCAAGGGGACGGACACCTGAGCCTGGTAGCATGCACTTCTTGTCTAACCTGGATCAAATCACCTACCTCTGTAGTCCCTTTGCCCGGTGACTTTGCATCTCCCTTTGTTCCCATACAGCTGTTGGAACATAACAAAGACATTTTTAGCATTAGTGAAGTGTATTGGCTGATGACCCAACATACTTTTTTTTGTTGGCAGTAAATGGACGTATAGCCTTTTTGTTTAAGAATGCATTTCCATTACTTTTAACTTGTCATTGGTCTTATTTCCTTACATTTTGGTGTACAATTCCACTGCTAATGGGATTTCTGCTATTGGCTGTTACCTAGGCACAGAAAACCTACATTAGAAAAATGGGTTTGAAACTATGATATCTAAATTTTAAACAGCATAATTATGTTACAGCCTAAAGAAAGGGGGAAGGAAATATGGAAATGCTGGCATCCTTGTTCAAATCACAAGGAAGTCTGCTAGAACTGGAGACCATGGCTTGATGAATAAAGGCCACTGAGTGGATTTTCTGTCACATCACTGTGGGTGCATTTGATATGGCTCAGGCAGTCACACAGATTCTGCTTGGTTTCCAAGTGAGTCAGCCCAAAGTCTGGATAATTTTATGACCCATTCTTTGAGTGACATATACTATGTCTCTCTCCCTACCAATGGTGGAGAAATAGATTGCCCTAAAAAAGAGAGGGAGAGAGAGAGGAAAACATATGACTTGAGCTACATGTTCTTCAGACCAAAACAATAGCTTTCTGTAGGGTTTTTAACTGGAAGCCAAGTACCACACTAGGAAGAAAGTGGGTATGTCACTGCCAGTGTAATAAACAAAAACATAACTCCCTCTGCTGGCAAGGATATAATGAAACTCAAATTTCCATGGTTTGCTGGGGACAGTAAAATTTATCTAGTTGAAAAGCATTTTTGGTTCTATGAATGAAGACTCCCCAAAATATTAATATATTTTGATTTAGAAATCTCATTTTGCTGAGTTTATTCTAAAAATTTTATGTACGTCTGTAAAAAATAAAGTTCATCTTAGTATTATTTATTATATAGCAAAAGATTGAAGGCAATCTCAATGCCTCACCATAAAAAGTCTTGAATTGAACCACTGACAGGCTATCACGCAGTCACTATAAATCATAAATACAAATTATGTAACACTGTGGAGGAAATATTTATGTGTTATATTGTTGCGGAAAAATCACTCACACGCAGTTGGAATGGCGGAGCACAAACTTTATTACGTGCGGGCTCAGAGGGGCCAAGCAAAAACTCCCAAATTCTGAGCGATGAGTGGTGGATTATTTAGACTTTTATAGTCGAAGAGCAAGCCATAGGGCAGAATGTAGCAAATCTTATTTCAGGGTCAGGGACCGACAAACTTAGTTACAGAGACAGCAGCTAAATTAGTCCAAGTTTTCAAGGACAATAAAAAAACAACAAACGACAGACAGCTGGTTATTTTCTTATCTAAGACTCTGCTCCCACTGAAGCGTTACAAAATCCATGTCAACTTGACACTTTTTGTTTTTTTTTTATCTTTAGCCTACTTCATTCCCCCTTTTGATGCTTAGACAGCATTTTCGCTTGTCTAAGCATCTCTCATCTGCAATTTTTGATATTGATACTGATATTGCTGAAGGGAAAGTATCTTTGTTGCGGCTTTCCGAACTACCGTAGCTTCTAGCTGTTGTACCAGGGTTCAGAGAAGACATGGTCCTAAGGTCAGAACCAAGAATAATATTAGAAGTGGGCCGAGGATCGGGGTCAGCAAGGAAAATAAAGTAGACACCAAAATCTGTTTTATAGGTCTCGCTGACATAGAACTTCCAGACAAGTACTTGGGTGCCTTTTCTACTGGTTCCTAAAGCTAGTCCGACCAGGGTAATTAAGATTAACAGATACATAATATTACAGAAAACAATAAACTCCTAGGAAAATTTAGACTATACAATAAAACAGAATTGCTATACCAAAGTTCTCTCCTAGCGTCCACTCCTCAGGCGTAGTGGATGCTAGTCCTATGCCCAAGATCCCGGCTACGAACATGATAGGGACTAGAAATTCAGCTGGGCATTTATTTGTCCATCTTAGTCCGCCGACACTACTTCCCACTGGGCTGTCTTGGCTGGCTGGCATTGTCCCAGCCTCAGTGGGCGCAGTGAGGCTGGCTCAGCGTCATCTCCTCGAGGTGGGTCAGGCTCGGCAGCCGCCTTCACTCGGGAATGGTGGATTCACAGCGTTATTCCTGCAACCTTCAAAGCAGTAGGAGTGGCTAAAAGTACTAGATGGGGGCCTGTCCATACAGGTTGGAGGGGTTCCCTTTTCCAGTCTTTTACCCATTTATATTGTCCTGGCTGATGGGGGTGCGCTGGCCCCCCTCGGGGTTTTGGTTCGAATCCTAACCGGGCTTCTCTTACCTGATCTAGGGTTTTTCCCAGCTGCTTTAAATATTCTCTCTGCCCCATCTCTCCCTGTACTGACATGTTGGTGCCTCCTATTATCTTTGTTATAGGAGTGGACCTTCCATATACTAATTCATCCTCATCCTCATCTCTATCATCATCACCTTCACTGTCATCTTCTTCCTCATCACTATCTTCGTTCTTGGCATTTTGCCGTTCTTTGCTCCCTTGGCTGGAGTGGCTGCTCCCTTCTTGCCAGGGGTGACCACTGCTTCCTTGGCTGGTGTGGCTGCAATCTTTTTTGCTGTCTTTTCCCTTTGGTTTTTCTAGTTTAATTTCATTACCAAAGACTTTTAAACCAGTGAGTTCCAAGGCTTTTTCTAGGTCTTTAGCAGATTTAAAATCCACATAGCCAAACTTCCAAGACATACCAATTCTGACATCCACAACAGCAAGATCATTTTTAGCAAAAACATCACTGATACCCGTTTTTAATTCAGAAGCAGATTTGCTGAAGTTCAAGTTTCCAATAAAGAGATTGAAAGCTGTAGTTGGTTCTGTGGCTTCTATATTCTGCTTAATGCCTTAGCTAATTCTTGCACCACCTGGGAAACAAAAGCTGGTCCATTGTCACTCCCTAAGCTTAAGGGCAGTCCATGTCGGGGAATTATTTCTCTGAGTAAGACCTTGGCTACTTCTCTGGCCTTCTCTGTTCTGGTGGGGAAAGCTTCGACCCAACTGGGAAAAGTACATATTAGAACAAGTAGATATGTGTATCCCCGGCTTGGCTTGACTTCTGTGAAGTCTATTTGCAGGTTTTCTAGGGGCTGGGTCCCCTGATGTTGCATCCAGGGTGGAACTCGGTTGTTCCCTGATACATTGTTCCTGGCACATGTTACACACCTGGCTGCAGTACTAGTGCATAGCGTGGCAAGGTTAGGTATATACAAATACCTCTGGAGCAAGTTTTCTAGCGCCATTTTCCCCAGATGGGTCAGAGCATGACAGTTCTGGACCACCTGCCCTGCTTGGCTCTGGGGCACGTAAATCTGCCTGTCCAGGAGCCTCCACAGGCCTTCTGAGGTCCTGGCCGCCTTAACCTGTTTGGCCCATTGCTCCTCAGCTGGTTGGTAGTCCTGGTTACTTAAAGGGGAGCTGATTAGGGGACCTGCAATGGACCTCTGGGGGCTTTGCCTTCTGGTGGCGGGGCTAGGCTGTTGGCTGATTACAGTCCTCCTCTCCTAAGGCTCTCTGTCCTTTGCTTATCCGAAAACCCAGATATCAGACTTCTTTCTGGCAAATCTGGCCCCTTTTTTTTTCTTCTGGACACCCAGTATCCTTTGGTGGCCAGGAGCTGGAGTAAGGCCCGCATCCCCTCTGGGCCTGAGGGCGGGGCTACAGGTACTGTGACCACAGAGTGTTCGGCCCCAGTGTTTACTATAAAGTCCAATGATTGGCCCTCTACTTTGGCTCAGACCATAGGCTTGTGGGGGCCAAGTTTTATCAAGCCCAGTCTGGCTTATTTGGTTTTCAGTCCTGCCAGGCTGAGGATACCCGGGGCCGGGGGAGGTGGAGAAGTTTCCTTTTGCTTTTAGTTTGGGCACTCTCGCTTCCAGTGGCCTCTTTCCTTGGAATAAGGAGGACACTGGTCCACCTTAAACTGGTCCACCTTAAAATGTCCCTTCTGCCCTCTCTCAGGCGGGCCTTGCCAGGGCAGCTGCTAACAAGACTGCTTTTTTTTTTTTTTCTGTTTCTCTCTCATCAGCTGCGATGGGGGGCGGTTCTTCCTGGTCGGGATTCCTGTGGCCTGCGAACTTGGGGAGGTGACACCTACGGTGGCGGGGTGTCTGGTCCAGGAGGAGCCGATGGTGGGGTCCACCATACAGGGGCGGATATATGGGTGGATTATTGTCCAGGTGGCCTCCTCCCGCAGCTCGGCCGATTTCTCCCTGGTGTGGCTATACTAAATCACTTTGGGGCTGTCCCTGCACACTGTTGGACATGCCCTGTGCTAACTCCTGCCATCTATCAATGTAAGCATACTGGTCAGGGTATCCTGGCTTCCCAGCTACTTTCAGATGTACTGCCCGAACTATGCTTAAATTCAGGGTGCCCTCAGGGGGCCAGCCTACCCCAAATGTGGGCCATTCCGACGAACAAAAAGTCTGCAACCAGCCTGGGTCTAAAGAGGGATCCTGTCCCTGAAATCGGCTGAAATTCTGGAGCATACAATCTAAAACAGTTGAGGGTCCTCCTCCCATGATTCCTCCCTCTCCGCACGGACAAACAAAGGGCAGGGGAAGAATCAGCCCTCTTGCGAGGTTTCAGTCGATCTTGGCTAAGGCTGCCCCAGTAGAATTTGGGGTTAACTGCCAGCCGTTATGCCGTATGACCTGACACAGGAACCGCAGACTAAGGCCCACTGAGACCCCGTAAACTGTCAGGCTTGTGGGGTCACAAACACAAACACTCTCACGCATTCATTCTGAAGTTATACATTTCCTCCCCCGAATGGAGCCTGATGACCCAGTTGCCTGGGTCTCTGGTGACTCAGTTGCCTGGGTCTCTGGTGACTCAGTTTCCTGAGTCTCTGGTGACCCAGTTGCCTGGGTCTCTGGTGACTCAGTTTCCTGAGTCTCTGGTGACCCAGTTGCCTGGGTCTCTGGTAGATTTGAGAGGTAGCTAATCTCTCCCTGGTTTCGGGTCCGGTCCCCGGGGCACTTACTGATGATGACGCCTCTGGCTTTGTGGTCTGCCAATCACCTGTGGCCCAAGTCCTGGAGCGACCGGGGGCTCAGCACCGGGGCCAGGAAGCCTGAAATCACCTGGGCACGTGCTCCTCCTTCAGGGCTGGGCTCCCCACCGGAGCCCTCGCTCGGCTACCCTCACTGGAGGCAAGTTGCCTGCTCGTGTGAGGTCGTTTCCCAGTCAGGGAACGAAAATGTTGTGGAAAAATCACTCACATGCAGTTGGAATGGCGGAGCACAAACTTTATTACGCGCGGGCTCAGAGGGGCCAAGCAAAAACTCCCAAATTCTGAGCGACGAGCGGTGGATTATTTAGACTTTTATAGTCGAAGAGCAAGCCACAGGGCAGAATGTAGCAAATTTTATTTCAGGGTCAGGGACCGACAAACTTAGTTACAGAGACAGCAGCTAAATTAGTCCAAGTTTTCAAGGACAATAAAAAAAACAACAAACAACAGACAGCTGGTTATTTTCTTATCTAAGACTCTGCTCCCACTGACACGTTACAAAATCCATGTCAACCTGACACTTTTTTTTTTTTTATCTTTAGCCTACTTCAATATATGTTAAGTTAAAAATCAACTCTAGGCCCTGTTACCTTGCCAAGACCTGACACATCTGTTCAGTTGCAAAGAGCTTTCATCATCTTCCTGTAGCAGCCCTGACAGAGAAAGGCCTTGTCTAATTGGAACACTTACAATCTCTTCCACACCATGCCCAAATATATGCCCCTCCCCTCAGAAACATGAGATAATGGGGTATAGACTAAGCAAGAAGTCAAATGACACTCCCTGGCTGTTCTTGCTGGAAGGGCATACCCATGACCACCTCCACCTGCACCTTTTGCCCCTTTGTAGCACACGTGTCATGGGTGTCCTAGCATAAGCCTCAGGCCTGAGAAAGAGCAGAGTAATGCATGCAAGGTGGCTGTCCTATCTGAGAGAAGCTGGGCTGTCTGAAAAGAGCCTGAGAAAGCCACACTAGCCTGCCCTGGTCATGTTATAGTGTTCAGAGCCATATGCAGGACAGATGGCCTCCCAGGACCATAGAAAATAGTATGGTTTTGTGCATTTGTTAAAAATGTAAGTGGTGAGCCATGTAGGCATCATTTCACAGTTTGGGTTTTTTTCTTTCAACAATTTGTGTTAGAGTTCTTCCTGGGTCAGTTCATATAGTTCACATTGGCAGGCCATTGAAAAAAAAACACACTTTAATAATACATGTTTCCTCTACTATAAGAAAGTAGGGCATTCCTATGAAATCTTTTGTAGGCCAAAATAGTAAAGCAATGATACAGTTACCATTATTTATAAGGAACATTTTTTGAGCATTCTGAAACCCAAATTTCAACACATGAACATCTTTATTTTGTTCACCACAATTGAAACAATTAATCATGTCCAGTTTTATGCTAAGTATAACACTCTTATGAGCTTTCTTGGTTTTTCTGGTACATCAGGACACATCTTGCTAATGGATGCACAGAATAAATGAAGTTAAAGGGCAGATGCTGACATGGTTCCTGGGGAAGGAGTTTGGTTGGGGCCAGTCTTACTGTTCAGGGTGCCACTGCTTCTATAATGGCTGCTACAAAACAAACCCTGAACACTGTTTTAATTTTCACCTTTGCTTCTAGAAGCAAAAATCCTCTGGATTTCTTTTGATTAGTGAAAACAGGTACTAACTTCTGTCTTTTGTAAAAGTGAGGTGCCCTGGCTGGTGTGGCTCAGTGGATTGAGTGCTGGCCTGCAAAACAAAGGGCCCCTGGTTCAATTCCCAGTCAGGGCACACACCTGCCTCTCATTCCCACTTTGCAAATGAAGAGACTGAAGTGCAAAGAATTTGAAAACCTTGTGTGAAGCCTTCCCACAGTGAAGCCATATTTGATCCGAGGCAGCCTAAAACCCAGAGTCATTCCACTTAACCTCATACTCAGTGGCTGCCCCAATGCTTTTCTAGTTTTCTCCATACCTACCTTGAACATGTATTACTTCTATAATCAGAGAAAGGATCAAGATGTATTATTTCAAATGCAGGCAGATTGATACAGGTGTTTTTCATCATGCTACACAGTACTGCCTGAACAGAAAACATTTTCAGTGCTGCCTGAAACAATTTTCTTTGGTGATAGGTATGTTCTGCATCAGCCCTGCCCAATATGGCAGCCACCAGTCAGTTACATGTGGTTGCTGAGCACTTAAAATGTGGCTGATGAGACTGAGCAACTGAGTTTTTAATGGTTTTCATTTTAATTCATTTAAATTTAAGTTTAACTGACAAGTGGACTGGTAGTTAGCTACCATCCTGAACAGTGCAATCGGTGCAGCACATTTCTCAGTGGCATTGCTTGATGGCTTAGTAGGGCAGGGGTGTCTACCCTGTGACCTGCAGGCCGAATTCGGCCCAGTATGGCTATGAATTTGGCCTAACACAAAATCTTAAATTTACATAAAACCTTTTTTTTCGCTTATCAGTTTTCATTAGTGTTTGTGTACTTAATGTGTGGCCCAAGACTACTCTTCTCCCAGTGTGGCCAAGAGATGCCAAACGGTTGGACACCCCTAGGGAGGGACTCGGCACCCTGCTGACAGAATTCAGGCCACCACCCTGTCTGTTTGGTCTATTCTCCTGTGCATACTCCTACAGGGGTTGAGCTGGTCACCACACACCCATACTGGGAGACGAGCAGTGTGCCCAGGTCGTGGGCAGAGAAAGCCAAATGGCTATTTCTAACTTGTTCTTGGGCAGGGCTTGGAGGGACTGGATCCCCGCTATCAGGATGCCTTTAGTACCTCTGCCCCTTGTTTCTTATTCTGACAAGACTGAGTGGGTGGTGAAAGTTTGACATCTGATTCCAGCCCCCCATCTCCACCCTCAGTCATTATCATTTGGGACCCCCACCTGGCTCCTTAGGAAATGGTTCAGGAAACAAACACTCATTTGTTAGTGCCTCCTAGGGTAAGTTTTGCTCCTGCATGTAATTGAGGACTCCACAGGAAAGATCTAGATCATCATTTCCAAACTTCCAGTAATCACAAGCACTTCTAACATCCTCAGGTACTAGCATAATATTACTGTGTGTCATATGTTAATTTATAATTAATGCCTGTTTTAAGGAGCAGTAGATGATTTCACTGTATCCTGGAGGGAGTCAGTGATGTCCTGGAATTGAAAATGACATAGCAGATGATCCAGTGCAAAAAACACAGGGCTGCTTTTTGGTTTCAGCCCATATCTTCATCATAACCTAATAGCAGCAGTGAGCAAATACTGAACACTTACTGTGTGCCACACTCAGTGCTAACCACCTTACACTCACACCCTCCTATAATCCTTGCAGTACCCTATGGAGTGCTTCTTACTATAGGTGAGGAAGCTGAGTCTTCAAGAGGTTAAGGTCACCTGCCTGGGTCACACCAGCTTGCCTTCATCCTTAACCCCAGTCCTCTACTCCCTTTATTCTCTGGCTTTTGTCTCCTGTCTTTAAACTGGATAGTGACTCCTTCCTGCAGATTTAGCTATTATCAAACAAAATAACCACACACAGGTCCAGTGAGCTGGCATAGGGTCAGACATGTAATACATGCTTAACAAATTAGTCACTTTTCATGTTCATGATAAACTAATGAGCAAAATAGAAACATGGAACAGACTGACAGCTAAGAGGGGAGGAGGAGAGAAGGTGAAGTGATTAAAGAACATTTATGATGACCCATGGACATGGACAATGGTGTGGGAATTGCCTGTGGGAGTAGAGGGGCAGGCTGATTGGAGAGGGGCAAAGGGAGAAAAATTGGAACAACTATAACAGCATAAACAATAAAATATTTAAATAAAAATGCTTAACACTTGAGGCTCTTTTTGCATTCATGACATCTTTGCTGAATTTGAATTTGCAGTAGTGTTTATTCATTCTTTTATTCATAATGTATGAAGGGCTGTCATCCTGAGGGCCCTGTCTGGGCATAACTGAATAGAGGGAAGTTCGAACTCTCAAGGGCAGAAGGATCTACTTATCCTCTGTGGTTGAGGAAATGATGACCCAGTTGTGGCATTTCTGAAAGCTCCAGGATCCCAACTTCAACTGAGTTTAGTTATCTGCATCCCCAAGTATTTCAGAAATCTCCTCTTCTTAATATTAAAAATATAACATCTCTCATACCAGAGATATGAATCTGCACTTCTTTTTAAAGCAATTCACTCTACCATGTGCAAGCTCCTTTGTTTTTTAAAAGTAACATTTGTTACAATACCAAAAGAAGTTAAGCATGGATTGCAGTGTTTCTATGTTTTTATCATGTTTTACCAACCTTAAGCTCTGAAAACTGTGATAGCATTGCACAGGAACTTGAATCTGCTAGAAGATACAACATAAGTAATTAATATTTTTGAGGGGGAGAAAACAAAAGGTCTGCTACATGTTAAACCTGGGAATTTTTAGTTTGAAGGAACTTAAGCTGGCAGGTAATTTAATGCTTCATCTGTAAAGTTACGATCACACTGAGGATACAGACTAGTTATTGTTCATCTCTTTGGAGAGCTGAACAAGAGAAAATCCTTTTAAGTGTGAGAAACACAAGTTAGACAAATAGAAGAATCTCTGACAGGGAAGAATGCTGAACACCACAATAATTTATAAACTTTCTCTTTTGAAACTATTTATAGAAGAAAAGGAAATGGGAGACCTACTATATGTCGGGTATGTTTTGCTATTTCATTTATTCCCCTGATAAATATATGACATGAGTGTATGTCTGCCAGTTTTACAAATGGGCAAGTAACCAGGGTTAACTACCATCTCAAAATTTGTTTCATTCTCTTTCTTATTTTATGCTTTTTTCATATAGATATGGCTCTCTAAAACATATTGTTTGCTTTTGGGTTTTGTTAGCTTCATATAAAGTAGCTAAACTGCATATTTATGCAGCTCTCTATGACTTGCCTTTTTCACTTTATATTTTCTAAGGTTCATTCAATTTGCTAAGTGTAATTTTAGTTCATTCATTTTCACTACTGTAGAATAATCCCTTTTGCTACACTGTGTCCATTCTGTAGCTATGACAATAGGCTGTCATGAATAGTCTTATGCCTTTCTCCTGGTATACTTGTTTAAGAACCTCTCATGGGTGTAGGTATACCTGGAGGTACAATTGCTGGGTTGTAAAGTATGGAATTTTAAGCTTATAAGACACCAAATTGTGTTCCAAAGTGTTTGCACTAGTTTTTCTCTCTTCTGTAACATAGATGAGGTTTTAACTCCTTTTAAGTTTAGAAGTGGATGTTTAATCCTAACAAGGCTTTGTGGCACTCTGGCACACATCCACAAGTGACTACCATTCTCCCTCTGGGTCTGAGTGGCCATGACTCTCACAACTCTCACAGCCAGTCCAGTAATGTAGTTCTCAAGGCCTAAGGCTCCACAGTGATTGCCTGTCTCATTGACCTGAACCACATGTCTTGCAAGAGTCCCCTATTCTGGGGCTTGCTGACCTCCTGTGGGTAGGCCAGGAATGCAAGGCCCAATACCTTAACCATGGTGGAAGGTCCTCTTACCACTCATGTTCCCAGGGAAACCAAAGCCAGCTCTCCAGAGCCTCAGTTCTGCCTCAGCCTTCGCGTGTCCCATGGCTGCCTTGCTGGTGGGAGGAAAGATCTTCTTGAAAATCAGGAATTGAGGAACTCTCCAGGTTAATGTGAAAAAATACAGCAGTCTGCTAAAGAACTAATAGTGCCTTGGATCACTCTACCTGGGTGTTGTGGACTTGGAACAAAGCCAAGACCAGAGCAACTTTTCTAATTAGTTCTTTCATGCTTTAACAGAGCTGGTTCCTTTTGTAGGCTGAGCCAAAGTGGTCTACGGAATGTGGCCAGCTTTGAGGGTCAGAAAATTCTATCTGGTTGCTACCTCCAAAGGAGTAGAGGTGAGAGAAGAGATTTCTGTTTTACAGAAACCCCTAATGGAGAGCATGTGTGGTAGGGGTTAGAAAAACTGAAACTGTGGGCCCACTGCAGACCCTTCACCATGAGGGGTGATGGCATTGCTTTCACAGTGAAGTTGGCAAAGGGAGCTAGGCACCCCCATGTCATGTAGAAGTAATCTCCTCACTTTAGATTTGCCTCTCTGACTTTCAAAAGATAGAGAAACTGGTGATAGAAAGTACTGGTCTGATGTTAACATGTATTCATTTGACTACATTTTAAATAATACGTGCCACATCCTTTTCCTCATTATCAAAGTAAGATATGTTCAAGGTAGATTTAGGTGGGTGGACTAGTAATGCATAGAGGCAGCTGTTCAGACCATAGTGCTTAATGGGTGGGCTCCAGAATTAGTCATCTTCGGGTCAAATCTAGCCCCGCCACTGCAAAGCCTCATGCAGTTTTCAACTCCTTGAGGTCTCAGTCTCCTCATCTACAAGGAAAGTAGATGATGCTGCAGGCCAGCCTTTGAGCTAAAGGCTGTATTCTTCTGTCCTGACCAGTGTGGCTTAGTTGATTGGGCATCATCGTGCAAAATGAAAGGTTGCAGGTTGGATTCCCAGTCAGGGCACAGGCCTAGGTTTCGTATTCAGGGCTCATATGAGAGGCAACCAAATGATGTTTCTCTGTTACACTGGTGTTTCTCTCCCTCTCTTTCTCTCTGCCTTCTTCTCTCTCTAAAAATAAATAAATAAAATCTTTAAAAAAAGAAAAGGTTGTACTTTTCTGTGTGAGGTCAGAGAGGGTTTCCTCAGCCATCCCTGTGTCCTCCATTTCACATCTTCTCTCATTGGCTGAATCTTCATCCCACCCTACCCAAGTAATAGCTCTATACCCTAAACTCTCTTCCTCTGCTCAGAGGCAAAGCTCTCCCCTCCTAACCCCTGGTAATCTGAACAAAGTCCACTTTAGGGTTCTCTGTACTAGCATAGTTATAGTTGATGGACAGAGCTTTGGACAAGACTTTCCATGATGATCTTGTGGCAAAAGTGATATGATGAGGTCAATTACAAATTTGTTTCATTTTTTAATTACCATTGCTTTCAATAGTATATTAGTTTCAAGTTTATATAATTTACAGAGTGATCTCTCCAATAAGTCTAGTGCCTTCCTGAAACCATACATAGGTATTGCAATATTATTGACTATATTATTTATGGTGTACCTTACATCCATGTGACTATTTTTTTTACTGCCAATTTGTACTTCTCAACCTCTTCACCTTTTTCATCTAACCCCCCAAACTTCCTCCTACTTTGCCATCATTGGTTTGTGTTCTGTATCTGTTTGTTTCTGTTTTGTTTGTCCATTTATTTTGTTTTTTAGCTTCCACATGTAAGTGAAATCTTATGGTGTTGGTCCTTCTTTGTCAGACTTATATCAGTTAGCATAATACGCTCTAGAACCATCCATGTTGTTACAAATGGGAAAATTTCATTCTTTGTACATATAAGCCCTTTGAGTCCTCTGTTTCCTATACCATTTTGATTTCTCCCCATCTATTTTATGACAACTAATTATGCATCTTCTTCTCTGTACCTTTCCCCCCTATTCTTCCTTTCCCACTCTCCACTGAAAACCCTCCATGTGATGTCCATTTCTCTGATTCTATTCCTGTTCTAGTTGTTGTCTTAGTTTTTGTTTTCATTGTTTTTCTTTCTTTTTTTTTTAGGTTCATTTGTTGATAGTTGTGAGTTTGTTGTCATTTTATTGTTCATATTTTTTATCTTCTTTTTCTTAGATAAGTCCCTTTAATGTCTCATATAATAAGGGCTTGGTGATGATGATCTCCTTTAAGTTGACTTTATCTGGGAAGCACTTTATCTGCCCTTCCATTCTAAATGATAGCTTTGCTGGATAGAGTAATCTTGGATGTAAATCCTTGCTTTTCACAACTTTGAATACTTTCCACCCTTGTTGCCTATAAGGTTTCTTTTGAGAAATCAGCGGATAGTCTCATGGGCACTCCTTTGTAGGTAACTCCTTTCCTCTTGCTGCTTTTAAGATTCTCTCTTTGTCTTTAACCTTGGGTAACTTAATGATGATGTGCTTTGGTGTGTTCCTCTTTGGGTCCAACTTCTTTGGGACTCTCTGGGCTTTCTGGACTTCCTGGAAGTCTATTTCCTTTGCCAGATTGGGGAAGTTTTCCTTCATTATTTGTTCAAATAAGTTTTCAGTTTCTTGGTCTTCCTCTTTTCCTTCTGGCACCCCTATAATTCAGATATTGAAACATTTCAAGTTGTCCCAGAGGTTCAAAAGTCTTTATTTTTTCGAATTCTTGTTTCTTCATACTGTTCTGCTTGGATGTTTATTTCTTCCTTCTGTTCAAATCATTGCTTTGAGTCCTGGTTTCCTTCCTGTCACTGTTGGTTCCCTGAATATTTTGCTTTATTTCATTTTGGGTATCTTCCATTTGTTTTTTCATTTTTTGACTAAGCTCAATCAGTTCTGTGAGTATTTTGATTACCAGGACTTTAAATTCTCCATCAGATAGGTTGGCTATCTCCTCGTTGCTTAGCTCTCTTTCTAAGATTTTTTCTCTGTTCTTTCATTTTGGCCCTATTTCTTTGTTCAGGGCACCTTTTAAGTTGTAAGGGAGTGGGGCCTTAGGTATTCACCTGGTCAGGGCAACCCTCCTTGCTGCAGCACTGCTTGTGAGGGAGGGGCCAGAGAGGGAACAACGCAGCTCCCCTGCTCTCTCTAGCCCACTTTCCAACAGACTCTTGTGTCAGACTGGGAGTTTCTCCCACCTCGAAAACCACCATAGTCCACAGCCAGCTCTGAGTCTCAGTTTTCCCTTGAGTCAGCCTCACCCATATATGGTCCACTGCCTCACATCAGGTCCTCTCTCTCCACTGCCTTATGGGTCTGGTTGTTGTGTTTGATTGTTTCGAAATTAATCATTTTGATTAATTTTGTGGTTGTTGGAGTTCTATACAGTTTGATTTTGTGATGCTTCTGGTTATTTATTGATTTTAGATGGGTTGTTATCCTTCTTTTGGTTATGCGAGGAAGCTAAGGGTTTCTACCTACACTACCATCTTGGCCAGAACCTATTTTTAATTTTTTTTAAGAAACCTCCATATTGTTTTCCATAGTGGTTGTGCCAATTTGCAATCCTACTAACAGTGTACAAGGGTTTCCTTTTCTCCACATTCTCACCAACACTTATTTGTTGGTTTTTTGATAATATCTATTCTGACAGGTGTGAGATAGTATCTCATTGTAGTTTTAATTTGCATTTCTCTGATGATTAGTGATACTGAGCATATTTTCATACGTCTATTGGCCATCTGTATGTCTTCTTTTAAGAAATGTCTATTCCAGTCCTCTTCCCATTTTTTAGATGGATTGTCTGTCTTTTTGGTATTGAGTTGTATGAGTTCCTTATATATTTTGGATATTAACCCCTTATTGGATGTAATCATTGGTGATACATAAGTAGGTTGTGCTTTTGTTTTGTTGATGGTTTCCTTTGCTGTTCAGAAACTTTTCAATGTGATGTAGTCCCATTTGTTTATTTCTCTTTTATTTCTCTTGCCCAAGGAGATATATCAGAAAAAAATATTACTAAGAACAATGTCAAAGAGTTTTTTGCTGTTTTTTTGCTAAAAATGTTATGGTTTCAAGTCTTACACTTAAGTCTTTAATCCATTCTGAATTTTTTTCTTGTATATAGTGTAAGAAAGTGGTCAAATTTATTTTCTGTATATATCTGTCCAGTTTTCCCAACATTTCCACACATTTATTGAAGACACTGCCTGTACCCCACTGTATATTATTGACTCCTTACTCATAGATTAACTGACCATATAGGCATTGTTTTATTTCTGGTCTCTCTATTTGGTTTCATTGATCTATGTGTTGGTTTTTATACTAGTACCATGCTATTTTGATTACTATAACTTGGAAGTATAGTTTGATATCAGGTAACATGATACCTCCAACTTTGTTTTTTCTCGAGATTGCTTTGATTATTTGGGGTCTTTTGTGGTTTCATATAAATTTTAGGATTATTTGTTCTAGTTCTGTGAAAAATGCCATTTGTGTTTTGATAGGGATTTCACTGACACTGTAGATTGCTTTGGTTTGTTTGGACATTTTAGTGATGTTAATTCTTCCTACCTATGACCATGGTATATGCTTCTATTTATTTGTATCTTCTTCAGTTTCTTTCTTCAATGTCTTACAGTGTTTTGAGGACAGGTCTTTTACCACTTTGGTTAAATTTATTCCTGGGTATTTTATTTATTTCATACAATTATAAATGGGATTTTTAAAAATTTCTCTTTTCTGATAGTTCATCATTGGTACATAAAATGCAACCAATTTCTGAATATTAATTTTGTATTTTATTGAATTATTTCTCAGTTATAATTGTTGAATAATTTTCAGTGGACTTTTTAGGGTTTTCTATATATAGTATCATGTCATCTGAAAATAAGAACAGCTTTACTTCTTCCTTTCAAGTTTGTATGCCTTTTATTTCTTTTTCATGGCTGATTGCTGTTACTGGGACTTCCAACACTATGTTGAATTGAAGTGTTGAAAGTGGACATCCTTGTCATGTTCCTGATCTTAAGGAAAACACTTTTAGTTGTTTTACTGTTGAGTATGATGTTAGCTGTGGGTTTGTCATAAATGGTCTTTATTATGTTGAAGTATGTTCCCTCTGTTCCCACTTTGCTGAGAGTTTTTTATCAGAAAATGTATGATGGATTTTATCAAATGTTTTTTCTGTATCTATTAATATGATCATATGAATTTTACCCTTCATTTTGTTTATGTGGCATATCACATTAATTGATTTGCCGGTATTGAACCAAGCATTCATCCCAGGAACAAATTCCATTTGATCATGGTGTATGATCTTTTAAATATAGTGCCAACTTTGACTTGCTAATATTTTTTGAGAATATTTGCATCTATGTTCATCAGAGATATTCGCCTATAATTTTCTTTTTTTGTAATGCCATTGTCTGGTTTTCAAATCAGGGTAATGTTGGCCTCATAAAAAGCCTATTTTTTTAGATTAGCTTCATAAACACAGGGACTAATTCTTTTTAAATATTTGGTAAATTTCACCCGTGAAGCCATGTAGTCCAGACTTTTGTCTGTTGGGAGTCTTTTGACTAGTGATTCAATTTTATTAGTAGTTATTAGCCTGTTCAGATTTTATGGTTTTTGCTGATTCAGTCTTGAAAGATTGTTTCTAGAAATTTATCCATATTTTCCAGGTTGTCTATTTTATTCATACATACTTGTTTGTAGTATTATAATCCTTTGTACTTCTGTTATGTCAGTTGTCACTTTCTCCTCTTACATTTCTGATTTTAATTATTTGGGTCCTCTCTTTTTTTTGTTGATGAGTCTGGTTAAAAATTTATTAATTTTGTTTATCTTTTCAGATAACTAGCTCTTGTTTTCATTGACCTTTTGTATTTTTTAGACTCTATTTCATTTATTTCCACTCTGATTTTTGTTATTGCCTTCCTTTGACTTACTTTGGGATTTATCTGCTCTTCTATTTCTCGTTATTTCAGGTATAAGGCAATGAGGCCTATTTACTAAAAATGCAAATGTCACTCTTGTACCAAAACCCTCCTCAACTCTTCATCTGTCCCTCCAGGTAGAGGCCACATCTGGACAGTGGGATCTGACTCCAAAGCACCACAACTCTTCTCACCAGGATTTTTGTTCTCTCTGTCCCAGGCCTGAGCCTCACTCTCCCTCCCCCTTCTTTGAATGTGGCCATTCTTCCAATTCACTTCAGACTGCACTTCCTCAAGGAGCCGGGGCAGCAGCCTGGGAAGTTGCTAACACTCCAAGAGACCAGTTTCTGTGTTCATAAAACTCACACATGTGCCCACACAGTGTGCCTTGGGGAATATCCTTGAAAGCAGTGAGTTCATAGACTCATGTGAGTCTCGGTGAATGAACTGCTAGTTGTTATATTAATTCCAGTGTTAATCTCAGCTCAGCCCTTATGTTTCCACCGTACCTACTCTCAAATACTTGGAAGGCTTCCAAATCACGCGTCCTGGTGGCCTCCATGTTTGCACATCTTCAGAAGTTAAAGAGCTCAGCCACATAGCAAGTGAGACTGTCTCATTGTGACACCACCAAGCACTCACATAACTCACCTCAGGTGTGAACAGCTCTGGGCACACACTCAGAGGAAAGGTGCCATCTATGTGCTTTCACAGCAGGTTCTTCATCTGTTTAGGAAGGGCTTTGTTTTCATTCCATTGGTCTCTGAGGCTCCTGTTCTTCCTTGTGTTTTTCATTGAGCTCTGACAGTCAAAGCACTAGATTTGTAGTCTGAAGTCTGCACTCAAGTCCTTGCCTAGCCTCTAACTCACTGGGAGACTGAATTCCATCTAATCTCTCTGAGGGTCAGTTTTCTTAGGTAGAAATTCGGGGTAAGAATCCTGGATTCACAGAGTTATGAGGATCAAATGAAATAAACTCTGATAGGAGCCTTTGTAAATTACGCACTGCCACACAGATGTCAGGTGTTGCTTTTTGAAGGCTTAATCTCTCCTTGTTCCAGGCTGTATTTTACCACCCTTTTCTTTTATTAAGAAAAGGAGAAGCAGTTGAGATCTTGCTCCCTGGCATATGTCATCAGTTTGGCTCAAATAAATTCTTATAAAAATTCTCATGGAAGGAAAGGAAGGAAGGAAGGGAGAGAAGGAGGGAGAGAGACAGCTCAGAACTCAGAAGGGCCACTCCTCAAAAAACTAAATAGAATTATCATATGACCCAGCAATCCCACTTCTAGGTCTACACACAAAAGAATTGAAAGCAATGTCTGGAAGAGATATTTGTACAGTGATATTCATAGTAACATTACCCACAGTAGCCAAGAGGTAGAAGCAACCTAAGTGTCCATTGACAGTTGAATGGATAAACAAAATGTGATAGATATATGCATACAGTGGAATATTATTCAGCCTTAAAAAATAAAGAATGAAATTCTGTTACATGCTATAACAAGGAACAACCTTGAGGACATTATGGCAAATGAATGAAATAAGCTGGTCACAAAAAGACAAAACTATATGATTCCACTTATAGGAGATTCTTAGAGCAGTCAAATTCATAGAGACAGAAAATGGGAGGGTGTGTGCCAAGGGCTGCAGGGAGGGGAACTGGTAGTAAATGTTCCATGGAGGTATTAGTTAGCTCAGGCTGCCGTAAGAAAGTACAACAGTGTGGGTGGCTTACACAACACTTATTTCCTCACAGTTATAGAAGCTGGAAGTCAGAGATCAAGGCATTGGCAGGGTTAGTTTCACTGAGGCCTCTCTCCTTCATTTGCAGATGGCCATCTTCTTCCTGTGACCTCATTTTAACTTAACTACCCCTTTAAGGGCCCTGACTCCACATAGTCACTTGGGATTAGGACTTCAACATGTGGATTGCAGGGGAGGGGTGGTGCATGTAATTCAGTCCATAACAATGAGTATGGAGTAAGTTTAGAAAGATAAGAAAGTTCTGATGATGGATGATGGTGATGGTTAATTGTGAATGTACTTAATACCACTGAACTGTACACTAAAAAAATGGTTAAGATGGTATAAATGTTGTGTTATGTATATTTTACCACAATGCAAAATTAAATTTAATTAAATTTTAAAAGGGAAAAAATCCTCAGAGAGGCCAGGGAACTGAAGATACCGCTGAAAGGGTGACAGAACTGGTGGGCCCTGGGCTTCATATGAAGGTCAGAGAGGGAGGGTGGGGACACATGGGGGAGGGGGACAGGACAGTTGGGAACTCAACTTCCTAATCTGCACAATGAGGGGAGATTAATTCCTATGTCCAATAGTGGTTAGAAAGTGTTCAATGAAATAAACCATTCAGGTTCTCAATAAAGAGTGGCTGGTAATTCTGGTGAAGAAACCACTGAACTTTGGCAAGAATCAACCTCCTAGTTACTGCAGTTCTCTCATCTCCCATTCCTTTCCAGTTGGCCATGGACAGAGCGAAGGGGAGAGGATGGTAGTGTCTGACTTCCATGTTTTCATCAGAGATGTGTTACAACATGTGGAAATCATGCAGAAAGACTACCCAGGGCTTCCTATCTTCCTTCTGGGCCACTCCATGGTAAGTAGACCATAGAAGACCCAGTCCAAATCAGGCCTGTAGTGAGTAGGAAGTGTGAGAACCCTGTGATAAAGAAAGGACTGCCTCCCTGCCACCTCTGCTCTCCCCACCTGGCTGGCATACCGCACTCTGCGGGCCCTGCACTTGGAGTTCCTAGGCTATTTGGTACTTAGGAAACAGATTAGGTTAAGAGTCCTGGAGACAGCCCCAGAAAAAGCTCAGAGGAGCCCATTACTTCCCACTAGGGCCCAAGGCACCAGGAGGTGGCCAGCCAGTCCTTAATGAGGAGCTCAGGTATGGGGCATCTTGGGAAACTATCTTTTTTTTTTTTAACCCTGTTTCTACCTCAGTGCCATTTCATAATGATGCTCTCAAGGGTACTGCTGCTCCCTGCAGAGCCACTTCTCAGAGCTGGGATGGTGCTTCAGTCCTGCCTGCTTGCTTCAGAGCTGTACAGTACAAACGGGAAACTAGGGAGAAAGGCTCCCCATGGACTCAATTCCTTAATGGTCATTCAGAATCCCTTTCACCTTTTAAATTTATAAAGCCCTGTAAGAATTAACCATAATCTTTAAATTGGGGGTTCTCAAACTTGTAGCACCCAAGGCAAATCTTCCTCTGACAACCTGACATGTTGGCCAACAGAGAATTTGAACTGCCTGATTTTGAATTTGGGGAAACTTTTCACTCCAGAGCAGAGCTTCCATACCCTTTATCACAGCCTGGCTGTGTACCTGCATTTCTCTGACCTGCTTGGCCCCTGTAAGCATTTGCCCTTTCCACCCTTGGTTCAAATTACCTGCAGCTTTAGTAAACAGCCAAGGTCTCAGACCTTTATCACCATCCACATTTACTAAATATTTTTCTTGAACCCTTTCTGAGCCAGGGAAAAAGTGTAGCAACCTCTTATTATCATCAGATTACAAAGAAAAAGAAAAGAAAAGAAAAACCCTCCTATTAAGCCTGACAGAATGGATGAATTGGATGTCTGCCAGCTTGTAGTTTAAAGCAAAGTAAGAATGTGTTGTTTAATTTACAGCCCACAAGCAGGAACCTTGTGGTACAAATGTACCTCTCTGAAATGTTTGCTCTTGGGGATAAAAAGTGAAATAAAATAATTGCAGACCCAGTTTATCCAACATTCAATGGTGCCTATTCCAAGGTGGACTTCCTCTGGGCTCTTTGGCTAGACTTAGGAGGACCTCATCCATGGAGCTCATTGGAAAACATGTGCTGGTTGAAGCCAGCACACAGCAACTCTGCCCATTTTGCATTGCAGGGAGGTGCCATTGCCATCCTCACGGCTGCAGAGAAGCCAGGCCACTTCTCAGGCATGGTTCTCATTTCACCATTGGTTCTGGCCAATCCTGAGTCTGCAACAACATTCAAGGTAAATGGACTTCTGATTCTATGAAACTCCTACAACTTCCCTGGGACCTCCATTTATAAGTAGAGTCTGGGGAAAGGGGCCAAAGTCCATTCTTGTACTTAACACACTATTATGTTAAGGTTTGGACAAATTTCGAACATTATTGCCACTGAGGTTCTATAATTTCTAAATCAGGTGCTCTTGTTCCCCAAAGACAAAGGAAAAGTTACTTCCTGTTTGTGCATGTTTTATTGGTGAACATTAAAAGGAGAAAGGGTTACACATGTTAGGATTCCTGCAAAGTAACCTTTGTTAACAAGTCACATGCAAGGCTCAAGCTGATTTTCATTGAATATTTGCCAATTTCAGCCAAAAGTACACACTAAGCGGAACTGCAGGCTATTTGCAATATAGAGTCTTGTTCACTGTAGCTCTCCTCCACCCTGAAGTGCTTTCCCCTCTGAGTCTAACCCAGCCATCATTTTGTTTTTCTGGTTGTAATGTTACACAATGGCACACGTGTTCACCTCTTGGTTCTGGGCTTTGAGCTATTTTTAACAAGGCAAACAAAACAATAATACTACCAGAAGGAGAGCAAGTGCCTTATCCTCCTGAAAAAGGAGAGGAAACTGGTCCTCAGCTTGGCTGCTTAATTGTGAATGTGGGTTGTTGATATATGATGAACCTGTCCTCGAGGGGCATGAGGTTTGAGACAGTCAGTAAACTAATGAGATTAGAGAATCCCCACCCTGTGTATCTCCTAGGAAAGCTCCAGTTCATCCAAGTGCCGGGTGGGACTGCTGCCTCCTAAGCCAGTTCTGGGAACTCTCAGAGGAGCACTAAGGATGAAGTGGTGGGTAACAAGGCCAGGGGAACTGGGCGGCCATCAAATGACAGCAGGATCATTTAAATCAGTGGTCCCCAATCTTTTTGGTACCAGTGACCAGTTTTATGGAAGACGATTTTTCCATGGGCTGGTGGGGAACCAGGAGGGATGGCTTTATAGCCTGCCAACAGATGAGGCTTAATTGCCACTTGCCACTCACTGATAGGGTTTTGATATGAGTCCGCAAGCAATTGATTTATTATTGTCTCTATGTGGTCAAACCTCCCCGCTAATGATAATCTGTATTTGCAGCCACTCCCCAGAGCTAGCATCACCGCCTCAGCTCCACCTCAGATCATCAGGCATTAGATTCTCATAAGGAGTCCACAACCTAGATCCCTTGCATGAGCAGTTCACAGTAGGTGTTGTGCTCCTATGAGAATCTAATGCTGCTGCTGATCTGACAGGCGGTGGAGCTCAGGCAGTAATGTGAGTGATGGGGAGTGGCTGTAAATACAGAAGAAGCTTAGCTCACTTGCCTGTTGCTCTCCTCCTGCTGTGCAGCCCAGTTCCTAACAGGCCATAGACTAGTACTGGGCTGTGGCCTCAGGGAGTCTGGGACCCCCTGACTTAAATCATTGCCCTAGCTCTGATACCTTTGGTATTCTCCACAGAACCCAGACAGGGGAGCACAGGACAGGGAATGAAACCTTATCAAAATGTCCTCAAATATTTCTGATAGCCCACAGCCACAGACTTAATCTTTAGAAATGGACTGGCAGGTCCTGTGTATCAGCTTTCAATTAGATAGCTAAATTTTCACCAATTTCAAATGAGGAAAGGTTGAGCAAAAGAGAAATTTGGAACTATCTGATAGTTTAACCAGAGAACACCAATTTAATTTGAGGAAGAAAAAAGATGGCTCTTTTTAATTTTACTCAGTTTTAAAGAAATCACCACTGCTTTATTGAAACTGACTATCATTAGTAAATTTCAGTGCGGTATGGGAGATCTACTGTATGTCTGCCATGGAAAGAAACAAGGTCATCTACAGAGTCACCAGTGGCTACTTCTTGGCCATTTAAATGTGCAAGAGAGAACACGACCTTTTAGACAGCTATCATGACTATAATTGCATAATGTGAGCCAAATCAGTCAAGGGCTCTTGTCCAAGTAGAATAAGCAAGACCAGGGTGACAGAGGGCAGGGGAGTTCCCTCTGCCATTCATGTGCTTGGAGTCATGAAAATTTACTCAGCTCAGTGAGCGCCAGGCATGTGCTGTGCTTATCTCACTTAACTCCCCTCATCAACCTAGGGAGAGTTCATGACCTGTATTTTATGGATAGAACTTGACGCTTAGACCAGATGAGTGACTTGCCAAGATCACACAACTTGTGTGGTGGATTTGAATCCAAGGCTTGTATGCTCTTCATCTAGGGTGTTTCCCCATAGAAGAAAGTGGATGTATTCAACAGTAGATACTTTCCCTTAGAGAAAAGCCACAGACTGTGGGGATTTTCAGGTGATGTGCACAAGGGTCATGGCAGCTGAGCTGTGAGGTGGAGCCAGCAAGATTTCCTCCCAGAGTCACTGGTGGAGATGGCATTTCTGGGCAAGGCCATACCAACATGACCTTTTAGAGCCCTGTGCTAACAGATCACCTTCTCAAATCTAGGGCCAGCTGTCCCTGAGGGGATATAAGTCTCTTCTTATTGACCAAGATGAATTAGGTTTCCTGTTGCCCTCAGACCTGAGGGCATGTCCTCCCCATGGATTCTGTTGCTGCCCCTGGCTCTTGGGCAGTTTTGACTGATAGAGTCTATGATTCATTTGTCTACCCACATCAGATGACTTGTTAACACTACACACATCTGATCCTGTGTGACAACCTTCCAGAAAGATTCTCAATGAATCTTTTTTTTAATTTAATTTTTTAAAATTGTAAAAAATTTACATTTACATGAGGGAAGACTTCTTTCCCAGTTGGAAGTGGACAGCCAGAATTACAGAGGGAGTGGATGCATCTTCTGTGGACACACATACACCCTCCTTTGCTCTTGTGTTTTACACAAAAGGAACATGCTCCCTGCACTTTTTGTTTCACTGTTCTCTCTTGGTTGGCTGATTTGTTTTTGTGAGTTTTAGGTTAAATTTGGTCACTTGCAGAGCAGTCCCTCTTACAGCTCCTTCCCATCAGAATAATGAAAGGCCCATTATAGGATGAGCTCTGGATTATTTGAAAACCTGCTGTAAATAGTCTAGAGATTGAGAGGTCTGACTATAGAATGGGCTCTGGTTTATATGAGGCCCTAGTGCAAGATGGGCTCTGGATTAGGTGAGGTCCTGTTGTAGGATGGGCTCTAGATTAGGTGAAGGCCCACTGACTGATCTTCAGGTCATTTCTATGCAGTGGATTGTTCTTATGGTTCCAAAGGTGGACAGATTCCTATAGGCCACCTCTTGCTGAGAAAGCTGAGACTCAGGAGGCACCTTTCCCTGGGTCAGTGGCATTGGCAGGGGTTCACAGAATACAGGGTCTCATGAGTCCTCTGACTCATGAATCCTCACCCAGAACTCAGCTCAGAACTTTTCAAAGATTTATTTCATGGCCAGGAGTTCCTGCTATAGAAGTTCTTGCTATCATTAAAGCAGACAGTCTGGGATCTCAAGTTTTTATGTACAGAAGGTCATGTAGAAGGTGACATAAGATAGTTGACACAAGAAATGTCCAAACCTGAAGAGAATTTTTATCAGTGGAGCCAAACTGACAACATATAGCAAAGAGCAACATGTCAAATGCTCCAAAGAATAACAGTTTGCCATTCTTTTTATGCACTTGAGATTAAAGAGGGAATTTAAAGAAGATGATATGGAAATAGAAGGAAGCAAGGCTGGGTTCAGATTACAGGACAGTTAAGATTATTTGCATTCTTGGTGGTTTTATCTGAGAAGGAGGGGTGTGAAAGGGTGCATCCTCAAAGGTATGTTTAACATAGATGCACAGAAACAATGGACAGGGCTTTCTTAAAGCAAAGTCTTTCAGTAAAGAACGCATATGCCTAGGGTGTGACTACTCACCATGACTGCCCAGCTAGGAATTTATGATCAGGTCACTCTGTGAGGTTACTTTCTGCAGAACCCCTCTTTTTGTCCACATCCCCTACCCTGAAATGTGAGAATGCCAGATCTCCCTCCCCCACCCCTACCACCAATCCTGCACACATCTGGTTTTTGTGTGGATTCTCTGTTTTCAACAAGCTGGGCAGAGCAGAGGATTCTGGCCTCGAAACACTGTGCCAAGAATGTGGTCACACAAGGGAAATGAGAACAGGAGAAATTTAGAAACAAAAACCTAATGCATCAGACCAAGTCTTGGCTGTTTATGAGGTCATTTCATGGAGAATATGCTCTGGGGAAGGTAGGGCTGGAGTAATAACAGGGACAGAGGGGAAACCCACAGCTGCCCAAGTAAGAAGATGTCAAACTCTGAGCTTAACTGGGGTCTCCTCAGCTGTCCAGGACACCCAGGAATATGTAGCAAGCTGCAGAGCACCTTCTTTCCCTGAGAGTCCTCAGGGTCAGGATTGAAATAACCCTGGGCAGAGCCTGTGGTCCAGATGGGGATCAGCCTTCTGGGAATCTAGTCTTCTAAGAGATCTTCCTGCCTAGTGCCTGGAGGTCAGATGCAGGAGCCAACCCTTCAAGTGCTTTCAGATGCTTCCACTCCCCACCAACCAGGGCACCTGGCAAGGTAGGGAGAAGTGAGTGGCCTTTATAAACCTAGCATTTTTGGCTAACATCCTCTCCATCACCATCCTATAAGGAGGGAAAAATTATTTCCAACATGTACACAAGGAAATGAGGCCGATTGTCTCATTGAAGGTCAATTTGAGCACCAGCTCTGCTAGCAAGTGTGGCAGGATGCTCTCTTTTACCACAAAACCCACCCAAATCAGGTTTCCTTGACTTTAGCCCACTTCCCAACTGAATATCACCCATCTGTTTTTAGTGACCAACACCCAAAAGGCCCATGGATCCATGGGGTGGTGGAGGGAAAATGGGTGAGGGCATGGGGGATTGCCACTCTTTCCAGTTTCAAGTGCATTTATACCCAGGAGTTAGGGACTTAAGCTGTGCTCATGAATTTGACAGCAGCAATGCACCCTGAGGCATTGTTACCTCTGTCCTGCAGACCCCTGCTCTCTAATATCTGGTGTTCAGACTTCTAAACACTTAGGACTCAAGGAAGGAGTTATCACTTCAACACATCCTTTGGGAGCCCCAGCAGCCAGCAAGTTTTTGGTGCTTTCCCAGGACTACTTACCAACAAGGGCACAGTGCTTTCTATTCTATATTTGCTTGAGGATCAGTTTTCCTCCTGAGACAGTCTCAGCCATCCTCTGACCCTTACACTGGTGTCACCTGCACAGAAGACATAGAGTTCTAGCCTCCTTTTGCACAGGTCAACCTGCTGGAGCTACATTAGAGGATAGCGATTGTAATTACCTCTTTCATGTCAAGTCTTTCAGGGGCAGAAGTTTTAAAATGATCTTAGGAAACCATTAAAACTTTGTGTAAAACTACAGGCATTTGTGCAAGTCAGTATTTAAAGTGATGGGCCTGCAGTTAATCTAGGAATGCCATAAGGGCACAGCAAAGACATAGAACACATTTCAATCTCTTGCTACTCATAAAGTGGACCTTGTTTCTGGGGAATTGTCCCTTTTGTATTTTTTTTAATAATTTGGGGTTTTGGCTGTGATATGACATTTGTCACAAAGCTGCAGGTCACTTACTTTTTCTAAAGTCTCCACTCTGAATAACACCAGCATGTACTCATTCCTTCATCAACCAACACTGGCTTCTTGAGATTCTCCTGGGGCCAGAAGCCTGAAGGGCAGTTAGGGTCTAGCACTGTGGGAATCAGGTCTCACTCAGGTAATCTTACCATCAATGCTTCAAGTTTTTTTTATCATCCCCTTTTTACATAAGAGAAAAACTGAAGATAAGAGACTTTCTTAGGGGTGCAGAACCGGAGGTCTGATGCAAATTTGCCTGGCTCCCGGTCTCTGAGTCTGATTACTCCACTTCTTTGCCTCCTCTTCTGGGGCTGGTAGTCAGTGACTGAATGTCCATTCATTGTGAGTTTTGGCCTGCAAATTACCTTCAGGCAATAATACCTGTGTTCCCTGTTAAGTCAGTGTCACTGAGCTCTCTTTGGTTCCACAGACCTGACTTAGACTGTTGGGATCATGATGGACGCTGAGGGTCTGTCACTTCAAGGGGGTCCTATTTAGGTCATCCTGAGCTGGATCTCTACACTCACACAGGATTATCCAAAAAGTTTGGTTGAGATGACATCAAGAATGGTAATACCTTGGGTTGCACTGTCTTCATGGTGAGCCATTCCACCTCCCCTTCACCTGTGCCATGGCTTCCTTTGTCTTTCCTTGGAAATAGATATAGGGCTCTCCTGTCTGACAGTGGAGGCCAAAGGAGTTCATGACAGAAAGCAACAACAGCCACTCAGGCAACCTGGACAAAACTGATCCTTCTGGGTGTGGAGTATGCCAGGTTCTGTCTATTTCCCACTGCTTCCTTACTACCGGACCTCAAGACCCTCTTCTCTGCCTTTCTGTCTTCCTTCATTGCTACAATCAATACTGCTTCTGCTTAGTTCTTTCTCCCCCCAAGCCACCCTTTTATCCTTCATCAGACATTAGGGTAATGAAATAAACAAACCTGAAAAGAACAGTAGGGGGAGGGGTTCTCTTTTGCAACTATTCAAAGCATCCTTGCCCCTGCATCATTCTGGGATCTTTTGTGGGGAAGAGGCTAAACAACTAATTTTTTTTAACTGTGACATGAATTGCCACTCCCTAACTAAGTACTGTTAGAAATATGGTTTGGAACTTACTGTGCAGGTTTAGAAAAAGAGCTGAGAGTTGGCACCACCCGAATATCTCTTCTGAGACATATATCTGTGCCCCTCCCTTCCAACCAGTGTGGGTCAGGAACACTTTCTACTCTGGTTGCACATTGGAATCACCTAGAGAGCCTAAAACAACACTGATTCCAGGGTCCCAACTCAATCAGAATCTTTCTGTGGGACCTGGGAAGAGGCATTTGTGGTGCTTCTCTGAGACACAACAGCTGCCAGTCCCTCAAATTTCAGAGCACAAACTAGTGCCTCAAGGATTCCTGAGAAAATGCAGATTCTGCTCTGATCAGCCCCACATCTTCAGGAGCTGATGGCGCTGCTTGTCTAAGAGTCACTGTCAGAGCAGGAAAGCCATAGAATATTAGGAAAGGGCAGGCTTCCGGGTAGGTGTGCTGCACCCCCTAACAATACTCTAACCAAATGGAAAAAAAACTAGAATGGTCAAAACAAAGGGTTGTCTTACTGGGTAGACAGGTAGAGAGGTAGCCACAGGTCCCTTCAAGGGACTCCCTGACTCAAGACACCTTCTTCATTATTTTTCCTCATGGTACCTCTCCTGTGAGGGGTGTGTACATCTCAGGCCTCTGAATGCATTCTCCCAAGTGTTAACTCATAACCAGGTTTTAAAACCATCTATAGGCTGAGACTTTTCTGTTCTTAGGGTGTCATCCTTCAGGACCCAACCATGTAGAATGGAGAACAGACAGTGATATCTGCACACTGACCCCTCATCTATGTTTGTAATTGAACAACCAGTTCTCATTGCTAGGACACCAGTGTCTTCCATTACACTCAGCCACTGGAGTTGTGTCATCATGAGCGGATCCTTTTAGGGACATTCACCTATCCTGAATCCACCTACATCAGCTCCCTTAGAGGACTGAGAACAGCTGCTGCCATCTCCCGACCCCACCCCCACAAGAGTCTTTGTGGTGGGAAGCATACAGCTGCACACATCTACTGGGCCAGCCACCTGCCACCTCCAGTCCTAAGCATGATGTATTCTTGTCATGTCTCCTCCTATTTGTGCTTTTGGCAACATGTCATTGGCAGTTGCAAGAGTCCTTACCAGGTCTTGGCATCTTGTACTTGGAAGGGGGTAGTAAGGTGATCAACTGATCTGCCATTGTTGTGCTTCCCGAGGGACTAAACCCTTGCATTATTCATTTTGTGCAAAGCAAATACTTCTCCAGAAATGCTCCTTTTTTTACATGAAGCTCTTTTCCTGAAAGAGTCATTTAGCCGTAGAAAATTTCCCTGTTAAGAGGAAGAAAAGACCACTGACTCAGGGAAAGGACAGAATAAGTTTTTTTTCCTATAGTTGTCTCCTGGAGGCATAGTCCTTCCCATCTCTCTAGTCCCTCTCACTACTCCCTGTGAAACTAAAGCAAGGATGGTGCCTGCCATAGCATGACCTTTTCTGATTCTTGTTGAGCATAAACTGTCAGAATCTTCTCCTGGACATGGAGGCCTTGACACTTTTGGATACGAATGTTTGGTTTAAGAAATGCTGGAACGTGGACTCAAAGATGAGGATAAATCTGCCTCTTCACAAACGGCCAGCACCTGTATGCCCAGATCCATGCAGAATCAGGTGATGAGCAACAAAACAAATTATTGGCAAATGAGAAATCTTCTGGTGGGCTTCAGAGAAATGGAATGGGCCCTGTGTGGTCTCTCTCCTCAGTTCTATTGCAGGGTGAGTACCAAAGTACTATGTCCCTGGCTGTTGTCCATCTCATTTGGAAATGGGCTGGAAGCTGGTTTGCAGAAAAACAACCATGTCCTAAGAAGGCCATGCCAAACTAGGCAGGCAGACTGGCCAAATGAAGCAGCAGGGTCTGGAGACTGATGTTTGTGCAAGGTCCTATTGAACACAATTGCCTCTCAGTTCCTGGGCATGGCAGGGTCACATGTGGAGTCAACCATCAGCCCTTGTGTCTACTCAGGGAGCTATGGGCAAGAGTCATCAAATATCAGCAAAATGTCGAGAAGTCAGTTCTACAAACTTTGGGATGCATTAAGTGTTTTCCTAATAGTGTTGCCCTTGGTGGAAGAGATAATCCCTAAAAGTCCACCCTCCTTACACAATTGGAGCCCAGTGAAGACTACGAGACTGGCACCCACTGCCTCTCTATGCACCTAAAGTGCACTTCTTATCTGCTGTGTTTTCTCTTTATTACAAATTTTCAACCTTTGAAAGCATAGATACCAACTTCTGAAATTAGGTCCCCAGAGAAGCCTTCAGTTCCTGGAGGTCACAGACATTTGACCTGTGTTTGGAAACACTCACATCCTTTCCTTTCATAGTGCTCACAGAACTCTGAGCCCTTCTGGTTCTGTACTTGTTCATAACCCTATATTGGCTCTTGAATCTGCCCAATATAGATCACGACCATTCCATGAGGCTTCAGATTGCATGGACCGACTCAAGTGCTAATCTAGTGGTCAAGTTGAATTTCTTTATATTTCTGTGCTAGACTATCACAGATCAGCCCAGAGCCTGGCAGTAGTGCCTGGCACATTGATAGCAGCAAGTCACTATGCATGAGGTTTACTTGCCTAGACACCAGGCTTGGGGTGCAATGACCTATGATAGTCTCAGAGGCAGGAAGGAGGCTGCCATCCTTGCACTGAAAAATGGAGAATTAACCATGTGAATTTTGGAATAGGTGCATGCATGTATGTTCTTTTGGGAGCAAAGCCCTGCCTGATCCCTGGCAATGTGAGGTTACATCATGCTTGTGGAGCCTGAGGAATAGGACGTTTTATAGCTGTGAGTGTAAAGGGAAGCTGGGCAGTACAGCAGTTGTGTCACCATGGAGAGTATCAGTGCCAGTTGTTCTTGTAGCACTTACAAGTATACTGGAGGAGAGAAAGAATAATGAAGGCTGGTGCATAAAGAGAAAGAGTAGCCTCACTCACACCCTTGCCCCATGTCCAGCTGACCACATGGTATGGTGCTGAGCTTCTGTTTTCTTTTCTATTAAGTCAGGATACACCCTCACCTCACAGCATTTATGTCAAAATTAAAAGACTGAGCACCTACAACTGTCCCCAATACATCAAAAGATTGTTACTCAATAGATGTTAGTTCCCTACCTCCCCACCAAGGGTCCTGAGGGAACATCACTTAGTTCCATGACATTCACCCTCAGCATGCACTGAGAATTCATTGTTTGCGTGAATTAGAAGGTGATTAGAATCATCTTCTATGTGATTCTAATTTCAGCATTTCACAGCTCACTTTTGGAATAGCATCTTTCATCCCTGAGTGTCTGTGCACAGTGCAGAAATGAGAACAGTCCCCTTCTACGGGCAGAAGTATGAGATCCAGGTTCATGCTTTTCCTGGATAAACACCAGATCCAGCAGGAGAAATGGGGTAGGGTGGGGCAGGAAGGCCTGTACCAGAATCAGGTTCAAGTTCAAGGAGCATATACTAAGCACCTACTGTGTGTCTGGTGCTTTTGCACACAGTGGTCCCCCTTGGCAGCTAAGGCAATAGAGTCTCAGTCGTGGTCAGCTCTCAAGTCCACATGTGTGAGGCAGCACAGCCAGGAATCAAGTCAGGCCTCATTCCCTCTGCTACACATCTCCTAATCAGGCTTGGTGACTGTTTTTGTTCCTTTCTACAAGAAACCACGATGATGATCAACAGATTCTTTCTGATCAGAGCAGGTTCCTTTTGTGCCTTCTAAGGTGTCTGGCTTCACTTTCAGGTGACTTAGATAATTCTGCTCCTGTGGTATTTTTTTAAGATCCCCTGAGAAGTGGCTCATGCAGAAGAGCTCAGCCTGGCAGCTTCTGAAAATAATTCCAAATAATGACTGATGAGTGATGTGGGGAGACCTATCACACAGGATCTGGAGCAGGAGAAAAATAGACATGACACTCCCTCTGTCAACCCTGGTGACCACCTCTCACCCACTCCCTACAGGTATCTATGCCAGACTAACTCAAGGCTGTCTGAGTCAGAGCAGGGAGTCCTGGCGCACTCAGCCTTGGGAAACAAACCTGGCTGATGTTCAGTTTGGGTGTCACTTTTCTTAATTTACTGTAAACTGTCCTGTGCGCAGAGCTGGGCATGGATCCCACTGCACTCACACCCTTGTTTTGCCTCCCTGGCTAGGTCCTGGCAGCAAAAGTTCTCAACCTTGTCCTGCCAAACATGTCCCTGGGCCCAATCGATGCCAGCGTGCTCTCTCGGAATAAGACAGAGGTGAGAGTCTTTTTGAAATGGGAGTCGGGGGGAGTGGTTAGCTGGGGCTGGTGAGGAGTGAAGGAAGCAGCCCCAGTTGGAAATCTGAGTTTTAGCCCTAGCGGTGGCATTTTGCTGCCCTTTTGCCAAGGCTCTGCATGAAGTGATGGGGACATGGAGATGCATGAGATGCCATCTGGCTTCAGGATGGGGGAGGAAAGGGATGTGTGGTCATGATGCCTGAGCTATGCCCTAAACATGCAATGGCGCTAACAAGATAAAACTGTGTGTATATCAGCCAAGTCTATTTTGGTTGTAAGTGACAGAAACTTCATTCAAAATGGTTTAAGCAAATTTAAAAGTGAAATTTATTGTTGAATATACTAAAGGCCTAGGGCATGAGTGGATCCAGGGACACAAAAATCTTGTTCATCATTTATTCTCCTCAAGTGTCATGTCCCCTGGTTCAGCTTCATTCCCAACCAAACTTCGCCCAAGTGGAGGCAGAGATGGCCACTGGCAGTTTTACATGATCTATCCCAGTGGGAAAATAGCACCTCTTTCCAAGAAAAGTCCCAGGGCTGATTCTTACTGGCTGATTGTCCAAGCCTGGGTTATTTGTCCAGGAAAGGGATCAGTGTCAACCTCACCCAACTTCATGGACCAAGAGTGCGGGAAGAGTAGTGCAATTGGGATAGCACTGGAAAGGACAGAAGATGGGTTTAGGCCAGGCCAAATGGGTTGTGGGAATGGTGCTGGGCTGAAGGAGGATCAGAGGAAAAGAGTTCAGGTAGAGGAAACTGCACAAGTAATGAGCTCTAGCATGGAGAGAGGACAGCTCATTTGTATAACACCAATAATTTGGTTCAACCACAGGTAGGGCAGCAGGTAAATGTTGAGGGCTAAACTGAGGTCAGATCATGAGGTAACCCATGAACCCCATCTCCTAGGAGCCACTGCCCTGCGAGGAGTATCTTGCAGACCCCCAAGCAGAGTGGTACTGCCTTCTATAAAACCTAAATAAAAAAGAGAGAGAGGGAGAGGGAGAGAGAGAGAGAGAGAGGAAGGAAGGAAGGAAGGAAGGAAGGAAGGAAGGAAGGAAGGAAGGAAGGAAGGAAGGGAGGAAGGAAGAGAGGAAGGAAGGAAGGAAGAAAGATTAAAAAATAAAAGCAAAACCAGAAACTTAGAAAGAAGAGGCAAGGTGGCTTTGGGGGAGATAAGCTGGGAGGTTGTGCCATCAGTCAATGTCATTCTCTGGGACCAGGCACAAAGGTCAGCATTGGATAAAAGGTCAAGGTCTATAATGTACCTGAGGCACTGGGTCTGAGCAGACTCTAAAGCCCCAGATATTGGGATTCATCTATTAAGATGCTTCTCAGTGAACCAACCTACCTCCTGTTTATCCAAAGGCGAGCACCTGTCTCTGCCTTTGATTGGGCCTTTATGCTCTGTATCAGGTGAGTACTGTGTGCTTACCCAGACAGGACAGCCCCAGATGAGCAGACTGAGGCTCTGCAAGATGAGAGGACTTGCCTGGGTCACCCACTGGTGGGACTAACTTGAGTTAGTAGATGGGTGTGGTCCCCAGCCCTTCTCTGTCTGTGGGGACGACAACCCCGTGTAGACTTACAGTCAGTGGAGAGGCAGCAACCCTGGGTTTCTGGAAGACACTAGAATTATCTTCAGTATTAAGCAAATCATTTTGTCACTAATCTCCCTCAGTTTCTTATCTTGCCTTAGAAATTTGAAATCATGAAAGCAGTGGCTTCCTAAGGACCCTATAAAATGGAATGAGGTGCTCTAGCTTTCCCAGGTTTCCTTGGGACTTCAGAAGTTGGACTCTAGCTTTATCATAAAATTTGACCTCCTATGCCCTGGCTGGATGGCTCAGTTGGTTGGGGCATCATCCCTATGTGCCAGGATTGTGGGTTCAATCCCTGATCCAGGCATATACGGAGTCAACTGGTAGGTGCGTGGATAGGTGAAGCAACAGGTCAAAGTCTCTCTCCCTTCTCTCTCTCTCTCTCTCTCTCTCTCTCTCTCTCTCTCAGAAAAATCAGTAAATACATTTTTTTAAACATTTGATCTCCTGGCACTCTGAGTCACTTACAGAGCAGGCAACTAAATGCAAACCATCCCTAATATGTAGGAACGAGACATTCGTTATCAGGGATTAAAACTCTCAGTCTTCCAGGGTCAGCAGGTCCTTATGAATCAGGCTGGTAAGAGGCTCTAGGGAGTGGTGGGGTCTGTGGGGAGCCAGAGGGTATCAGCTCCACTTAAGTCGTCTACATTCTATTTTAATTTAATCTAGTTAATACCCACAGTGCCCCCCAAATTCATATCTTGGGGCCAAATGTGACCCAACAGGGTCAAAGAATATTTGAGTAGAGAAAAAAAATTGTACAATTTTAGGACCCAGAAAAACCAAAGGCAAAACACATGCTGTTTAGTTTAAGCCTGACATGACTGAAACCAACATTAACCCCATTTCACAGATTAGGAAACAGACTCAGAGGTTAAATAACATCCATGGCTGCACAATTAGTCAAGGGCAGAGCTGGGATTTGAACCCATTTGATTATAAGTCCATGGCTGAGTGCCTGCTACCAGCTAGTATTTATGATCATTAAGCTCTTTTTCCTGTTTTATGGTCCATGCAGCCTGTGCCTGGGGGCCATTGCTCTGTGTGCAGGATTCACTTTGTGATGGGAGTCAGTGTGGGTCAGGGGTTTCTCCAACTGCTGGCATCCCCCACAATGGCTCTGGCTCAACTGTTCAATCTCTAGTAAAACTAATTATTTTTGTAGCAGCTCTGCTAGGACAACAATGGGTTAAAAGAAAGACAGGGACCTTGCTTTGAGATCCTTGAGAGGAAACATCCAGGTGCAAATCTGAGTCATTTATCTCACCATCTGAAAGTACTTGAACAAAAAGAGAGAGAAACAAGAGATTATAAAATATTCCAAGCCCTCTTTGTTTAAAAGTAGCAACTCTCAGAGTTTTTATTTCATTTTTAAAATAATGGAAAATTCCACTGAAGGCCTTAAACACATGTAAGAGTCTGGTGTGAAAATATAACACACAGGCTCTCCTGGTATACTGGGTTGCATGCCTTCATGTATCAGGTTTCTGACTGGTCAGGTAAATGGAGTGATTTCTTTAGAAACACTAATAAATGACCTTGCTAGGAAGACTTTGAGGAGAGAGGTGGTTGGTGGCTCCTCAACACAAAGGCTGAACTCCTATTGGAATGTATAGGAGCAAGTGTTTCCATTCCTCAGCAGAGAGAATTTACCCCTCAAATGTCCAGCTCTGAGTCTCCCTTTGAACCTTGTGCTGAGCTTTAAAAATAGCAACATCCAGAGGGAAATATGCTCAGAAAAGGCGTCTCCCCAGATCTAACATGGGGTGTTTTACAGCACATCTTTAGCAAAGATATTTCCCATGGAGCCCTGCAGCTATAAAAGCCTCAAAAAGAAAAGAAACATTTGCCTAACAAGCTTACTAAAAGCAGGCCCTTGGAGGGAGGGTGCAGGCTGAGGGAAGTGGAAGGTGGCAGACTCTTTGGAGTTCTGTCTCTGCGGAAACAGGCTGGTTCTGTCATTCCAATATCAAAAGCAGGATGTTTGTTTGGGGTTTGCTGTGGCAAGTGCTTTCACAACCCACCCAGGACTGTTAGCATGACACCCTTTACTAGCATCACTTCACAGCTGCCAGCCCTCAGACACTCAGTCTCCTGGCCTATGTGGCCTCCAGGAGGAATTGTTTTAGCACAATCCAATGCACAATGGTTGTACCTTTCTTCTGTGTCAGACTAGCCCTTTTGTCCCCCACAGTTCCAAGAGGGCAGTCTTATTACCAGTATTCGCATTTGTGGAAGCTTGGGCCCAGACAAGGCAAGTCACTTACCTGAGGTCACACAGCTACTAAGTAAGGATTTGAGCCCAGACCTCTCTGCTCTGAGCCAAGTGCACTTGGCACTAAAATCCTGGCAACAAAGAAGTTGCTACTCAAGCATTTTTTTTTGTTTCTCTACACATTTAGAGTCCCTGGTCAGAACACTGGATACTGACATATTAATCATTCCATCCTCAGAATGTGATGAATCCCTGCCACTCTGAAAAGCCTTGCATGGTCTTAATAGTCATTCAGCCAATGATGCAGGTGGTGGTAGGAGTTGGAGGATAAAGAGGGGAGTTGCTCAGAGTCTCCACCTGCCTTCACATCACACCATTGCTAACCACACAGTTACGAAAGATTCCTCAACATAATAAAGGCCATATATGACAGACCTACAGCCAACATCATACTCAATGGGCAAAAACTAAAATCTTTTCCACTAAGATCAGGAACAAAACAAGGCTGTCCACTTTCACCACTTCTATTCAATATAGTACTGGAA
>CM052547.1:50128777-50142677 GCA_028533065.1 Trachops cirrhosus | reverse complement strand
CACATGGACAAAACTAGGGGGGTTGGAAAGGGGAGGGAGGAGGGGAGGAATGGGTGGGTGGGCTGGAATGGGAATAAAGGATAGAAACTGTACTGAATAAACTAAAATAAAAAATTAAAAAAAAATAAAAAAATAAAATGTGTTACACAAACAAGAAAAAAAAAAAGAATGCATTGCTTTCTTTCCAAGCTCCATCCTTTGGTCTGTGAGCTGGGAGGAAGAGATGCTGTGCTTCTGAGCACCCATTCCACTGGGGACAATGCAGTGTTTGTATATTGAGGTACTTTGTTTTCTACAACCAAGTCTCTATTCTGTATAAATACTCTGGGATGCCCACCAGGAGTATCCTAGTTTGTTTATAGCATGCTGGCAGGCTGTATGGTAAGAGATATGAGGAGTGGCTAACCCCACTTTATTTCATTTCTATAAGTGGGTGCCACTCCAGACACCACTCAGTGTTTGAGATGTGCCACTGTCAAGGATTAGGCCCCCTGCTCCCCAGTTCCTTGCAGGTTTTCCACCCACATGCCAGTAGGCCACCTCTGCCCATTGCCCTCAAAGGCACCTGCCAAGTCTTGGAAAGCTCAGTCACACTGAGGCTTTTTACTAATTATAACCACGGGTAAAGATAGGCCCCAGCTTCCCCTTTCTCCCCAGGACATAGCTTCCCACAGCAGTCCCCTCCAAGAACTGGTTATTAACTTAACAGTGTTTCTGGTTTGGTTAGCCAATTTTATTTTGTTACTTTCCATTAATCATATTGTTACCAAATTACCTCCCAAAATTCAGGTTTATGTATCTGATGCACTAGTAAGCCAAAACATTGAGACATCGGTGGCTGGAAAGAGAGAAAGATTTGTTCAATTTGGCCAAAGCTGGAGAACAAGAGAGCAAGATCTTTCAAATCTGTCTACATCAACAAGCTAAAGTAGGGAGTTTTTATGCAGCTAGGGAGTGGGGAAGGGGGAGTTTTAGGGAACTGAGAGAGAAATCTGTGTTTCTTTAGTTACAGATAACATTTTGTGCAGAAAGACTTCTGGGCGTCAGCAGCTGGTCCCAGCTACCTTGGAGACATTCTTTCCTTCTGCAAAACAAACTCATAAATTCTTCTTGTGGCCCTGAAGTTATCTTTTCCTGATAACAAAGAAACAGCACATCAACAACACAAAATTATATTGTAAGAACAGAGTGCTAGGTTGAAGAACCAAGATTCTGCAAAATATCTCATAATTGTACATCAATGACATTATCTCTAAAGCAAAAAACAGAAACTAGACATTTTGTGACTGTTACTATTGTTTAAGCTATCATTGTTTTGTGCTTAACTATATTTATCTATTATCTCAAGCAAAGTATAATTTTAAACACTTCTCCTGGAACTTGCTTTAGGCAGCCCTTCAGAACATGGCTAACATACTTTCTTAATGTTTGACTATAAGCTATATGACAATCAATTAAAACATTTAATTAAAGCCTATACCTACAGATTCTATAATATAATACCTAAACATGTTTACTGTTGATGGTTGGTTTCAGTATCTCATACTCCCCACATGAGATTTGTCTGTTTGAGCCAGCTATAATTTACCAATGACCTAAAAACATAACAAGTCATTAGAACGTTTCTTGGAGTGTATAGCTCCATATGGGGCAACTGGCAAATGGGTCTGCCTTGATTTTGTGCCCTGCAAAGTGGGGTCTGTTGATCTTTCTACCCACTTCCTCCAGATGTTTCCTGCTCCTAGCTCTCCTCCTCTGACTCTGGAAGAAGCAGCTCTGAGCAAATGAGAGGCAGGTCCCTGAAGTCAGTGACTTTAAATAGCAACAGAAAAGTCAGTGACTCTGTAGAGAGACTGTCAGGGGTAATCCCAACTGCCAGCCTGACCCAAGACAGAATGAAGCATTCTCCCTGCCCTGCAGGCGGAGCTAAGCTTTTCATCCAAATACTTTTGCATGGTTGAAGAAGAAGGAGGCTACACACTTGGCTAGGTTCACATAGGAACACAGCCTGCACAAAGCTCTCTCAAAGATGTTATTGAATTAAACCCCCATTTACATGAGGATCCAATGCAACTGACTTGCCAAGGATTGAATAAGTGACTGAGGCAGACACAAGCCCCACATAGGCCTCTGACCACAGGGTACAGGGTCTCCCTGCCACAAGCCTGCCTAAGGGATGTATGGCTCCACCTGGGAAAGAAAATCAAAATAAAAAATGAGAAAGCTGAGATTGTAGGTAAAGGAGAGGTCAAAGTCAGTCACCAGCTCTTCCCTCAGATTTAACTATGGAAATTTTCAAATCTAGAGAAAAGTTGACATGGTCATACAATGCATACCCATATACTCCTCTTAAGATTCATCAATTGGAAATACTCTGCCATACTTTATCTATGCTTAAAAAATGAAAATATCAATATAGATATAGATTTCAAATCTTTTAAAATTTATTGTGGTAAGATATACAGAACATAAGATTTGTCATCTTAATTATTTTTAGGTGTTCAGTTCAGTGGCATTAAGTATATTCACATTGTTGTGCAACCTCACCACCATCCATCTCCAGAACTTTTCCATCTTCCCAAACTGAAATTCTGTGTCCATTAAACATGGTCTTCCCACCTCCCCTCCCCCAGCCTCTGGCAACCCCAGTTTTGCTTTCTGTCTCTATGAATTTGACTATTCTAGGTGCCTCATATAAGTATAATCATATAGTATTTGTCCTTTTTTTCTTTTAAGCATAATGTCCTCTAGGTTCATACATGTTGTAGCATGTGTCAGAATTTCCTTCCTTTTCAAGATTAAATAATATTCCATTGTATGGCTAGAGAACATTTTCTTTACCCATTCATCCTGTTGATGGACACCCAGGGTGCTTCCACCTCTTGGCAACTGTGAACAATGATTCTGTGAACATGGGTGTGCAATATCTCTTCAAGACCCTGCTTTCATTTCCTTTGAGTTTATACACAGAAGTGAAATTGATTGCCTGATCATTTTGATTTGCATTTTCCTAATGATTACTGATATTAAGCATCTTTTTACATGTTTATTGGCCATTGGCCACTGATATATCTTCATTAGAGAAATGTCTACTAAACACTTTGTCCATTTTTTAATCAGGTTGTTTGATTTTTTTATTGTTGTGTTGTGGAAGTTCTTTATATATTCTGGACATAAACTCCTTATGATATATATGATGTACAAATGTTTTTCCCATTATGTGGGTTGCTCTTTCACTCTTTGATGTGCAAAATGTTTTCATTTTGGTGAAGTTTTATCTAATTTCAATTTATCTAATTTTTTCTTTTGTTGCCTAATTGAATGTCATTAAGTGGATATATTATGTTGGCTGAATCTTTTTAAAAATATTTTTTATTTTATTTTTTTAGAAAGGGGGGCAGAGAGGAAGAAAAAGAGGGAGAGAAACATAGATGTGTGAGAGAAATGTCTAGTGGTTGCCTCTTGCACACCCTCAACTGGGGACCTGGCCCTCAAACCAGGCATGTGCCCTGATGGGGAATCCAAATAGCAACCCTTTGGGGCTCAGGCTGGTGCTCAACCCACTGAGCCACATCAGCCAGGCCAGAACCTTTTAAAAGTAAGTTACATACACCATGATTCTTAACTCAGCCTATGCTGCTCAAGAGAAAGAACCCAGAATAAATATTTTCATACATATAACCCAATACCATCATCACACATTGAAAAAGTAGCAATAATTCTGTATTACTTTCTATCTAGTTCATATTTCTGATTTCCTTAGTTGTCAACAACTTTTAAAACTTGAGACCACATGATCTTGCTGTGTGTGACCAGCGATTATGAAAGTGGTTATGCAAGATCCCAGTAATTCTCTTTTTTTCCTTTTTATTTAAGTATATTTTATTGATTATGCTATTACAGTTGTCCCATTTTTCTCCCCTTTATCCACATCTGCCCTGAACCCCTCCTCCCTCTCGCATTCCCCACCCTTCTTAGTTCATGTCCATTGGTCATACATACAAGTTCTTTGGTTTCTCCATTTCCTATACTATTCTTAACCACCCCCTGTCTATTTTCTACCTACCATTTTTATGACTTATTCCCTGTACCTTTTCCCCATTTTCCCCAACTTGTCCTCCCAGCTGATAACCCTCCCTCCATGTGATCTCCAGATCTATAATATGTTCCAATTCTAGTTGTTTGCTTAGTTTGTTTTTGTTTTTCTTTTGGGTTCAGTTGTTGATAGTTGTGAGTTTGTTGTAATTTTACTGTTCATAGTTTTGATCTTCTTTTTCTTTTCTTTTTTTAAAATTTTTTTATTTTAGTTTATTCAGTACAGTTTTTATCCTTTATTCCCATTCCAGCCCGCCCACCCATTCCTCCCCTCCTCCCTCCCCTTTCCAACACCCCTAGTTTTGTCCATGTGTCCTCTATATTTGTTCCTGTAAACCCTTCCCTTCTCCCCTGGAATTCCCTCCCTTCTCCCCTCTGGTCCCTGACTACCTGTCCTCTATTTCAGTGTCTTTTGTTATATTTTACTTGTTGCTCTGTTTTATTGTTTAGGTTCCTGTTAAAGGTGAGATCATATGGTATTTGTCTTTCACTGCCTGGCTTATTTCGCTTAGCATAATGCTTGCTCTTCTTCTTTTTCTTAGATAAGTCCCTTTAACATTTCATGTAATAAGGGCTTGGCCATGATGAACTCCTCTAACTTTACCTCATCTGGGAAGAACTTTATCTGCCCTTCCATTCTAAATGATAGCTTTGCTGGATAGAGTAATCTTGGATATAGGTCCTTGCCTTTCATGACTTTGAATACTTCTTTCCAGCCCCTTTGCTTATAAGGTTTCTTTTGAGAAATCTGCTGATAGTCTTATGGGAACTCTTTTGTAGGTAACTGTCTCCTTTTCTCTTGCTGCTTTTAAGATTCTCTCCATATCTTTAATCTTGGCTAATGTAATTATGATGTGCCTTGGTATGTTCCTCCTTGGGTCCAACTTGTTTGAGACTCTCTGAGCTTCCTGAACTTGCATGTCTATTTCCTTCACCAGATTGGGGAAATTTTCCTTCATTTGTTCAAATAAATTTTCCTTATTTGTTCAAATAAGCTTTCAATTTCTTGATCTTCCTCTTCTCCTTCTGGCACCCCTATGATTTGGATGTTGGAACATTTAAAGTTGTCCCAGAGGTTCCTAAGCCTCTTCTCATTTTTTTGAATTCGTGTTTCTTTAATCTGTTCTGATTGAATATTTCTTTCTTCCTTCTGTTCTAAATTTTTGATTTGAGTCCCAGTTTCCTTCCCATCACTGTTGATTCCCTGTATATTTTGCTTTATTTCACTTGTATAGCCTTTACTTCTTCCTTTATTTTGCATCCATATAGTATCATTTCTGTGAGCATCTTGATTACCAGTATTTTGAATTCTGCATCTGATAGGTTGCCTATCTCCCTGTTGCTTAGTTCTTTTTCTGGGGTTTTGATCTGTTCTTTCATTTGGGTCATATTTCTTTGTCTCAGCGCACTTGTTACATTGTAAGGGGTGGTGCCTTAGGTATTCACTAGGGTGGAGCCACCCAGTTTGCTGCATTATGTTGCTGTATGTGGGGGAGAGGTCAGAGAGGAAACAATGCTGCTTGCTTGGCTCTCACTCTACTTTCAGTGACTTCTCCCCTACCCACAAGTGAACTGTACCTTTCTGGGGCTGATTTCCTGGGTGGATGGGCTTGTGTACATTCTAGAATCGTGTCAGCCTCTCCAACGTACTTTCCTGTGAGAGTGGGCATTTCTCCCACCACTGTAACCCCCACAGGTTCTACAGCCAGAGGTTTCGCCTCTTTATTTCCCCACACTAGAACCCTGGGTTTCATAGTCTGTGTTGCCCCCCAGTTGTTCCTCCCAGCTTATTCACACATGAATGTGGGACAGATGAGTGTGCTAATTGCTGTTTAGGCCTCTGTCTCCAACAGTCACCACCTTGCCTCTAGTCCTTTCCACCCCAGCTGCCTGTCTCTGCCCCTCCTACCAATCTAGATGAATGTTTCTTCTTTAACTCCTGGGTTATCAGACTTCCATGAAGTTTGATTTTTCTAGCAATTCTGGTTATTTTTTGTTTTTAAATTGGTTTTTATCCTCCTTTTGGTTGTGCAAGGAAGTGAAGCATATCTACCTACACCTCCATCTTGGCCAGAAGTTCCAGTAATTCTTTCTTATATCTCTTATAATTTATTCAATCCCTAGACCTGTCAAAATGTAGCCAGGGTTGTGTGATTAGGTAGAGAACATGATGGCTGCTTTCCTCTTCCCTTGGTGACCACTCAGGAACTATGTCTAGGTCCAAGGTTCCACCCTAGGAGCCTCTATCCCAAAGAAGCAAGTGAGGTTGACTTTCTGACTCACTTCTGGTTGTGAAGCCCTTCAGAAGGAGGTCCTCCAGAAGGAGGTCCTAGCACCCTCTGGTGGGTGTGCACAAACACCTGCACCCACATGTCCAGGCCTATGACCTACCAAGATATCCAGGAGTTCAAACCTTAATGGTAAAAAGTAATTCTTGAGAAGAAATGTTCAGTAAATTGAATGTGTTTAAAGTAATTCCTGGGAAAAAATGTTTGGTAAGTTGTATGCCCTTGATTAAGTGTCAATTCATATATGTGAATCATTTTTATATCCAAAATGGAATTGTGTCATCCTTACTTCTGATGGTTCTTGTCTTGCTTGGGAATTTCTGCCACCCAAGTTGAGTGCCTGCTTCAGCAATCATAGGGGGAGCTCACACCTCCTGGTAAATGGCCAAGCAGACTTTCTGCCAAGTCAGGCAAGGCCCTATCTCCCCTTTGCCATTCTGCAGGTATCATATCAAGTCAACAAATTTGTGTGGAGCTCCCACTTCGGGCCAGGCCCCAAAGTGGAGGTGAGGACACCCAATAAGTCACCCTATCTTCTGATAGGGGCAGAAGGGGAGAAAGGCACATCAACAGTTCTGTTACAGAGGACAAAGAGACAGAGAGCTTTGAGGAAAGAGCAAAAAGGCCTGCATCTGGACCCAGCTCTCCAGCTCTGTCTCTTTGTGCTTCAGTGTAACCTTGGAGACCACACTCACTGTCACTGATCCTCAGTTCCCTTGGGGGCCTAGGGTATAGCCTGGCACAGCATCAACTCTAGGTAAATGTGAGCTGTTATTATCACAGCTGTTTTTTAAAAAAATGTCCATGAAGCTACAGGAGCCCTGGGAAGACAGGCATCAGTTTCACTACTAGTGTCTGGGCACCTGTCATGGGAGAAAACACTTGAACTGGGCCTTGAAAGGAGACAGGTATTTGCTGGCAGACAGGAGTTAGGGCATGGGAAAGGTGCATTCTGGAAACTAGAAATGTCAGTGGCAGTCCCCAGTCTGTACATACAGAAGCAGACCCTGTAAAAGGAGTAGGAACCCTGAAGGGAGGGCACACAGTGTCCCTGGGGAAGGCAGTGGGCTTCCCAGAGGAAGGGGCAACTGAGCTAAATGTCTTAAGAGAGGAGAAGGTCTACAGGCAGCCAAGACTGAGGGGACAGCCATGTGAGGGGGAGGAGTGTTGAGGAAGGAAGCAGAGGGGAGCCCTCTGTGGACTTGCAAGCCACAGGAAGAGTTTGGATTTGGCCCTGCAGTGTGTAGGATGTATCCCAGGTGCAGGGGTATCCAGGGAAAATCTGAGCACAATATGCAGGGGGTGGCCAGCCAGGAGGAGAATTGCTCAGACCCAAGAGGAGGGATCACATGGAGAGAGGAGCATGCACTGGCCATGCCACAGACAAGGCTGTTTCCAGTGTTCAGTATGTTTTGTATTCAGGCCAGTTTCTTTGCTAAATTATTATTTGCATTTAGAATATCCCACAAACCTGAAATTCATGAGAGTACTGCCCAGTGAGTCACAGGAAAACAATACCAAGCAGCTCCAAAGAGCTTATACCTTTGGCGGGGCTTTCTTCCTTCAAACCTAATTACTCTTTGTTGAATGAACATAATAAGGGACCTTTTCTTCTAAGGCCCATGGGTATCATTCCAATGTGAATACCATATTTTGCCATGCATAATGCATACCTTTTTGCCCAAATTTTTGAGGGAACAATAAGGATGTGCATTATAAATGGGTAGTTCCATATATATATTCCATATCTCTATAAATGTTTTTAACTCTTTTACTTATGCTTATGCATTAAAGTGTAACTCTGGAAAGCAATAATGATATCCATATGCAAATTTGTTACTGGCACATAAAATTTGTTGTACCTTGTATCTGTGCTTGTGTTTTGTACTTGTTACATAAAATTTCTTGTACCATAATATGTTAAAAAATAAATGCTATATTCCTTTATAATATAAAAAAACAAGTATCTAAATATAAATAAATTAAAAATTGAGCCCTGGCTATTGTGGCTCAGTGGATTGAGTGCCAACTTGAGGACCAAACTGTTGCCGGATTGATTCCCAGTCAGGGCACATGCCTGAATTATGGGCCAGATCCCCACTAGGGGGTGTGTGAGAGGCTATCACACATTGATGTTTCTCTCCCTCTCTTTCTCCTTCCCTTCCCCTCTCTCTAAAAATAAATAAATAAAATATTTTTTAAAAATTGAATTAAAAAATTAAAATGAAAGATTTTTTTTCTTGAAAGTTTGGGCCAAAAACATGGACACACATTATACACAGCAAAATACAATAGCCCCTTTGCCAGCTGTTGGCCAGTGAGCCTGGTACAGAGGTTCCCAGCTGCTGTCTGATCTGTGTTGGGCTCCCAGTGCCCAGAAATGCTGTCTTTTGGGCTGAGTTAGAAAAGGTTGACTCACTCATTCATTCCACCAGTATTTACTGAGGTCCTCCTATGCCAGGACACAGCAAAAGTAAAACAGACAGAGCCCTGCCCCATGGGTTGACACTCCAGTCAATGGAGAAGCAGGTGAAAAAATACCTGGTTGAAGAGTGAGTGCAGAACCAGAAGGACTAGCTCTTGCTAGCCACAAGACCCTGGGAAATCAAGAAGGCCTCCCCGAAGGGATGAAGTGTGAGCTGAAGTCCAAAAGGGGTGTAGATGTTGATTAGTTTAAGAGCAAAGGGTTGGAAAAGCCACTTGAGATGGTCAATGGAAGCCACTATACATAGGAAAGAATTTCTTTTTTTAAGTATATTTTATTGATTATGCTATTATAGTTGTCCCAATTTTTCTCCCTTTTAATCCCACCCCACCTTGCACCCCCCTACTCTCTAGCATCCCCCCTTAGTTCATGTCCATAGATTGTACATACAGGTTCTTTGGCTTCTCTATTTCCTATACCTCCCCCTATCTATTTTATGCCTACCAATTATGCTTCTTACTCCCTGTACTTTCTCCCCCTAATTCTCACTCTTCCCCACACCAGTGATAACCCTCCATGTGATCTCCATTTCTGTAATTCTGTTCCTGTTCTAGTTGTTTGCTTAGTTTTTGTTTTTTAGGTTCAGTTGTTGATAGTTATGAGTTCGTTGTCATTTTACTGTTCATAGTTTTTTATCTTCTTCTATTTCTTCAGTAAGTCCCTTTAACATTTCATATAATAAGGGCTTGGTGATGATGAACTCCTTTAACTTGACCTTATCTGGGAAACACTTTATCTGCCCTTCCATTCTAAATTATAGCTTTGCTGGATGTAGTAATCTTGGATGTAGGTCCTTGCTTTTCACAATTTTGAATACTTCTTTCCACCCTCTTGCTTGTAAGGTTTCCTTTTTTTTTTTTTTTTTTTTTTTTTTTAGAGAGAGAGAGAGAGAGAGAGAGAAGGAGAGAGGGAGAGAAACATCAATGCGTGGTTGCCTCTTACCTGCCCCCCACTGGGGACCTGGCCCACAACCCAGGCATGTGCTTTGACTGGGAATCAAACCAGTGACCCTGTCATTTGCAGGTCCACACTCAATCCACTGAGCTACACCAGCCAGAGCTGTGAGGTTTCTTTTGAGAAATCAGCTGATAGTCTTATGCACATTCCTTCGTAGGTAACTGTCTCTTTTCCTCTTGCTGCTTTTAAGATTCTCTCCTTATCTTTAATCTTGGGTAACTTAATTATAATGTACATTGGTGTGTTCCTCCTTGGGTCCAATTTCTTTGGGACTCTCTGGACTTCCTGGAAGTCTATTTCCTTTGCCAGACTGGGGAAGTTTTTCTTCATTATTTTTTTGATAAGTTTTCAATTTGTTGCTTTTCCTCTTCTCCTTCTGTAACCCCTACGATTCAGATGTTGGAGTACTTAAAGTTGTCCCAGAGGTTCCTAAGCCTCTCCTCATTTTTCTGAATTCATGTTTCTTTATTCTGTTCTTATTGGATGTATATTTCTTCCTTTTGTTCCACATTGTTGATTTGAGTTCTGGTTTCCTCTCTTTCTTTCCAGGGAACTTTTGGTTCCCTGTATATTTTCCTTTATTTCACTTTGTATAGCCTTCATTTCTTGGTTCATTTGTAACCAAGCTCAATCAATTCTGTGAGCATCCTGATTACCAGTGTTTTGAATCTGTATCTCATACATTGTCTATCTCGTAGGAGAGGATTTTCAATCATCCAAGTCTTTCCACAACAAATTGCCATTAAAAACAAAGGTAGGAAATGAAGATATTTTCTCTGCAAAGACATGTCCATTCATTGTATGGTTCCCATGGTTTCTAGATTTCACAGAGATCACTTGGGTAGAATCACTTGTGCAGTCTCTCCAATATGTCAGAGAAAGCTATCTGATTTTCCTGTGATAAAAATATGTGGATTAAGAAAGATCTAAACAATGGAGGAGAAAGATGGGAATCCTGGGATGGGGTCCAAAGCACAGGTGGAAGAGTGAGGCTTCCATAGGAAAAGGGAGGGTATTGGAGGAAAGGAGGGTCAAGAACACCCAGTTGTGGACAGATGTAGGTACCTGAAGGGAAAATGCAGGAGATTAGACTTTCTGGGCCATATTCTCTGTGAAGTGGTAAACAATGTCATGTGAGGAGGGCACTTGCCTGCCTATGTCCAGAAGGGTTCCCCCATCCCCACTGTGAAGGATGGCAACCTGTGGGAACCACTAAGTCATTTCACTATCTGTCAGGCCTAGATGTTTATGATCCTCACCAAGGACCTATTCCTTTCTTTTCTGAGGAGTGCTTCCTCCATGGCTCCTAGCTATCTATGAGTCCACAGGACTCACTTTTACTCTCTCTTCTCTAGACAGGTAGCATGGCATAATGAGTGGTTTAAAATGCTGACTATGGAGCCCAACTGCCTAGGTTCTTATCCTAGCTCCACCTTTTATGGTGTAACCTTGGGTATAGATCACCACCTAGCCTCTCTGAGCCACTCTTCTTATGTATAAAATGGTGATAATAACAGTAGCACCTACAATGAGTTCCCATGAAGATTCAATGAGCAAGTACAAGTAAAGTACTTGACACAGCACCTGGTACAAAATTAAGGGCTCAATGTGTTTATTTTAAATATCACTTTAATTAAACATGTAATTTTGCATTCCATCACAGAACAGCTTTTTTAAGAATAGGTCAAGGGATTTGACTGTATGATTGGTGCCTAGATTTTGCTCAACCAAGATAACTCCCACAGTTGCCTTAAGATTGTAGCTATATTCACTGTGATTTAGGGCAGTGTCTTTCCCACAGAGAGATAGTGTTCAATATCAGAAGCCCAGCTGGCATGTTTCTGGCTGGCAAGTTCAATCTTGCTGGGAGCTCTCAGAGCCATAGAAAACAGTGAAGGTACTAGAGGATTGCTAAAATACACACAGGGGGCCAGGAAATTATTCACAACCTGTGAAATTTAAAATCCAAGAGGAACCTTCAAGGTCTCAGAAGGAATAAGGCTTCACCTAAGGTTATATGACTCAAGATCTCTAAGGGAGAGAGTCCTCCAGGGTGGAGTGGCTCTCCTCTTGTTCCCAGTGTCAGGTTTAGATGCACTCCACACATCATTAACATCACCATGAGGCCAGACCCTGAGCTTGACACTGTATCTACATCATCTCACTAGAATCCTCTGAAACATTTCTACTATCACCCCCATTTCATAAATGAGCCAACTGAGTTTAGGAGCCAGGTCCAGATCATGGTTAGGAAGTATCAGGGATTGGTGCTCCTCACTCTTCTGGTTTTCTTCACTTGTCAGTTGATCCCTTCCCCCAAGATATAAAACTTCAAATCGCAGCCAGTGGAGGCACCCCCAGAGGTCAGTTATCTGAAGCAAAGATGTGGTCACTTGGACCTGGACCCACATCCTCCAACTGACATGTCCCCAGCTGACACATTCTCAGCTGGCAGAAACAACTGTAGTAAAAAAATTGGGTGAAGGGGGTACAAGAGATATTGACAAAGATGGGTCTTTGCTGTATGTTTTTAAATTCAACTTTTTGTTTTGAAGTAGTAGTGATTCACATATAGTTGTGAGAAAAATAGAGAGGAATCCAATGGACTCTTTACCCAGTTCCCCTCAATGCTGCCATCTTACAAAACTACAGGACAACATCATAACCAGGAAATTGACATCAGTATAGCCAAACCACAGAATGTCCTATCACCACAAAGATCCCTCATATTGCCCTTGTATAGCACAACCACTTCTTCCTGCCCCACCCCTAACAATCACATTTCTATTCTCCATTCCTCTCATTTTGTCACCTTTAGCTTTCAAGTAAGCAAAGACCACTGTAATAGGACCAGAATGGTTACTTGACAGAAGGGTTTGGGCCTTCTAAATCTGTTTCCCCATGAGGTATGGCCCTCCTTTTCACTCCAAATCCCACTTTTCCTCTGTCCCTCACCTTTTGCCCCAGCCGTGGCTCACATCAGGGGACTGCCCTTTCTCCGACATATCTGGCAGCTCCTTCCCCAGGCCCAGAACCAACCATTGTGTAAACAGGGACTATGTGATCAGGAAAAGGAAAATGAAGCCAAAAGCAGGACCAATTGGGCTGGCAGAGCAATTAGACCCTGGAACAGACTCCCCAAGGGGCCTCATGAGGCCAGGATGTCTTGGGTCAACAGGGCAAGGTGGCAGGCCATTTCAGGAAAGTGGTGGTCTAGTGGACTCTGGCCCTGTGCACTTATAAGGACATATTCCCTGCAACCAGGGCCCAGCAGCATAGAATGGAGTGCTGTTAGCAGGGCTGTCAGCCTGCAGAGACCCAGACCTCAACAATGGGGACTTAAACAGAGTAGAAGCTTATTTCCCTGCACAGTGACTTCTTAGTGTCACTAGCCCCACATGCTCCAACGCATTTTGTTGCTTGCTGTTTCTGGAGTACAGCTCTTGTCCCTATAGCCTCATCTACCTCCCCATTCTGCTGTGTCCTGATTGGTTGGAGGAGGGAAATAAATAGGACAAGCATTTGACAAAAGGAAGTGCACAGCACCACTGCTCACTTCCCATTGGCCAGAATGTGGTCACATGACCACACCTAACTGCAAGCGGGCCTGGAAAATGTAGTCTTTAGTCTGGATCCTTGTGTTCCAAATGAAACTTTCAGGGTTCTATAGGGGAGAACAGGAACTGGATAATGAATAATAGGCAAGTTCCTCATTTACAAAACAGGGATAATAAGAGCCATTCCTCAGACAGGTTAATCAGGTTAAACACTTAGTGCATGTGCATAGGAAGAAAGAGCTCAGAAGTATTAGCTATTCTTATTTATTTTCTTCTTTTTTTTTTACATAATATAAATGTTTTATTTTTAGGCATGCTACTCTTTTTTTTTTTAATTTTTATTTTAGTTTATTCAGTACAGTTTCTATCCTTTATTCCCATTCCAGCCCACCCACCCATTCCTCCCCTCCTCCCTCCCCTTTCCAACACCCCTAGTTTTGTCCATGTGTCCTCTATATTTGTTCCTGTAAACCCTTCCCTTCTCCCCTGAAATTCCCTCCCCTCTCCCCTCTGGTCAC
>CM052547.1:50115553-50128677 GCA_028533065.1 Trachops cirrhosus | reverse complement strand
AAATGTTTAAGATCTTGCACATGATGCCCTGGTACTGTGCCGGGTACAAAGTATGTGTCCAGTCAGTGGTGCTGCAGTTACCATTGCTTTCATTGTTAGCCTCAGTTCTCAACAGACTCCAAGGTTAGGCTCTGCTCCCAAACAGGGCTCCTTGCAACCCCTGGACAAGCAACTGCTATGGCTGTATACTGCCTATGCATTACCCCTGCCAGTCTCTTGTCCCCTCAGCCCCCAAACAAATAGCCTGGCCCTCAGGATTCACACCAGCTCAGCTGCAGAAAGTGGCTAAATCATCTCATGTGGCTTTCCACAAAGGTTTGATTTGCCTGCTCTGTCCCTAGCATCAGAGGAATCAGAGATGGCAGGGATGACCCAGAATAGCTTGTTCCATTTTGGTATGAATCCGGATTCTAGCCAAGTCCTACAGGGGTGGTAACATAAAAGCAGTGTAGCCCCTGACCTTGCAGACTCAGATTGGAACACAGCAGACACTCTGGCAGCCTCACACAGGGCAGCTGGATGCACATTTCCTTCCAGCTGTCCCTGTGTTCCTTGTCCCCATGGCCCCTCTGCTCCCTTACCCAGTATTAAAACCATGTGGCACTTCTCCAGCCAGTTGAGAATCCACTGGCAAGGGTAAGAGAAATGAGATAAGGGGTGGTTGTGGCCTCACACCCACCCATATGGGCCTTAGATACTTCTCACCCAGATTTTGTGGGGGCAATGCCCCATCTGGGGCCACAGTGAACAGACAACTCACTGTTCTCTTAGAGGCAGGAGGAGTGAAGCCTGGGAGATCAAGGACAAGGTATCAGGGTATCCCCGTGAAGGGCTGGATTAGATTCTGAGCCATAAGCAGGGAGAGTGTCAGAGTTAGGTCCTGGGCAATTTGATGACTAAGGAGGGAGGACCCAGCCTCTGGGCATGTCCCCTAGAGAAGCAGCAGATATCTGTGTCAGAATGACAGGCAGCCTTCTGCAGCCCAGAGGACATGGACACTAGGGCCCACCACAGACCAGACCTTCCCTGGACTTTGCTCCACTGGAGGCCTGTGGGGTAGTGCCCTGCCAAAGTGCCTCAGGAGCAACTCTAACCAGCCCCACGCCTTCCACTGTGGCCCCCACTGCCCCTGCATCTTGTGTGTGCCCCTCACCCACTTCTACCAGGTAGATACTAAGTAAGGGGAGACAGGCTTAGAAAAGGCAAAATTCAGATGACTAACATCAAAATATCTTCAGAGCTATTCCTTAGTGAAATATTATGTAAATAATACAATGCTGCCTATATAAAAATATAGGATTAACACTTGAAACTATCTACAGACACATGTATGAATGTGGAATGCATAGAACAAAGCCTGAGAAGAGAGGCATCAAAACTAGTGTAGATCTGGGTCAGGAAAGGGCTGGCCATTCTGCTGGTTCTTGGCACCTGCACCCCAAACAGGCTGACTGAATGGAATCAGCTCTTCAGGCCAAAGCAGAAGGAAGAGCTAACAGCCTGGCTGGATGGCTCAGTTGGGTAGAGTGTTGTCTCATACACCAAAAAAAAAAAAAAAGGTTGCAGGTTCAATTCCCAGTCAGGGCACATATGTGGGTTGCAGGTTTAATCCTTTGTCAGGACATATACCTCTTTGCAATTTCAATCCTTATTGAGGTGTATACAAGAGGCAACCAATCAATGTTTTTCTCTCACATCTCTCTCTCTCTCTCTCCCTCTCTCTCTCTCTCTCTCTCTCTCTCTCTCTCTCTCCATTTCTTCCTTCTCTCTCTAAAATCAATAAACATATCCTTGGGTGAGGATTCATAGAGAAGAAGGAAGAGCTAACAGAAAATAGAAAAGTTCCCCCACCCATGGAGTGACAGAACTCTTTCTCTTTTTTTCCCTCAGGTCGACCTTTATAACACGGATCCCCTCATCTGCCGAGCAGGACTGAAAGTGTGCTTTGGCATCCAGCTACTCAATGCTGTCTCAAGGGTGGAGCGGGCCCTCCCCAAGCTGACCTTGCCCTTCCTCCTGCTCCAGGGCTCTGCTGACCGCTTGTGTGACAGCAAAGGGGCCTACTTGCTCATGGAGTCTGCCAAGAGCCAGGACAAGACACTCAAGGTGAACATCTAACCCCCTCACTTCCCCAAGGTTGGAAAGGTGGCATCTTTTTGGGCACATCTTCCCAGAACCCTAAAGGCCACTCCCAGGGGAGGCATCTTGAAATGGGGCCAGTCTGGCTCCTCTGGGAAATAAGTACGAAAAATACAAAGCAGTTGTTAATTCTAAGCAAGAACACAAGCCATTAGCTGACTGTTCACATGAACAAGCTTGAAAGGGAAAAAGAGAGAACACTCAGAAGATGTCCTGGTCAAGGAAAAAAATCCTGCAACAGGGCACTGAGCAAAGAAAGGTCTGTAAGAGTTTGTGTCCCACTTTTCCATGACCAAAGTCCAAAGGTCTGCGGCCATCCGGCCTCCCTTCAGGTTGGTTTGCTGCAGCAGCTTGGGACCAGCCACCACAGCCAAGGGCTGTGGGTGTACTGGTGCAGTGGGACATGGCAGGGTCTGGTCTGCAAGTGAATCTGCAACAGGGGATGGGACCTGTGGCTTAGCCACATGACTTGTCAGACATACAGATGGCAATGGGCTAGTTAGAGGTCTTTTAGAGATGTGGTTTGGAGGTCCCAATGTTCCATGTTCCTGTTTTTATTTGTCTGATTGAACTGGGAAGAGCTCCAGCTGGGGTAATGGGAGGAGGAGAAGCACCTACCATGTACCTGTCAGTTGACCCTGAAGGCTGCTATATGCGGTCAATTGGGCAGAGCACAGCCTCAGTGTAAGAATGAATGGATGTGTTCCCAAACTATGCCACTACCACCTATGCAGTGGATGCATGGAAGCCCTGAGTCCAGAGCCATTTCCTGCTAAGTTACAAAGAGAGCAGGCAACCCATTACAGATCACACACTTAGTGAATAGTAGGGTCAAGATTCAAACTCACACCTTCTGACCCATGCACACTAACCCTCTCTATTCCCTACTGTACTGACAGAGACTCATGTCTTTGCAAACTTTCAAGTGCTCCCCTTACACCAATATACATTGCAGACCCTGGCCCATACCAACTACAAGATATAGACTCCTAGATGAACAGAGAGAAAAAGAAAAAGGAAGATTGGCTCTTATAATGCTGGAAAGTATAAATGCCATGAGCACTTTGTAGTTTGGGTGCAGGCACCACACAGATCACTTCTTTTGCTGGAATGAAAACTTGGTGGCCCTACAAAAGAAGGCCATGCAGAGTGCTCATCTGTTCATTCACTCTCTATTCATCCATTTCTTTATTCAATCCAAGTGTTCACTGAACATTGACTTTGTGCCAGCACCAGAGAACAAGACAGGCAAAGTCTCAACCTTCCCAAGCAGTCCATCCTACCAGATGAGCAACAAACAAATAACCAGACAGGCTGATGATGACGATGAAGAGGGTCAGTGTCCTGAAGGAAATTAAGCAGGAGGTGGGGACAGGGAGACCAGACAAAAGGTGAAGTACTTACTTCAGATAGGCAGTCAGGGCTAAGAGCTAACAGTGACTAGAGCAGTAGAAGAACATTCCAGACAAAGGGAAAGGCAACTGCATAGACCCAAGTTGCAAAACTATTGGTGTATGCAAGCAACCAGGAGATTAGTGCAGTAGAAGTGTGCTGAACAGGATGAGGATGTTATGTGACAGAGGGACCTGGCAGTAGAGGAGGAGTCTGGAGTTTTTCTCTTAGTGCTATGAAAAAGCCACCAGAGTGTTCTGAGCTGGAGAGCAACATGCTCCAACTCTAGTTTTCAAAGCATCCCTCAGCTGCCATGTGAAAACACAAATGGGGGAAAGGACACCAGGCGAGAAGATGGTGGTGTCAACTAGGCCAAGAGGATGGGCTTGGCCTGAGATGGTGGCAGTGAAGGCAGGGGACAGCCTGGCCAGACATGGAGAGAGAGTGACTATAGAGATCAAGTGATTAAGGATGAATCCTGAGCTTGGGCCTGCATCAGTGAGGAGACTATGACCCCTACCCTGAGATGGGTGACACAGGGAGTTTGATTTTGAGATACCTATCAGAGAGTCCATTGGAAATTTGAGAAAAGAATTGAAAGCAACCACAGAGGAAAGTATTTCTAGAAGGTTAACAGCTTTTGAATGATGTTGGGAAGACAAATAATATGAGAGCAAGTATTCCCTGGCTACAGTGACTGAAGGTCATTGGAGCTCCTGCCAAGAACAGTTGCTGTGGGTTGGTGGGAGTGAAAATAGACTGGGATCAGCTGAGGTCCAAGTGGAAGGCAAGTAAGTGAAGACAGTAAATGGAAATCAAAGTTTTGAGATGGAGGCACAGACCAGGTCCACAGCTGGAGAGAGAAGCAGAATGAATGGAAAGTATGTGTTGACTTAAGAAAGGAAGTGCTAGAACATATTGGGACATTTTAATTTCTTTGAACCATCATCAGATCAAAAGGCATTAGCACCATAAAGACAGGAGTCCTGGGGACAGGGGGAGAACCTAGGGGATTCCAGCTGCCACCTGTAGCCTCCCTTCCTGCACCTGTAGCTTCCTTTAGCCCTGATTTCCTCTCTCTCCTAATTCCAGATTTATGAAGGTGCCTACCACGTTCTCCACAAAGAGCTTCCTGAAGTAACCAACTCCGTCTTCCATGAAATAAATATGTGGGTCTCTCAAAGGACAGCGGCATCAAGAACAGGGTCCCTACCCTAAGCACACTGTCCAGCCAGGCAATCCCACAGTTAGGGAAATGGGCAGAGGAAGGGCAAAAGCTGACCTCTCAGATGTGGCTTGCAAAAAGAAAAAAAAACCCACAAATCAGAGGAATCCCTAGCATAATTTGCTAAAGAAAAAAGACATTCTTGTTTTACATTAAGTTGTCCATCCCTGGACCTACCTTAAGGGGTTGACAGTTTATGCAAAAAATGGAGAAGAGTCACAGGCAGTTTTCCAGACATGGAATGTGCTGGAATGTCCTTAAAACACAGCAGAGGCTCTGCTCTGCCTCTCCTAGCTCCTGCAAGGTTCCCAGGAATTCCTGGTGTTCTGGGACACCTGACTGCAATAATTGGAGGAGTCCCTCTCCTGCCCACCTCTCCAGTCCCCACAACCCCTCCACCCCCATTCATCTCAGTCTGGCCTTTCTCTGGCTGTGATGTGATGAGGTGGTTGGTGTTAGCTTCCCAGGGAAGACTTACATGCCCTCTGAGTCCCAGAAAATGCCTGGAACTTCTTCAGAATACATAGTCCCACCCTGTGACCCTGTCAATTCTTTGCCAGTGAGAACGGGACTTTGAGGTGTCATTAAACTTAGCCCAGAGAAAGAGAGAAAAGTTGATAGGAGACCCTACTCTCCCTTATTCCCTTTCAGGGATCCTGAGGCTGCCCATTGAGAGCTGTGTATTCAAGGGCTGCCTTTCCTTCCATGACTCATTTTACCTGACACTATGAAAGGACAATTATATTGAAGAAGGAATGTCTAATATATACTGTATATTCTAAAGCAGATATTATTTGGGTAGGTAGGTGAGTGGGTGAGTGGGCCCAAGGGGGCTTGGAGGCACACGAGTCTGATCCCTCTGCACAGGCGTAGGAAAAGCTGTCCTGGGAACTCTGTGCTAAAGGTATCAATGCACAGCCCCCAGAGTCAAGGCCCTGAGCATGACCAGTGGCAGTGTCAGGCTTCTCCCTGGTCCCCATCTGTTTGGGCCCATAACTGTCTTGGGAGCTCAGTCCTGGCAGCACAGTTACCTCTGGTGGCAAGAGAAGGGAGTCCCCACTTGGTGGCCCTGCAGCCTGGTGGGCAGGTGAGGCTAGCTGATAGGGCCAACCTTTCCTAGACCTTTCCTAGCCAAGGCCCCGCAGTGCCTGACCAGCCTTTCTCAGGTGCCAACGCCCACCCATGGCCCTCATTTAGCGCCAGCAATAAACAAGGATCACTGCCCACTTCAGGAATACCTTCACTTTCTATTGGACTTGCTGTGACCTCAGGAGACTCCTTAGTATAACTATGACCATGTGGTGGGGGGAGCCACTGGGGAGCAGTTGCTCAGTGTTGACTCCCATGGAAGGTGCAGGCAGGAGCTCCAGGCTACAGAGAAGAGGCAGCAGATTCCCTGCCAGGGCCTCTGACTCTAGGAGTTGGGTCTCTCACTCCTCTTCCTCTAGCAATGGAACTGCTGCCCCTTATCCACATCTTATTCTTCTAGGGCTTTTTCCAGTCCTCAAAGAGGGGACCCATTTCTGCCCTCCCTCCAGGGACCTGCCTACACCATGACGGAGCTAGAATTAGTCCCCTTCCAACAGCAGTCCAATCATGCTTGCTTGCCCAGGCCAGGTTTCTGTTCTCATGGCCCTGCCCCTCAGGAGTGGCAAAGTACCCAAGTACCTACCCCCTGGGGTCAGGGCCCCAGTTTCCCCACAGAGAGTGGCTTCCATTGCCCTGTCTTATTTCTCTGACTTCTCTTTGAGGGAGAAAAATGTAAGAAATGAACTGAGAGAAAAGGTGAGTGTCTGTTCAGCTGGGCAGCCATGTGAACGTTTGTGCTCCTCAGCTAAGGAAAAGCAGAAACTACATTGCAAACTCACAATACCCCCTGAGCCCAGACCTGGAATTCTTGCCAGAGCTGTTACAGCTCCTGTCACATAAAATCCCCATACCTCCAGCCCACTCTGTTGCCACCCTATCTCTCCCATAAGCAGGTGACCTCAATACCATTTCCCAAATTAAATATCAGGCATATGGTTTAACCACGAATCTTTTAGATGCATGAATTTATTTATATGAATGTTCTTACAGAGACAAATTCAATCACATTTACACATCTGGTTAAAGAATCGCCTATATAAAAAAAAAGTATTTGAAATGAATAAGGAGTGAGCTCAGGAGCCAGATATCAGCTGTGTCTGGAGTCTTACCTGAGGTACTCCAAGTAAACTATGTGGGTCTCCAGTGAAGTTCATTCTCAAAGTTGACAGCTCTGCACTGACATCTGGAGCTTCAAAGTGGTGCCATGGGAGCAAGGCAGATGAGCTGGGTTTGGAAGGGACAATAGGTCACACACACAGCCTGGCCTTGAAAGAGGTGAGAGGAGGGCATGGGCTAGCCAGGGAAGAGACCCCAGAGATGCAGCTGATCCAAACTCACCTGGAGGGATGAACACAACAGGATACTATACCCAAGCACTGATGTGAACACAACTCTCCCTGTACCCCAGAGGTCATGCTGGCCCATACAGAAATGGGTTTCATGCCTGAAAATCTTTCTAGGCAAAGATGTCACTTATAGCCAGTTTGGGGGTTCCCAGTCCCAAAGGACCCCATTCTTTTGCAGGGAATGGGCAGCCTCCCTTCCACCCAGCACAGATCCCAGCTTCCCCCTCAGTTTCTAGGGGGGCACTGAGGGTCATGGTAAGAGCACAGAAAGGTGCTCTGGACACCCACCTTGCTCTGCTCAGCACCCTGTAGCAAGATTTTTTCTTTCTCTCACCACTGCTAACATAAACCCATTAGGATCACAATGATTTTCTAAACAAATTCACCTGTTTGCTTTTGTCACTGCAGCTCAACACACACCTAAATGTATGCTGTTAGTGGGGAAACATGTATCAGTTTAGAACTATTAAAGGAACCAATATGCCACAGCTAATTCTAATAAACCAGATGTTTTTTGAATGGTGTTATCTGTCTGTCTGCCTGATCCAAGACTACAACAGGTCCTACAGAGAGAGCAGAACTGAGAGCCTGTGCTGAGCCAGTCATCTGATACAAACCCATGTGTGTGGACTTGACTTTCTGTCCTATACACTCAGAGACTTCTGCCCCAGGAGCAGATTGTACATGCATTCTGTTACATTGTAGACTTGGCCACCCTGCATACCAGAGGAGCAGGGCCGCCTCTAGCTCTGGACCAACTGCTTCCTCCACAGTGCCACATGGATACCTGAACATCTCCAGAAACAAGCTCTGATCTTCACTGCCACACCTACTCCATCTGTGCCTCATTCATCATAGGATACCCCAGCTCTCCTGTTGTTCAGGCCAAAGCTATAGGCAGCATGCTCCAGTTGTCTTGGCCCCACACTTACACTTGCCCAGCAGTAAATCCTGTCACCTCTGCTTCAGTTTCCCTCTGGCCTGATAGCTGGTCGCCTTGCCTTTGTCCTTTCTCCCATGGCCTTTGCCACATTATTCATGAAGCCTTTCCTGACCATCTTGTCAAAAGTCACCCCACCAACCCAGGCCCTGCCTTCTCCTCCTCCAGCAAACTGCCGCCTGTTCTGCTTGTCAGTAGCTCTCTGTTTCCACCACCAGAATAAGCTGCAGGAGCATGTGTCCTTGCATTAGCTCTCTGTCTGATTTCCAGGGGATCCCGGACAAAATGCTTATCCAGTAAGGATGGGAGGGAAGGTGGCAGGGAGGAAGAAAGTGAATGAATAAATACAAGAGGGGTTATAGAGGAGGGAGGGAGGGTAGGAGAAAAGAACAAATGCCATCTCTGAGACAGGCACTGAGTTTGGCACTGGGACCAATTTCACACATATGCAACCTGTGCAATCAGTTGCTCAGGGGCCCATACTTAGAAAGGCCCCCATGTTTTGCGTATTGCTCTACTACTGCTGTCTTGAAATTCTCAATCATTTCTGAACAAGTTCCCCACATATTTGTTCTCCACTGGGCTCTACACACATGGAACAGGTTCCGTGGGCATGGCTGGAGTTGGGCCTGCCCTCTGTGCAGAGGACCCTCCAATGGTTGTATAACTGAAGGACAGAGTCTGCCCCACCCAGACCCTCCCTTTCTTCTTATACCTAACCAAATTCTACCCTGAGCCTCATCAAACATGGCCTTCCCTGCCTCACATGAGCATTTGGTACTATCAGAAGATCCCCACTGAGCATCCTTGATGTGCCCGCCAGGCACCATGCCTGGGCCTGGGACAGCCCCACAGAATGAAGACAGAGTGACACAAACCTGCCACTCCAGCACCTAACAGTGGAGGGTCAAGAAATGAGACAGAGCACACAGTGAGGCCAGCCCAGCAGGCTAGCATGCTCTTCAGAGTCGGCCCTGTGGGAAACAGGGAAATAAGTGGGAGTGGGGAGCTCAAGGGGGCTCAAGGCAAGACTTGAGGGTGGAGGTTGGTCTCAGAACTGGGACTTTCAGGATGAATGGAAGAAACCTAAGGTACCCTCAGCAGCACCCAAATGAGGACAGTGTGGTGAAGGGAACCCATGGGGTAGATGTGTTACTGGAGGCTCGTTTCTTCTCACCAACACAATAAAGAATTACAAATCAATAAGATGAAAGTGGATAAGTAAGAGTTTTATTAATACATTTTCTCTCAGGCCTGCTGAGGGTGGCAAAAAGGGCTTAGCATAGAAGAAGCAACAAGGGAGCCTAGGCTGGGTTGCCTTAACTCACTGGGAAGTCAGAGAAAAGGGGCCTGGAGGACAGGTTCAGGGGATAAGCCTAAGATGAGTTGCCAGCTGGTCTTGCCTTGTAAAGAGAGAATTGGGGGGGGGCGGATAGGAGAGAGAAGAAAGGAAAAGGTATATCTCCAGCTTCTACTCACAGGAAGAGCACACACACTCATGTTGGGACCTTTGTCTTGAGGCTTTTATGTCTTTTTTGCAGGCAGCAATCTTAGAGGAGGTCTCAGGGGAGGGTTTCAGTATAATAGTGATCAGTTCTCCAGGTGTGCCCTTTCAGGGTCATAGTCTCCTCTGATTGGTCAGTGGCAGGGGATCTTTAGTCATTGCAGTTGGTTCTGGTATAGTCCACCTGGTTTTGCTGATTTTCTGGACCTGGAGCTGAAACACAACTGAGACCTAGATGTTATTTATCTCTAGGGAGGTGACCTTTTGTATCTGGCTGTAAATTGCTCAGCCATTGTGTTCAGCTATTTCAGTTACCCTATTCTACTTGCCAGGGAATTTTCTTAGCTTCTTAATATCCTGTCTCAGGTCACAGCGGGGAGCCGTGGCTGGAGGGCACATCACTGAACACGGACAGCACTGCCCTGTGAGAGGGGTGGCACTTGTCAGGCTGGGACTTCAGACAGAGGACACAGCCATGACCAAGATGGAGGCTGGCAGGGAGGAGGCAGCCCACTTCTTTCTCTTTCCATCTTTCCCCTCCTGAATCTGGAGTCTGGAGCATGAGGCTTCCAATCCATCATCCAAAATGGTTGCTCTAGCTCCTGCCATTGCACCCTCGTTCCAGCCAACCAGAGGGGAAGAAAGGAAGGCGGCAGGCATGAGTGTGCCTTTGAAGGAATAAAGCACAGATCACATCTAATACTTCAGCTCACATCTAGAACCTGGTACAAAGAAGTCTGGTAAATATGCCAGGTGCTCATGAAAAAGGGCTCAGATATCAGGGACAGCCATCAGGCTATGCCCATGAATGAAGAGTGCACCCTGAGGCTTCCAAGGAGGAGAGACCCAGGCTTAGTATCTGCCTGGAAGATGACAACAAGGCAATGAAAATGGGCTGTAGGTGAGGCAGGTCCTTGTGGCAGTGAGCACAGAAAAGGGGAGACTGAGCAGCAGCTCCTAAAGAGGTAAAATCAACAAGGTTTTGTGATCAACTAAGTTTGAGGGTCAAGGAATTGGGAAAGAACTTAAAGAACACACATCTATCTTTAAAAAGTTCTGTAGGTAAGTGTCAATGAAAAAAATCCAAACCTGTAGAGAATTTTCATGGTATGGGTCAAACTGAAGACCTACGCCAGGGAACAAGAACTCAAATGCTCTCAAGAATAACAGTTTTGCAGCTTCTTTTATGCATTTGAAATTAGTAAGGAAAGTAAGGTAAATTACTTGGAGGTGGGAGAAAGCAAGATGGGGACTGGGTTACAGGATAGTTAGCAAGATTATGTGCTTTGCTAAAGGTGGTTGTCCTTCAGACATCTCGAAGGTGCATCAGCCTAGATGCCCAAGAACAATGGACGTGGCTGGCTTAAAAAATCTTTCTCTGAAGAAGTTATATTCCTAATCAACAAAATAAAAAAGCAAACAAAATATAACAAGAGGCACTGAAATTAAGAACAACCTAACAATAGCCAGAGGGGAGGAGGGAGGGGACAATGGGAGGAAGGGTTTTCAGGAACTACTATCAAGGGCACATGGACAAAACCAAGGGGGAGGGTAGAAGCAAGGGAGGGAGGTTGGTTTGGCTGGGGTTGGGGAGAGTGATGGGGGAAAATTCAGACAACTATAACTGAAAAACAATAAAATAATTTTTTAAAGTTAAATTCCTGGGGAGTGACTACCCACCATTACCTGCCCAGTTAGAAATTTATGATCAGATCACCTTGTAAGGTTACCTTCCATAGAATCCCCTTTTGTCTCCACATAAGGAAAGGATGCAAAGTCTGTCCAGATTGCTTGTGTTATATTTTCCAGAGAAAATGAAAATTTACATTGAGATTCACATTGCTCATTTAGCCCCTTCTATGGTTGGCACTTCCTCATGACCCTCTTTAATTTTCATACCAGCTTTGGGGAGGGAAGATGGCGGTGTGGTAGGAGGGAGCACACACCACCTCCCTCTTCAAATGGCAGGAAAACCTAGCCATACTACAGAGGACATCGCAGCATGCATGAAAATAGGAAATCAAAATGGTAGTGGACATTGAAAGACCAGACGGTAAAGAGACTACTGCAGGAAAATAACAGCCCAGGGATCAGTTTGGGGAGCAGGGAGGTTGCAGCCCCAGCCCCAGAGCTCCGGGAGCTGCCGCAGGGCTCTCAAGGAGGGGGAGCTGGGTCATCCGCTCCCTCCCTGGCCAAACAAGGACTGAGCAGCGCTGATCTGGGGGACCTCGGAGCAGGCTTTGGGGAAGATCACGGCCCAGCCAGTGGAGCCAAAGATGGCCGGACCTTGCGTGGGCACCCCAACCCAGAGAGAGTTATTTTTTGGGTAAATGACTTGGTGCCTAAAGCCATGAGCACAGAAAAAGCGCGGGCGTTCTGTGGGATCCCTGGTGCCCAGGCCGGGAATTCGGGGGAGGTTCAAGTCCCCCAAAATCCACAGAGTACACACCCGTGAACCTGGAAGGGGTGCTCGCACACTCCGCAGTGAGCTTTCCGAGGGAGTGCTGAAGTGCGCCCGAAGACTGCACCCTGGTGAGAGGTTCCTGAACAGCTTTGGAGAGATCGCGGCCCAGCCGGTGCCCCAACCTGGAGAGAGTTATTTTTTTGCATAAAAGGCTTGGTGCCTACAGATGTGAGCACCGAAAAAGCGCGGGCGTGCTGTGGGATCCTCGGTGCTCAGGCCAGGAATTCAGGAGAAGTTCGAGCCCCTCAGAATCCACAGACTACACACCCATGAACCTGGAAGGGGCACACACGTGCTGGCGCTCCCTGGTGGGCTCCAGAGGCAGTGCTTGGGAGTTCACAGATTGGTGCCTGGGGCATTGGGCCCGCGAGGCTGGACCTGGGGACAGTGCGCCAGAGGCTGACAGAGCTCTGAACAGGAAGGGGAACAAAGCCATGGCATTCGCCCCTAAGTCTGCTGCAGCCAGCAAAACCAGGAAAACTGGTTTGGCCAGTTTGAAACCAACAAAAGTTTTTTTTTCTTTTGTTTTTTGTTTTCTTTTTTCTTTTTTTGCTTGATTTTTTTTATTAAGTAACTTTTCATTTTTTAAATTCTTATTATTGTTATTTCATTCAATTCCTTATGTTTCTATTTCTTTCTAGTGTTGATCCTTCTCCCTTTCTTTCCAAATTTATCTCTTCATTCCATCTCCTGCTTATTGCCTTCACTTTTTAATTTTTTTGAACCTGCAAGTAATAGCATATCTGTATTGTTATTTCATTTTCCTTACACTTTTTTTGAAATAGTATTTTAGTATTCCTCTTTTTTTGGTATAGTCTTCTTTGCTTGACTAGTTATAATGTATCATTTAATAGGTTTCCCCTGTTATCTCATTCATAGTGTATAGCTAATTAACTGTCCTTCATTTGGGTTACATTAGTACACTTCTTAAGGCTCCATACTTCCTATTCTTATTATCTGGATCTAGTAGATACTGTCATATGATTGTTGCTCTAATATTACTGTAAATAATAGCTATTCCATAC
>CM052547.1:50084741-50115053 GCA_028533065.1 Trachops cirrhosus | reverse complement strand
GGGGAGAGGGGAGGGAATTCCAGGGGAGAAGGGAAGGGTTTACAGGAATAAATATAGAGAGCACATGGAATAAACTAGGGGGGTTGGAAAGGGGAGGGAGGAGGGGAGGAATGGGTGGGTGGGCTGGAATGGGAATAAAAGATAGAAACTGTAATGAATAAACTAAAATAAAGAATTAGAAAAATAAAAATAAAAAAATAATTTTCACACCAGCTTTGGGTGGTTGGTGCTATTGTTCCCATTTAGACTAAGTAAACTGAGGTTCCCAAGAATTCAGTGAAGTGTTCAAAGCCAGATGCTGAGTCCCATCCAAGTCACCAGATTCAGGTGCAGAGTACCTCTTGCCTCCCAGAGAAGGAAGGTAGGTGACAAAGCTCCAAGAGCAGGGTAGCACAATGCAACTGTTTGTATCTTAAATCCACACCATCCCTCCCTCATCTCCTCCCCACAGGAACCAGTATTGCCTGAGGGCAGCTTCCTGGCTCAGAGTAGTAACTCCCTGAGGCCTAAGGGCCCCAGAGCACCTTCCTTCAGAAGTCCTTGTCTCTGACACCTGTGATACAGACTTTTCCCAAAGTGAGAAAATTTTATACCTTCAAAATATTTGCTCTAGGGACTAAGGCTGCCTGCCCCAAGACCTGGCAAGAGCACTCTTTACTTTGTGATGTCAGTGGCCAGAAGGCAACCTCACCCTGCCTTGGATTCCTCAGTCTGCTGCAGTGAGAAAGGGCATTGAAAGTTATGTAAGTGTTTTCCAGGTAGAGGAAAGAACATATGATGCAAAATTTTCATTCTTTTTTCTTTTTTCAGGTAGGGATGATATTAGAGAATGAGTGAAAAAATATTTTATTTCTTTCATTATAGTCTTACCTCACATAACAACTGTTTGGGTCAGGACCAGAACCAAAGTGAGGCCAATGAGGCACTCACCTCGACACAAAATGTAAGGGGGCACCAAAAATCTTAGTAATTAAGTTTACTTTTTAAATCAAAATTAATGCAAACAAAAATGATGAACCAAATAACATTTTAAATAATAATAGGATCTGGCTTTCCATTTTGCTTCCAATTTTAGTTTGACCCAGCAGAGCACTGCCACTGATCTTGTCTCTGCCCTGCCCCATCATCACTCCTTTTCTCTTTTCGAGGGTGCAACAAGCCACCCCTATGTTACATTATGTGTATTAACTGTTTTTTCTTTTCCATCGTTGCTTATTTTGTTAGTGTTTCGTTGATCTATTTTTACTTCTGTGAAAAAATATGTGGATAGAATGCATGTAGTACCCAATAAAATTTATGGAAATTTATGTTCTTTCATTCAGCAGTTTTGCACTTAGAGTCAGTAATTAACTATAAAATTAAGTGGGGGATAGATGTGCTTTTTCTAAAAGTAGTACAGCCACACTATGAAAACTACACAAAAGTCAGATGAGCCTCAACTCTCAGTCAGCACTTCTCTGTTCCTTTTTGGGACCATGCCCATGTTTAGGAGCTGGGGATTGTGGGGCACACACACCCAAGGTGGCCTGAATGAGCACCCACAGCCAGGGGCTGCCTACTCAAGACCCATAGACCCAGAACAACCCCTAACCCCTAAGGGACCTCTGCTGGGCACCCAACCCTCTCCTTGAGGGGTCCCAACTCCAGAAAATGCCCCCTCACTCTCTCCCAACTCCACTCCCTTCCAAGAGCTAAGGCTCCCATAGTGAATTCAAGCTTTATTGCAACCAGACTCTTCCACTCCCTGCTGGCCATCTCTGTTCCTGTGAGAATGAAACTGGAAAAGTCAGTGTTTGTGGTGCAGGTCACTACCAGAACTATAAGTAAAGACAAGGATTGAATCTCTATGGGTGCTTTATTCAGATGTCCAGTGATCTAAGAAGATGGCAGGTTATGTACCCTAACAGACCATCTTAACATTGTAAACCTACCTTTTTATAAGAAAAGGTAGGTAAGGGGTTTGGAAAAGAGGTTAACTGTCGAGAGCTGACCAACACCCGACCCTTGACACAGTTGGGATGGATGAGACGGAACGGCACAGCAGATGCATCTGTGGCCGGATCTCCTGTCTATCTCTTCCTGTATGCCTGTCCCTGCTAGCAATAGGTGGTAGGATTTTTGGACACCTGTGCTTTATAACAAAAAATCTGCATGATGCATCTGAATCTGCATAAAATGACTTGCTGACCACAGAACAGAAACCCTTAACAACTCTAATGCTGCCTACTTCCCCAACCTGAGAAGTTAAGGACAAAATTAAACTATGGGCAGACCAACTGCCAGAACACTGAAGGAAGCTGTTGCTAGGAATGTTTCTTAAGGAGTCACCACTTAAAAGCTTAAGATTTATTAGAGCCACTACCCCTCCCATACCCTGGACAGGAGTGTAAAGAAGCAAAGAGTTCTAGTTGAAAATAATCTCAATACATGGAAATGAATACAAAACATGCCCCCCCAAGATGTATAAATCAAAAGACCTAGGAAGGAAACCAGTTACCTAACCAAGACAAATCTAACCTCAATGGACAATAGCTAATTTCTATATAACCTATAAATCACCCCTTGCACCCTTTTAACTTAGACCAATCCCTAGAATCTTAATAGACACCTAGTTACTAATTGGCGCCTGAAAGTTTGTACCCGTATAGCTTCGTTGGCTAGCTGATTAATAACCCTCTTGTTCAAAGTAACCTTTGTTTAATATGGTTGATCTGTGAGACCTCCTGTGCTTCTCAATTATTTCTTTGTTTAACATGATTGATCTATAAAACCTTCAAAATTATTTGTACTTTTCAAAATTATTTCTATGGTAACTGTTTCTGTTTTAATAATCACACTATGTGTTGAATGTTGTATAACCTCCCCTATAAAAATAAAGATTAATTCTTCTCAGTGAGTCAGTCAGGCCCAGAGAACCTGGCTGTCCTCTGGCACCCCACTTGGTGTCTTGCTCCAGTCTCTTTGCCTGTGCCGTGCATCCTTCAGGGACCCTGAGACCCCGCCGAGGCTGGACCCTGACAGTTAATTGGATAAGAGTTGCAGTCCAGTGATTTTTCTAGTATTTCTTTATCTGTTGATCAACAATTCTTTATCTGCATCCCTCCCAGGAATACAATGGCTTCCAGACCCCCTGGGGTACAAATGTTGAATTGCTTGTCAATCTCCTGGAGTCATGTGGTCTTGCATTCCAGTTCCTGGAATAACAGTTTTCCATATGCATTAATTACTTAAGACTATCAACTAAGACTAAAATCTTTAACTCTTGAGTTCCCCTATCACTCCCCCCCTGTTGGTTTTTAATTATCGTATTTCTATTAGATTAGTTTACAAACTAAAACAACATAAAAGCATATAAGATTATTTAAAAATCATTTTGCTGTTGAATAAACAGTCCTTTCACACATTAGAAACCATCCTACAGGTGATTTGACATGACTAAAGGCATAAGAAACAGTGGTGGCATTGCAGTTCATCTAAAACAGTTTTTAGTACAGTTGACCAAAGTTGCACATTTTCCATCTGGGGTTACCTTAGCATTTTTAAAGAAGATATTTCCCTATCCTTTAGAGTAACCATAGGTCCCCAATTATCTTTCCTGGGGAGTACAAACACCTACAAGACATGAAACAAAAGTTTGTTCAACATATGTTCCAGTCTACTTTTCTTCTAGTTGGCTTTCTGGGGATATTATCTTCAGTGTCTTAAGTCGAACCTTATCTCCAGGCTGAAAGGAATGTAGCAAACCTGTGGGGAAGATATCTCTAATACAGATAAAATCACTATTCACAGCTAAGGTCTGACTTAAATGTTGTACATAGTTCATAATTTCATAAGAACTCAGTTGAATCCCAGTTTCAGGAGCCACCCTTATCCTGAGCAGAACAATATGTAAAACATGATCCCAATGGAGATGAGCTTCTTGACACAGTTTGGCTACATTTTTCTTATGGTGTAATTAATCCTCTCTACCTTCCCAGAAGCCTGAGGTCTCCATGCCATGTGGAGTTTCCACTTGATTCCTAAAAATTTATCAACATTCTGTGTAATTTCTGAAATAAGGGCAGCTCCATTATCGCTCTGAATGCTGCTAGGTAGGCCAAAGGGAGGAATTATTTCCTTCAGTAAGGCTTACATTGCCTCTGAGGATTCTCAGTTCTACTAGTATAGGTCTCCTGAAAAGGCAGCAACAAAGACTAACAAATACTGTATGTTCATCTTTAGACCCTCTGTATCTGGCTAGAGCCTACTTGCCAGTCTTCAAACAGGCACTGTCCTTGGTATTGTTTCCTTTCTTTCTTCTGATGGAGAAGACAGCTTGGAGTTGTTCTTCTGGCACACAATACATCTAGCTTTTGTTTTCCATATCACTTTAGAAATTCCAGGACCTTGAGTCAGTATACACCTCACTCTCTTTTTAATACAATCAGTTCACCTTTCTGAGCAGAGGTTCCTGGCAGTAAGGCCTTGGCCTCTACTTTTCCTTCAAGAGTCACAATGACACACCCATCCTTTCTGTTCCCTTTATGCTATAACTGCTTCCATCTGTGTATAGAGTCCAGTCTGCCTCTTCTAGAGGATGGTCCTGTAAATCGATTAGTTTCAAGGGAGACCTTGGATTGTCAAGAATTGTTTGGTACCTGCCCATTCTTCCAGCAGTGAGCCACAAATTTCCTTTTTGCTCTAGCAGGCTTAATACTTGGTGGAGTACATAAATGGTGATAGGCTGTACCAAGGAACACTTTTCACCTTCCTATAAAAGCTCACAGGTGGCTGCTACAGTGCTCAAACATGCTGGCCACCCTTGGAAAGTGTGATCTAGTTTCTTTTTTTTTAAGTATTTTTATTGATTATGCTATTACAGTTTTCCCAATTTTCCCCCTTTATCCCCCTCCCCCCTGCATCCCCCAACCCTCCAGCATTCCCCCTCTTAGTTCATGTCTATGGGTTGTACCTATAAGTTCTTTGAGTCCTCTGTTTCCTATACCATTTTTTATCTCTCCCTGTCTATTTTATGCCTACCAATTATGCTTCTTCTTCCCTGTACCTTTTCCCCGCTATTCCTCCTTTTCCCCTCCCCACTGAAATCCCCCCATGTTATGTCCATTTCTCTGATTCTGTTCCTATTCTGATTGTTTGCTGAGTTTTTGTTTTCATTGTTTTTCTTTTCTTTTAGGTTCATTTGTTGAAAATTGTGAATTTGTTGTCATTTTACTGTTCATAGTTTTGATCTTCTTTTTCTTAGATAAGTCCCTTTAATGTTTCATATAATAAAGGTTTGGTGATGATGAACTCCTTTAAGTTGACTTTATCTGGGAAGCACTTTATGTGCCCTTACATTCTAAATGATAGCTTTGCTGGATAAAGTAATCCTGGATGTAGTTCCTTGCCTTTCGTGACTTCAAATACTTCTTTCTAGCCTCTTCTTGCCTGCAAGGTTTCTTTTGAGAAATCAGCTGATAGTCTTATGAGAACGTCTTTGTAGGTAACTATCTCTTTTTCTCTTGTGCTTTTAAGATTCTCTCCTTATCTTTAACCTTGGGTAACTTTATTATGATGTGCCTTGGTGTGTTCCTCTTTGGGCCCAACTTCTTTGGGACTCTCTGGGCTTCTTGGACTTCCTGGAAGTCTATTTCTTTTGCCAGATTGGGGAAGATTTCCTTCATTGTTTGTTCAAATAAGTTTTCAATTTCTTGGTCTTCCTCTTTTCCTTTTGGCATCCCTATAATTCAGATATTGAAATGTTTCAGGTTGTCTCAGAGGTTTGTAAGACTCTCTTTGCATTTTTGAATTCTTGTTTCTTCATTCTGCTTCTGTTGGATGTTTATTTTTTCTTTTTGTTCCAAATTGTTGCTTTGAGTCCTGGTTTCCTTCCTGTCACTGTTGGTTCCCTGAATATTTTGTTTTATTTCACTTTGATTTTTCATTTTTTGACCAAGCTCAATCCATTCTGTGAGCATTTTGATTACCAGGGCTTTAAATTCTCCATCAGATAGGTTGGCTATCTCCTCATCACTTAGTTCTCTTTCTGTGGTTTTGCTCTGTTCTCTCATTTGCTCTATTCTCTCATATTTCTTTGTCTTGGTGCCCCTGATAGGTTGTAAGGGGGCGGGGCCTTAGGTATTTACTAGAGCAGGGCAACCCTCTTTGTTGTGCTGTGGTGCTGCCTGCAGGGGAGGGGCCAGAGAGGGAACAATGCAGCTCTCCTGCTCGTCTCTAGCACACTTCCCAACTGGACTCTTGTGTGAGACTGGGAGTTTTACCCATTGCGGCAACCGCCGTAATACACAGTCAACTCTGAGTCTCAGTTTCACCTTCAGCTGGCCCTGCCTGCCTGGTCTGCTGCTTCACTATGGTTTTTCTGAGTTGGCCAGCACTGTCCGCCACCTTACTGCTCTGGTTGTTCTGGTTGATTTTTTCTTTAATTCCTTGGTTATCGGAGTTCCATGCAGTTTGATTTTCTGGTGCTTCAGGTTATTTATTGATTTTAGATTGGTTGTTATCCTCCTTTTGGTTGTGCGAGGAAGCTAAGGGTTTCTACCTATGCCTCCATCTTGGTTGTAACTTGATCTAGTTTCTTTGACAAGCCCAATAAGACTCCTGCCAGATTAGAGGAGGAACCCAAGAAACCTTACTGCTTGTTGGCAAATCTGAGCCTTTTGTGCTGATACTTTATAGCCACAAGATATCAAATGGTTCAATGTACCTATAGTATTAGTTAAATGACACATCTACATATTGTAACAGAGTTTCTCCTTCTAGTTTTAGATCTTTTCAGCCCTGGCTCAAGGTCTCCCCAAAAATTGTAGGCCATTTCTTGAACCCTTGTGGTAAGACTGTCCAGCAATAGAGTCCTGCCCTGAGAGTCCAGGTCCTGCCATTCAAAAGCAAACAATGGTTGACAGTCTTGGTCAACTGGCATGCAAAAGAAAGCATCTTTTAAGTCCAATACTGAATACCGGAGACTGTCCAGGGTATGCTGTTCTGTATGTCATTTATGGCCTTTAAATCTTGTATTATAGAGGGAGTGGCAGGGACAAATAAGTCCAAATTCCTGAACCTTCTCAATTATTGTGCATATTCCCTCTAGGTCCTCCTTTTGCAGGGATACTGCTTCTTACTGGAGTCCCCACCCCTGGTCTGTGGTCAACTTTAACAAAGGAGGCTGCTTAGCCTTCCCTGGACTTCCAGCAGCCCACACAAGGGTGTTTACCTGATTCTCAATTTCTTATGGTGAACATTGCTTTCCTCCTTCCCATAGTTTCATAAGAAAATGCTGGCATGCTCTGGAGGGACCTGTAGGTGGAGCTGTCATTTTTCTGGATAGAAAGTGATTTGAGCTCAGAGCATCAACAAATCCCAGAGGAGAAAAAACATATCTCTCACAGAACAATCTTATGTCTTCAAGGAACATTGACTTTCAGGGTTTCCAGAAATTCCCGTTACAGTTCAGCTAGAGGTCTAAGGACCACAAAATATGTTGCTTTGGTATCAATCAAAAGGGTCTACAATTTGTCCCCCCACTGTCAGTTTTACCTGAGTTCTCAGATGCTGACCTCCTTTTCCCTTGCTTGGAACACTTATTTTTGCAGTGCACTTTTCCCTTGCAATATAATTGCCCTGCCCTGGTAGGAGCTTGTCATCCACCAAACTTGGTTCCCTAACAGGTTTGAGATAGAGAGATCAGTCCAGGCTCACCTCCTTTGGCTCCCTCAGCCAAGTTAGGAGGAAGACTCCCCAGGGCTGGAGGGACCATGGGAGCCCTGACAATGCTCACAGCAGCCATCCTTATCTTCCTGGCCCCTCTCTTCTGAGCTTCTGCTGCCTGCCATAGGCAAATTCTTTTTACTCTGGGCCATTTTCCCATTCCTCTGATCTTTGACAAAACAACTCTAAATACAGTATAGTACAGTAGTTTAAAGAGCCATTCATCATCTAGCATTCTCCTAAATCCAGATTATACATAAGCCAAGCAGCATTACAATAAAAAACCATTTTCTTAGATCATAAGCATAGGTCAACCACTCAGCCAGAATTCACCCCAAAGGGCTGTTTCCCAGAACAGAGGCTATCTCACCACCATATTCTACCAGAGCTCTGTAATATCACACAAACCAGAAATCACCTTAATTAAACTAGAAGGCACCTCTTTACCAGATAGAGCTCTATAAATCACAAACCACCTTAATTAAATGGGAATGCAATCCCAAACCAGAAAGCTCAGTGATTCAATTGCAAGTGAAGGTGACATTGGGTGCCTGAGAATCAGAGAAGAGTCCCCAAATGAAATCACTTGGCAGCTTCTGGGGAGTCTCCAAATCCACACACTAGGGCCCCTCAGTCCAGGCAGCCAATGGGACTCTGTGCCAAATAGCCACTTAGGCAAAACTCCTGAAGATGTCCTATCTGGGTCACCTGAATATGAAACTGGAGGTCAGTGATCATGCTGTCTGTCACTACCAGAGCCAATAAGTAGAGACAAGTATTGAATTTTTATGGGTGCTTTATTCAGATGGTTGGCAACATAAGAAGACAGTGGATTATGTACCCTCAAAAACCATCTTAACATTTCATTTCAAGCCTACCTTTTTATAAGAAGAAAAGGTAGGTAAGGGGTTTGGAGAAAGGTTAATTGGATAACAGCAAGTGTCCTAGTACTTCTTTATCTGTTGATCAATTCTTTATCTGCATCCCCCCTTGCAACACAATGGCTCAAATACCATCTCCACAGCTTGCAGACCTCCTGGGGTACAAAAGGTTGAATTGCTTGTGGACCTCCTGGAGTCATTGTGGCCATGCATTCCAGTTCCTGGAATAACAGCTTTCCACGTGCATTAATCACTTAAGCCTATTAACTAAGGCTAAAATCTTTGACTCCCTTAGAGTTCCCCTGTCAAGAAAACAACTTGGGAACTGGGTGTCTGGCCAACATGAAGGCATAGGTAGATATGTTTCACTTCCTCAAACAATCAAAAGAAAGGTAACAACCAATTTAAAAATAAAAAAACAAGAACTTCAGAAAATCCAACTGTATGGAAGTCCAACAATCAAGGAGTTAAAGAAACATTCATTCAGACTGGTAGGAAGGGTGGAGACAGGAAGATAAGGTGGTAAACATGCATAAAAAGGTGACAATTGGTGGACTGGGGTGGGAGAAGCAGATTGATGGATTAAAATATCCCACATTCGAGTTCAGATAAGATGGGAGGAACAATTAGGGAGCAAGACAGCCTGCATAACCCAGGGTTGCACCACGGGAAACTAAAGACTCAAAGTCTCTGGCTGTAAAAACCTTTGGGGGTTGCGGCAGCAGGAGAAACTCCTAGTCTCACAGGAGAGTCCATTGGAGGGACCCATGAGGCCCTAGAATGTACACAAGCCCACGTATCTGGGAATTAGCACCTGAAAGGGCACAATCTGCTTGTGGGAAATGAGGGAAGTGACTAAAAGTGGAGTGAGAGCCAAGCAAGCGACATTGTTCCCTCTCTGACTCTTCCTCCACATACAGGGCTACAATGCAGCAAAGAGGCTAGCCTTTACAATGTGCACCTAAACAAAGAAATATGGCCCAAATGAAAGAACAGATCAAAGCTCCAAAAAAAAATGCAACTAAGTGATGAAGAGATAGCCAACCTATCAGATGCACAGTTCAAAACCCTGATAATCAGGATGTGCACAGAATTGGTTGACTATGGTCACAAAATAAAGGAAGAACTGAAGGCTATGCAAATGAAAGAAAGCAAAATATACAGGGAACCCAAAGTGAAGGAAGGAAACTGGGACTCAAATCAAAGATTTGGAACAGAAGGAAGAAATAAACATTCAACTACAAAAGAATGAAGAAATAAGAATTTAAAAAAATGAGAAGCTTAGGAACCTCTGGGACAACCTTAAACATTCCAACATCTGAATCACAGGGGTATCAGAAGGAAAAGAGGAAAACCAAGAAATTGAAAACATATTTGAAAAAAAATAATGATGGAGAACTTCCCTAATCTGGCAAAGGAAATGGACATGCAAATCCAGGAAGCTCAGAGAGTTCCAAACAAGTTGGACCCAAGGAGGAACACACCAAGGCACATCATAATTACATTAGTCAAGATTAAAGATAAGGAGAGAATCTTAAAAGCAGAAAGAGGAAAGGAGACAATTACCTACAAAGGAGTTCCCATAAGACTACCAGTTAATTTCCAAAGAAACCTTGCAGGCTGGAAGGGGCTGGAAAGAAGTATTCAAAGACATGAAAGGCAAGGACCTACATCCAAGATTATTCTATACAGCAAAGCAATCATTTAGAATGGCAGGGCAGATAAAGTGCTTCCCAGATAAGGTCAAATTAAAGGAGTTCATTATCACCAAACCCTTATTATATGAAATATTAAAGGGACTTATCTAAGAAGAAGATCAAAATGATAAAAGACAACAAATGAAAACAGTAAAATGACAACAAACACAACTATCAACAACTGAACCTAAAAAACAAAAATAAAAACAAACTAAGCAAACAACTAGAACAGAAACAGAATCACAGAAATAGAGATCACATGGAGGATTATCAGTGGGAAGGAGGCTGGGGAGAATGGGGTAAAGATACAGGAAATCAAAAGCATAATTAGTCGGCATAAAATAGACAGCGGGAAATTTAGTATAGGAAATGCGGAAGCCAAAGGACTTATATATATATGACCCATAGTCATGAACTAAGGTGGGGGAATGCTGGAGGGAGGGGTAGTGCAGGGCGGAGGGGGATAAAGGGGAGGGGAAAAATGGGACAACTGTAATAGCATAATCAATAAAATATACCAAAAAAAAGAAGGCAACTTGATTTGAGGAAGCAAGCAGCCAGGGAGAGCCAGGCTAGGGTGGGGAGAGGATCCTGGGGTAGGGAGGCTAAGAGATCCCACTCCAAGTTTCCCTAAGTGATGCCAACCCCAGGGCCTTGGGGGCTGGTTTGTGAACTGGGGGAGGAAGCTTATATCTAGGTGACCCTCTCTGGGGTCCTCAAACACACCAGGGAGCACATGGTTGACCAGACCACATTGCAGTCCATAGGTAGCCCCTAACCCAGTGACAGTTGAGGCCAATAGACACCAACAGGTCCTCAAGAGCATGTAGCTGCTGCTGCATCACCTTGATGTTGCTGTAGATCTGCACTATAGATCTGCACTATGCTGGCCATGTAGAAGTGGATATCATCTATCAGCAGGATAGAGCCCAGCTTCTGCCAGCCACCAGAACCACCACATCCTCCTTCACAGCCTCTGAGAATTCCTCCCCCTCTACCAGCTGTGAACAGACTAGCTCAGGGCATGCCCACTGCCCACCACTGACCACTGCCTGCCCCCACCCACCAAAGCTTACACTAGCCCACCGGCTTGATAACCTTGGCCATGTACTCATTGCATTGGTCCTCAAGGCCTACGAGGCAGAATAGCTTGGCCACAGGCCACACATCTACACATGCTAAACATGGTGTCCTCATCCAGCAGCTGGGCCAGACTGCAGTCATACAGTTGTTTCAGACCCAGCAACAGCTATATGTTAGCCATCCTCAGCACATCATAAGCCACATTTTGTGGTGGGGCGGGGGGAAGCTGTGGTAAAATGAGGGTGAGGGAGGGTGTATCTTGAGGTCACCAAGACCTCTCAGAGTCCCAGCTGTAAGTGGGACCTGCTGGGGAGATCCAGCAGGAGGCTTAGAGGCAGAGCAGATGCTCCCTACCCATGCCAGGTGCCTGGATCCCTGTTGATATCAATGGGACCAAAAGGGACAAAAGAGCCTGGGGTTCCCATGCCTCAGGCAGAGCAGAGCCTGAGCTCTGAATCGCACAGATATGGCTAGGAAATTCTAGCTGTGGCATCTTGGGCAAATCACTTCACCTCTGTGCCTCAGCTGCCCTGTGAGCTGCAGACAATCATGCCTGCCTTAAAAGGCTGTCAGAAAACTGACAAAAGTTGCTTCTGGTAAAACTAAGGCAGAGACCCTACTAATGGAGGGGAAGTAACTATTTACCAGCTCCCTCCCACCTATAGAGGCTGTGGTATTTAGGGCATAACCATAGTTGTACCCTGTGCTGGAAGAGATCATGTGCAGTCCAGACTTTGGATGGCCACAGGAAGCAGACTGAATACAGAGCTGATAGCACCTCTGCTAACCCATCACAGGTCATGTCCACAGTGCTTACTTTTGCCGGGCACTGTACTTGCAATATGCACATTCAACTACAGACCTTAAGAGGTAACAACTATCAGTATCCCCATTTTTTAGAAGAGGAAATTGAAGCATAAAGCAGTTGAGTAACTAACCCAAGATCTCAGTTCTGTGGGGGACTAACCCAAAGTTAAACTAGATTTGGAACCCAAGTCCTTGCTCTGAGTCATTAAGAGGTTGCCCTCTGAATGGCAAAGCTTCCTGGGGTCAGGATGGGCCAGGGTGGATGCTGGGTGGCAGGGTTCAGAGAGCTGGACTACACTACAGGAGAAATGAAATAAGGAGGTATGAGGGATTATCTAAAAGGCTATGAGGTAAATACTGTGTGCCACAGGGTCTCTGTCACAGCTGCTCAGCTTTGCCATTTTGCAAAAGCAGCCCCAGACAGTACAGAAATGAATGGTTGCAGTTGTAGTTTGCATTAAAAATTACTGACAAACAGGGTAGATACGGCCTGCAGCCCAAGGTGGAATAAATAAGCAGCAAGCTGCCTGCCCAGGGATACTCACCTCCACATGAAAGGAAGACAAACTTCTCTCATGCAGAAGTCACCATGTGTACAGTGGCCTTTACACAAACACACACACCCTGGCAGAGAACACTCTTGGCACTATCTGCTGCTGCCCATGTTGCCTTGTGTTAGGGAGGACTTGGAGCAGGTGAAGATACAGGGAGGCAGTGAGAAAACAGAAGACAGAAGATAGAGAACCCCAGGAGTCTACAGCAAACTACAGGCAGGAGGCTCAGAGGTCCTCACTGTTGTTGGAATCCAGGGTTACTGTCTTCTGGGTGAAGAAGTTTGGGACCCTATATGGCTGACTTGTCCCCAAGTATCATGTGTTCATGACATGGGTGTTGCCATTCATTCTTGTTCTAGAACCTACCAAGGGCCCCTCCATGTAAAAGAAAAATGCAAATGGGCCCCACACTCCCTCTCCGGCCACATGGAAAACCTGTCTCTCAAAGCCAGTCAGGACCTGGGCACACCTTTAAAGCCCCATAGTGACATGGGCTGTATGCCTGTCCTGACCATCATGCCTCCTGCCCCTGGCACAGAGCACACAGCCCACCCCAGCCTGCACCTTGGCATGGCTGCTGTATGTGTTGTAGATAGAACACATGGGTGAAGATGCAGGGCCAGATTCAGGGTGATAGCCAGAAGGTCACCAATGGCCTCTAGCCCCTCATTCTCTCCAAAGTGGTGATCCAACAGGGCCTGTAAGTAGTAACTGTGGCCAGAAAAGAAGTCTTGGGGAAGGCTAGGCTTAGGGAAGGCCAGGGCCAGAGGGAAGGCCACCTCCCAGAGGAGCTGGCCCAGGGCTTAATGCAGGGAGGGGGTTGGACATCACCTTGTGACAGAGAAAACTGAAGCCCTCCACTCAGAAGCAAATATTAGGAAAGATTTTGAAGACATCAGGAAAAAGGAAGGGCAACTCCCCAAGATACCTTGGAGGATGTAAGAGGAGATACCATTATAGCAAGTGAGAGAAGGTAGAGAGGTTGGCCTCCACCAAGAACTTACTTTGCCTTGATCCTGGAGGTATGGACTGCCACCCTATTTGCATATTTAAATACAAGACAAACAACAGTATACAACTAGACTCAGAAAAGGGAAGTGACTGGCTCAAAGCTACACAAGAAATTGAACCCAAACGTGGGGCTTGCCTATGACAGCCCAGTGCACAGACACGTCTTCTGTCCACCAGCCCCAGCCCCAAGTCCCTGTGTGCTTAGTAGGAGCTCAGGGGGTAGGGTGCAGACAGCCAGTAGGACCAGGTCCTCTCAGAGCCAGGAGTCCTCTGTAGGGGGAGCCTAATGCTCAGAACCTACACATACTTGTAAGTGCCTGGCATGGATGTCACTGCAGAGGAGACAACACAGCTTCAGGGAGTTAGGCTGGCTCTGCCAGTTCCTGCCCAAAGCCCTGGACCCCAAAGCCTAGACACACTGAACTCAGACACTACCCTGCACTTGGCCTCCAGGTCATTGATCCAATAGCTGGCACTGTTTGGCCAAGCGCTCACAGTCACTATGTTCCACACTGACATCCAGGTGGCCTGGGAGCATTGTGGGAAGCTCGGGGCCTGAGAGGGACCATTAACACTATACTATATTGGCAGGTAGAGTTTCATAGGTGGAACTCTCATCCACTTGGCTGCAGGACTGGGACTTCTGGGCCTACATGCTACCTTGACTTCCCCATAAGAGCTAGTGCCTGAGTTCTACAGGTCTCAGAACAGACAAGAGGGGAGCTCAGTTTATGGGTGAAACAAGCTCTTCCTCATCAGATATACCAGCTCATTGTCTGCCAACCCAATCCAGGAGGCAACTGGAACTGCCTCACACTGCAGGGGACAAAGCACCAGGCAGTAAAAGGTCAGCTCAAGGCCACTGCTGGGTCTGCTCCTGGACAGAAACACAGCCTCCGCACTGCCTGCTCAACCCTGGCCTGGGGGTGGGGGATCACTGTGTATAGGTACTGCAGCAGGGCCCCAAAGGCCACAGGGTTGATCTGCAGGAAGACACAGCCAGGAAGGAAGGTTAGAAGCATGGCCCAGCACAAGCCCCCTGCTGTCCTTCTGCTACCCCCCCCCAGGGAGAGATGTACCAGTGGGTGCCTGAGGACCATGATGCTCTTGTCCTTCCTTTTGGTGTCCAGTATATTGATGAAGTAAGCACTGCATGCACCCATGATGCAGTGATGGGCTTGGGAGGGCTTCCTGTGCACCATGAAGAACACCTCTCCTTAGTCTCATCACTCCAGTCCCCCATCCCATCCTGTAGGAGAGCCCTCAACCCCATGCAGGCCACACCCACCTCAGACCCACTGGGCAAAGGCCATCCACATGCCCTATGCTCCATCCACTACTGTAGGAAGTAGTCACAGTAGTCCCACTTCCTGCAGGAGGCTGTCACTTGCTTCTAATTATGCAGGGCCCAGTGGATGGTATCACTTACAGCCCCATAGAAGCAGCGTTCATCCTGGAAGGTATTGGCCTTACAGTGGGCTCCTGGGGGCAGTGGGGCACATGGGCTGCATGCTATATAGTTGGGGAGGGGCCTGGGGAAATCCTAATTTCCATCCTCCTCCTCACATGTAGGATCCATATACCCTGGGGATGCATTCCTAAATGACCCTGGGCCCACTCTGACCCTAGGGCTTAAGCACACAGGCCAAGCCCTTTACACTCACACACACATATTCACTCACACATACCACAGACTACACAAACAGAGTAGGCTGAGAGGTTGACCCTGTTCTGTGCACTGAGGACACTGCCATTGACAGGTCCCTATTCTCACTGAAGTGACATTTAGTGGGGCAGAAAGACAATAAACATATTAACAAATGATATCAGGTGCTATTAAGAAAAGCAAAGCAAGATGAAATGTGACAGTGACAGCAGCTACCACAGAGGGAGGCCATGGAAGGGTACTGTGGCAGAGACCTGAATGAAGTGAGTCAGCCATGCAAAGATCTGGGGAAAGGCAGTCTAAGCAGGAAAAATAGCAAGTGCAAAGGCCCTGAGGCAGCACAAACTTGGAGCAGCACAGAGGAGACCAGTATGGCTGGAACAGGGAGCACATGGGAAAGTCAAACAAGAGAGGCCAGAGGGGGAGAAGTAGGTCATGTAGCTGCTCCCAAGCAAAGAAAGTCATCCCATTTCTACACTAAATACATTAAGAAGCCATCAGAGGATTGTAGATGGAGCAGAAGAGGCAGCCATAAGACCAGCGAGGAGGCTGGCACTGCATCCAGGGAAAGATGGTCCAGGGACAGATGTGGTAGCTGGGATGTGTAGGAGCAGCAGAGATGGGAGGTGAGCAAAGCAGACAATAGGTTCTGAAAGTAGAGCTAACAGTACTTGCTGACTGGGTGTACAGTGAAGGAAAGAGAGGACTCGAGGCTGTTTGCAAATGTGTACACATGCCTTATAGCACTTGCACACATGTACACACACATCTACAGCCCCTGTTGCCTTCCCTCACCAATGGCCAGAAGGTAGAGTACCAGCTCCTCAGCTCCACTTGAGGTGGAGAAAGAAGGAGTACCGGGAGGCAGCTGTCAGGACTGAAGCAGCAGCCTCATCTACCCTGAACACCCACCCAGCTAACACTCACAAGGGTGTGGTATCCCACTTGTCACATACATTCACATCCACATCTCACTGCTCCAGCAGGTACCTGGACAGGGAGAGGGGAGGTCAGAACCTGGGTCAGTACAGGCTCATAGTCTGGGAGGGGAGATCCATGGAAGTAGAAGGAGGGGAGACATTATTTTTGGCTGAAGGAAGCCTCCCCCAGGTAAGGCAGGTGATAGGCAGACCAGTGCAGACATGGTGTGGAGATGGGAACACAAAAGGCAGACCCTGAGCATCAGAGGCCAGGACCTAGAGCTGAAGAGGCTGAGATTCTGGCCTGCAGGCATTCCAGAGAGAGGAGGTGATGGGGGCTCTGCTTCAGCCAGGACCTTCTGGTGACTTAGGGAGGCTGTAGGCAGGGAGACCAAGGAGGAAGCTGCCTGTAGGCATCCTGGTGGTATGGAAATATGCTAAGTAGACAAATTCTAGAAGGTGGAAGACAGGAGAAAGGTACAACAGGTGATGCAATGTCGAGGCAAGGAGGTCATCATGGATGGTAGTGGAGCCATCACTGAGCAGGGCAGCCCTGAAGGATGTCCAGGTTGGACCAGGGAATGTTGAGTAGCATTCAGCTTTGGGAGTTAGCCACTGACTCCCAGGTGGTACCTGATGAAAGATAGTGGCCCAGGGGAGCTGTGGGAATAATGGGGAAGGAAGGGCCAAGTAAAAGAGGTGCCCCACATCCCAACGGGGCACCCTCTCCACTCCCGCCAGAGCCAAGGAGATGGCGATTTCAGCTCCATATGTGCTTTAGCTGCATTGATTAATTTCCTAATCTCCTATGACCAGAGGCTGATTGTGGGCCCAGGTTTTCCCAATGCCAGATCCGCAAGCATCAGAGAGAGGAAACAGATCTGGAGTCCCTGGCCTGCCCCTCGTCTGACCTCAGCCTGGAGTACTCAGAGGGTGAACCTCCTCTCCTCCCACTTGTCCTCCAGGGTTCCGCGGCAGTCCTCTCCTCCAAGAAGTCCTTTGGGACCACCCTGTCCCCACACTCCCGTCTGTAAGGTTACTGTAACCCGCCAGCGGCCTGTTGGCAGTGGTCTGTGTTGGTTCGGGTGCTGGTGCCGAGGCGTCAACCTGTCCTGGAGCTGTCCCCTGCATGCCAGGGGCTGAAGGCACTCTTAAGGTGTTGCACCCTCTCGGGGCTACGGTGTCCTCACTGTAATAGGCCCATGTCCCCCTTTCCGCAGCTGGTGAAGAGGGTGGGGGTATCTATGGCACTGACGAGAGGGCAGGTGTGGACTGCCCACAGGCAGCGGAGAAGGTGGCAGCGACTTTGATGCTCCCGAGCACAACATAAACAGACACCCGTTGTCCCACTCCTCCCTCCTGCTCACCCCACCCTCAAGTTCCCACAGCCCCACCCGCCCCGCAGCAAAAACCAGTCGGGCAGGCAGACGGACTGGGCCCGGCGTGGGCTCCGAGCGGTTTTAATGGGGGGTCCTGGGCTGGCCCCTCAGGACATCGGGTTGGGGTAAGGAGGGCTATGCCAAAGCTATTTGGGGTGAGGGGGAAGCGGGAGGAACCAGCACCGGGAACCAGGTTGTGGGGGGAACCAGGCTGTGGGGGGGACCAGGCTGTGGGGGAGTGGCGGCCTGGAGGGAGGGGGCGCTACTGTGCGTCCCAGTCCATCTTGCTCGTCCTGATGCAGCGGGCTCATGCCCTCACAGGTGCGTGTCCTCCTCGAACACGTCAGAGTCCTCCGGGTCCCGCTTGCCCCCTATGAGCACGCTCCAGCCCCCCGGGCCGTTGACTGCCCCGCCGCCGTTCAGGCTGGGATGCTTCTCTTGAATCTCCGACTGGCTGTCGCTGGCCACATCCAGCGTGGGGTTGTCGTGGCAGCCGTTCTCTACAAAGCGCAGCTCCTCACCGTGTGACTGGGGACCAGGACCAGGCTGCTGGGCTAGCGCCTCCACCCCCGGCCCAGCCCGCCCTGGCCTCTGAACAACCCACCAGTTGCTTGTTAGTGCCCCATCAACCCAGCTGGTGACCTTGAACAAGTTGCTTCATTGTGCCCTCTCTAGTCTGTAAAACCCTACACAGGGAACCCCAAGGACCCTTGACAGATGACACTTCCCTTCTGTTATGTTTCCACAGCCCAACTCCTTTCTTAAAATAATTCTACTGATCCTTTGACTAAACAAGCCTGTGGCCTCCAGAACACCAGCAGACCCCTCCCAACAGCCTCCTTATAAAGAGACCTTATGGGACTCCTGGGAAAAATGGGAGTCTTGCCCTACCCTCTCCTCTGTGGGGAGTATTTTCTTGACCGCTAGGCAATGCTGAACTAGGGCTTCTCTGGTGAGACCTCCCAAGATGAGTTCAGGTCTGCAGGGCCACTCTGCCCCAGGATGGGCTGATGCCATGGAGGACTTCTGTGGCTGGGGCTAGTGCCCTATACAGAAGGTCATCTGAGATGTGAACACTGGACAGGTGACCTCACCTGCAGTATTCCATCCCAGGACAACTACTGCCAGCTCACATGAGATAAAGATGACAAGCTTGCTGGGCACTTCCATCTCCACCAGCACTGTCCCTAGCCCAGGACCTCTGCCCCACCCACCTCCACACTCACCACATGTTTCAGCTTGGGCAGCCGGCGCTGCCAGCAGTTGTAGAGCAAGCCCAGAACGATGATGATCACACAGATGGCACCGATGACCACCAGCACCACAAAGAGCGTCCCGTAGTCACTACGCACCTGGCTGGCCTGGGCCTGGCAGCTACTTGTCATGGAGTAGTTCTGGATGCCAATCTGGTTTGGGAGGAGCCAGGCTCCTCAGCTGAGGTCCTGGGATGCCATGGCTCCCACCCCAACATAGGGCCATGGGGTTGGGAGCTTAGGAACAGGGACAAGCTGTGAGGAGGAGCCGGCACACTCCTGGCTCCTGAAGGTCCCTTAGAGGCCTGGATCTGTGTTCATGAGTGATTCTCTCTGCCCTCTGCCCACCCTGTTCACTTGGGGACAGCTCCAAGCCTCTCCACTCAAATCTCCATTCCCTGCCTCCCCCTGACATCCACACCATGGCTCTGATTGACCCTGACCTTGTTGTAACAGAAGTCTGGCTCTAAATCCACCTAGCTGTGGCCCTGACCCTCACTGAGACTGCCCTCCCATGCTGTCAGTCATGATCCAAACTCGACAGAGTCCCCACACCTGTCCCACCAGCTTAAAAAAAAAACAGACAGACAAAGGTAGCTGTGATCCCCTTGCCACACATCCTCCACCACACACCACCACAGGGTCAGGCCCCTGAGACACAGCTTCCACCTTGGGGGTAGGGTATTCTAGTATTAACCTAGCCTTCATGGGACACAGACAGTACAATGGATGCTGGGGACAGCCCACATCATGGGCCACCCCAAGCTTTTAGCTTCCTTTTCCCACTGGAGTGGTCACCAGTGGTATTCAACTGCTGAGCCCCATTCCCACATTGCAGGTTGTCTTGAGTGGGCCTGCTTTCTCTGGCCCAGAGGCATTGTGCCCTGACCCAGCCCAGCAGATGTTTTCTCCACAAATCAGCATCCAGGCAGAAAGGGAGCAAAGGTGAGATATGCTCCTCAGACGACAGGTGCCAGGGTGAAGGTGCTGTTTCCTGGCTCCTGGTGCAGTGAGCTGGGAGTCCCCTTTCTGCCTTGCACTCCCCTTTTTAATGCCAGGTAGTCAGCTCTTCTTTGGTTTCTGTGAACCACCTGTATGTTTCCAGTACTTTTCTCTATTGACTTTTTAAGTCATCAAGGGTCATTTTTTTCTTGATAGAACTTGATAAATTAGCCCACTAAATACTTCCAAAGGCCTGGCATGCTTTTGGCCATGTCAGACAGCATGAACTATCCATTAAAGCCAGAACAGCCAGGGACTGGGAGAAGGAACAGGAAGGTCTATAAAAGAATACCAAGGCCAGCCTGTTCCTACCAGCTCTCAGGGTTCACAAACCCAAACGTTCATAACCAGAACAGCCCTTAGTATAGATGCAGCATCATGGTGAAAGACCTGGGTCTTGAGTCATTCATGCCTGGTCCAAAGCTACTAGCCATGCAATCTCAGAGGAGTTACTGCCCTTCCCTGGGCTTCAGCTCTAACCTTAAATGGAGTACCAAGATTACTCAATAGAGTGCCTTACTTAATGCTCAAAAGCCCTGGAGTGGTGGTAAAGGAACAGAGTACAGTCTGGCACTCAGTAAGCATTCAATAAGCTAATCAAAAAACCCAAACACCCCACAGAATTCACCCCTCAACCTTGTGTGTAGTAGATGAGGAAGCAGGACCACAGCCATGCACAGCTCATCTTTGTTGTCCAATACTGCACAGACCTCAAGGAGGAGGACCAATGACAGATCACTGAATTTCACAGTGAGTAGAAGGGATTTTGGTAGAAATGATGACTGTCCTCAAGAAGGGATGTGGAATGAGGAGCAGGAGGGAATGGGGGCCTGACCCTCCATTGACCATGGCTCTCCTCCTGCTCCACTCTGCACAGGTGGCCAGCCTGTCTCCTCAGCCAAGGTCTTTGGGATGGGCCAGATATTGGTCAGGGGTGAATCTCAAGAAGGCATGGCTGTCTGCTGTGCCCTAAGTTCCACCCTCCAACCCCAGTTGGCCAAGCACTGCCTACTCCCATGGTTTCTGAAGGAATACCCAGGCCTCTTGTGCTTTCTCCTGTGGTTCTGGAGCCATAGCACGTGCTCCCACCCACCAGGGTTCTGAACAGTTCCTTGGCCAGATATGGTGTTTTTCCCACTGTCTACCCAAAAACCTACCACCTACCCATCAAAATGCTCCTCAGAGGTCTCCTCCCCTCTGAGTCCTCTCCTGACCACCACCCACTCCTTGGCCCCTTTCTGCCCCTGGCTGTCACATGCACAATGCAGTTGGTAGTTAAGTGCTCATACACTCTGTCTCTCCCATGGGACCTGTGCCTGAGGAGACCTTAAAGGAATAGCTATAGAGCAAGAGTCTATTTTTTGCTCCTTTGTACCGGTGCAGGCTGCCCTCCTGTCCTCAGGCAGTCATGCTCCCACAGCTTTAAAGAACAGGAGAGAACTCATCCCTGCCCTCTTACCTCCATCAGACTCCTGCGGATATCACCCAGCATGGAAAGGACATCTTGAGTGGGCATCACTCCTGGAGGGAGACATCAGCAGCAGCACAGCCTTGGCCACTGAGGCACGCCCCCTGCAGACTCCTAGTCCCTTGGACAGTCTCTGACCTGAGCTTCTTCTTCTAGAGCTCCACTCCCTGGCTCCTGACCACACGCAGATCTCATGGTGCATGCATGACCACTCTCTTCTGCTTGCTGCCCACTGGTTGACTCGTTAAAAAAATTTAGTGAGTTCTTACTAAGTGACAGTTGTGATAGCAGGAAGTCACTTCCATAGCTCCTTAAAGCTCATTCTAAACACACCCCTTCTCGTCCCACCACAAAGTATACAGTGCAACTGTCTGGCACCTGTACTGAAACCACACCTCTTCCTCCTCCTATTCCCAATGTTCTCACCTTCCTTCTCCTCCTGTCTCCCAGCTTGTTGGTACCCACAGACCCTAAACTAGGGAGTCCAAGCATCACTTCATCTTGCCATCCTAAAAGCCCAGCCCACATCCAAAAGCTCTTGGCTGCACTTCCCCACAGTTCTGCAGGAGAGCTCCCATGGCCTTAGGAAACTTCTACGGATTTGGCCTGCCTCCCACTGCTCTCCTGGACCCTCTCACCAGATATGCGAATACCTGTCCTGTGGGTGCCCCCCCTAGCTCACCCTGCTCGCCCACCAAGGTCATCAGAAGGTGCTGCTCCTTCTCACTGGGCTTGCTCAGGGAGATGTGCCAGTCTCCATGGTAGCCGCTGCCATGGCGGGGTAGCACCTCCTCCACCAGGGCCAGGAGCTGCAACCCCCAGTGCTGCCGAAACACCTCCTACAGGGGCAGAAAGAGATCCTATGCTCAGTGAGGAAGACAGCTCTAATTACTCCTGCCTCTAGTCTCAGCCCCCCTCCAACTTCCACCCACCAGTCAAACATTGGGAAAGACCATCTGGCTATTACAGAGGGGGATGCTCTGGACTGCTGGAGAAGCTGTGAGCTTGGCCTTCAGGAAGACTGTGAGTTTGTTCCCTACAGGCATCCAGGTGGTCCTTCCCACCTGGGCTATGTGCCATGAGAAGGCTGTGGGACCTGCCCAGTGATACTCACAGGTGATCTGGGAGAACGCATATGCCCACATATGATGACAAGTCCAGGAAAGTGGTGGGGTGTGTAGCACATGAAGGGGTATGAAAAACTGTTCATGGTGCCTATGTGTATAGTGCAAAGGATAAATATTTTGGGGTGTGGAGATAAAGGACCAATAGATGTTCTCATTCATACAGTTACCAAAGACCAGGAGGACAGGTGAAAAGCAGTCTAACTGTTCTCATTTCTCATCTATCATTGCAGAGATACAGCCCAAATTTGGGAATCAAGAAAGGTATCTCAGCACTCTAATGATGGTAGTGGCGACAAGAAGAACTAAAGAAATGGTTAAAATGGTAATCCAATTCCCCTGGAAAGCAAGGCTGGGAGCAAGAACAGGGGTATAAGGAGTCTTCTTTCTCATCTGACACTCTCTTGTATTCTTTAGATTGTCTTGACCTTGTATATATGTAATTACATTATTATTACTTTTTTAAGCAAGAAGCTGTCACTGAGCAGGAATGCAGTGAGTGACAGGAGCTCAGGCTGGGTGGGGCTAGAGGCCAAGACCCTGTCTCTGGCTCCCAGCCTGCCACTGTCCCTATCTAGCCCCATCTGGGAAGAGACCCTCCTTTGGCTCTGTGGCTGCTGCCCACCCCACCTCCCCTGTCCCCCAGCTCCTCTCCAGCAGCCTTCTCCTTTCTGTATCTGGGACGTCAACAATACCCTGTTCCTGGTTTCCAAAGCTCCCAGTCAGACACCCCTCTGCCAGCTTCTCAGCTCTTTTGAGTGCCCTGCTGTGAAGCTGTAAGCCAGGTCTTCCATGAGGAAAAGGCATCTCACTAGATCACCCCTCTGGAACCCCTGACACTCCTAGTCTCCTTACTGCTACAGCCCAAGCTAATGAGCTTTCCCTGATGTCATGTCAACCTGAAGGCCACTAGGGCAAAGTCCCTCATTACCATGGCAAGTACCAGATGTAGGCTAAAACCTTGGCACTCACTAGCCTAACAGAAACCAAAATGAGTTTTGAGTTTGGAAGAAGACTGGTACCTGGAGAGTGACATATGCAGTTAGGTGAGCCCTAGTTCCTGAAATGGTTCTTACCACCTTCACATGTGTATATATAGGGAGGGGGTGCATGCCCTCACCTGTCTGAGCAGGGTACATGGTGAATGCGCTGTGACCCAGCAGCCTCACTGCTTGCAAACAAAACAAAACATAAACAAAAAACTGCCCTCCTGCTACCAGCAGTGTCTCTGCCCATGCCACAGCCCTATACTCCACCACATATGCATGCCTCACATTTTCCTGAGTCCAATTGTCTGGTAAGCATAGGCTGTTAGGATCAATGCCCACATTTTCAGATGGGGAAACAGGCTTATAGAAGTGCAATATTTTGCTAAAGGTCATGGAGCTGATAAACAGCAGAACCAGGATCTGAACCCAGATTATTTAGATTCCAATCCAAAGCCAGGGCTTCTCTCCCAGGCCACTAACACTCAGTTCCTACCTACAAAATAAATGGTATATTTTCAATATGATGTAGTCATCACACTCTCCCAGAACTGACATCGTGGGTCTGTGGGCTTCAGCCAGATAATTCATCAAGCTGTATACTTCAAGATCTGTGTGCTTTTCTGGATGCATATTGTAAGTCATTAGAACTTTTCTTAAGTGCAATACACTCATGAATATAAGCTATCTTCCCTGCTGACTCCTGAGCAGATGATCCTTCTCACAAATCTCACAGTTTGTCCTACTATAGGGGCTCCAGCACCACTGGTGTGGTCCTTACAGTGAACAGGAAGGGACACGTCTTTATCTATCAGATCATGTTGACATTTGGCAATATGGTAGATGGAACTGATGAAAGCTCTGTTCTCCCACGTTGCTACATACACATAGAAATACCAGATAAAATACAAAAAAACAATGAAGATGTTCCAAAAGCATGTCCAGCCTCAAACCCAAAGGGGACAGAAATAGAGGGAACTCAAAGCCGTAAGAGTAAGCTGGCATTAAAATCATAGTAATTCCTGGGCATCCAGGACCCAGATATAGGATCCAGCAGTTGGAGACCTGACTTTTAATGCTCACATGAAGACAGAAAATGTGCTCCTGACCCAGGCAAGGTAAAGAACTAGAGCAGAATACCAGGATACAACCTCAAAGAGCAGCCTTTTCAATAAAATGGGGACTTGATAAACTTCTCTTACCTGGAGGAGTTCTAAGAGGTATGTCATCTGCCTGTGTCCATGGATAGGAGGAAAAAAGTTACCTAATATCGCTTAAAACCCCCAGGCTTATATTTCATCTAGGGGTGGATTCTAAACTTGTACTCCTTTGTGGTATAGAAAGCCAAGCCAAGAAATAAGACTAAATTTATTCTAAGACTGTTGGAACTCCTGAAGGTACTCTGACATCACTCTGTAGAAATTCTTTCATAACCTGGGGTTCAAGATGAGATCACAATAAATTCTGAGAAATATGAGGGAATAAGGCACAAATGCAACAGACAAGAGAACTGACATGCCAAGATGTGATGTCATTAAATATGAAAGAGATAAAAAAATAAGTATGTATAAAATAATTAAAGCCCCTGGTCAGTGTGGCTCAGCTGGTTAGAGCATCATCCCATAAATCAAAAGATCACGGGTTTGATTCCCAATCAGGACACATGCCTAGGTTATGGGTTCAGACCCCCATCAGAGTGCATACAAGGGGCAACCAACTGCTGTTTCTCTCTCATGTTGATGTTTCTCTCCCTCTCTTTCCCTTCCTCCCCCTCTCTCTAAATCAATACGCATGTGTTTGGGTGACAATTTTTTTAAAAGGTAAAATAAAGAAGGAAAAGAAGCCATAATGAAAGAAGAGAGCAAAATTAGAAAAGAAGGAAGAGATCTGGAATCAAATAGAAATTCCAAAGATATAAAAGTTATCTATATTAAAGACTCAATGGATGAGTTAAACAGAAGACTAGACACAACTGAGGAGAGTTACTAATTTGGAAGCTAAAGCTGGAAAATTAGCCAAAATGCATCACAGAGATTTTAAAGACAGAGAAAACATAAAAGTGTGTTAAAAGACACTGTAGATGGAAAAAATGGCCCAATAAACTTCTGATAAGGATGAGAGAAAACTGGGAATCTGGTAATGTCTAACAAACTGCATATGCAATCTCAGTTCTAAGAATTTACTCTGAATATACATCCCAACAACACAAAAATACATGCACACATTATTCACTGCAGTAACGGAAGTAATTGCAGAATATTGGAAACAACCTCAATGCCCATATGAAGGAAAATTGATGAATTAACTGTGTTATGCAAACATAATGGAGTTACTATTCAGTTGTAAAAAAATGATAAAGAATGATCTCATAAACTGACATAAAATGATTTGCAGAAATCGTTTTATTTAGTTTTTTTCCCTTTTGAAAAAAACTGGAAAAAAAAACAAAAGGGAAAAAACATAAGAAAAAAATCAAAATGCAAGAATATTGTTAAGGACTGAGCTGTGTCTTCCTTGAATTCATATGTTGAAGTCCTAACTCCCAGCACATGAGAATGTGACTGTATTTGGAAACAGGTCCTTTAAAGAGATAATTAAGTTAAAATGAGGTCCTTCAAGAAAGCCTTAATCCAATGACTGGTTTGTTGTTGGCATTTTTATTTTTTGTTTTTGTTTTTTTACAAAAGGAGATTAGGACATAGATATGAACAGAGGAAGCACCATATAAGGACACAGAGAGAAGATAATCATCTACAAACCAATGAGAGAGAGCTCAGGAGAAAACAAACCTGCCAACACTTAATCTTGGACTTTCAAATTCAAATATAAATAGTATGCTGTTTTTCTGTAAGAAAGAAAGAAGAAATTATACATTTGCTTATTTTGATAAAAAGAAACCCAGGAAAGATAACCAGAAACTTAAAAGATTGGTTATCTAAAGGGAATGGGTGGGGTGAAAGAGATATGGGGGAAAATGGTGTTTCTCTAAGTATACATTGTGTATCATTTAGATATTTAGAACCACAGTATTGTTTTACATCCTCAAAAAACACAAATAAATCAACAAGGATGAGAAAAAGAAACTAAAATTAAACACAAACAGAAACAAATAAACCTAACTATATTTCAAATGTATAACTACACCAAAAGGTGGGAAGAACACTAACCTATGATATCTTAGGTAGAATAGGAGAAGCCAGTGAGTCTGCATTGCTTTTTCTAGATCGTGAGGATCAAATTCCTCAAACTGAAGCTCTAACTTGCAAGACTTAACCTGTAAGACTATGAGCACTTTCTCCCTATCTTTTTCTGAAGATGTGTTCTCTGTATAGCCCCATCATTTTTTATGCACTACTATTACTCTTCAATAATGTCAAGGTCATTAAACACAAAGAAAGACTGAGGAACTGTTGTTCCAAATTAAAAGAGACTAAAGAGATATGACAACCAAATGCAAGGCATGATCCTGGATTAGATATTGAACCAGGAGGAAAAAAGCTAAAAAAGATATTACTGGACCACCAATAAAATCTAAATAAGGTCTATAGATTATGGTTTTCTGTCAGTGTTAATGTCCTAATTTTGATAACTGTTCTGTGGTTATGAAAAAAAATTCTTATTCTGTGGAAATACAAACTAATATACTTAGGGTAGGAGAAAAAGGGAATGATGCTTTCAGCTTACTCTCAGATGGTTTGAGAAATTGCTAACAATTAGTGAATCTGGATGAAGGATATATGGATTTCTTTGTACTATTCCTTCTGTAAGTTTAAAATTATATCAAAATTAAAAATTACAAAATAAACATGAGAAAAGCAGACATTTTTACATAAATAAAGGCTGAGTTATCTTTGCAGAAAGAATTACTAAAGGGCATAGTGGATTGGCCAGAAAGTCTGTTCGGTTTTTTTCTGTACAATGACTCTAGTAGCACTTAGTTGTCTTTAACTTCATACAAAACAATTCTGTTAGATTGTATTGTAACAGCTGTCATCTCAGCATATATATTTTAAAAACATCAAAATTGTGAAAATTTTTGTAGCCATTTTAATACTAAAGATGGAAGAAAATATGCAACATTTTCAGCATGTTATGCTTTATTATTTAAAGAAAGTTTAAGATGCAACTGAAATGCAAAAAGAAAAGATTCATGCAGTGTATGGAGAAGGTGCTGTGGCTGATCAAACATGTCAAAAGCAGTCTATGAAGTTTCATACTGGAGATTTCCCACTGGATGATGCTCCATGATTGGGCAGACTAGTTGAACTTGATAGCAAACAAATCAAGATATTAACTGAGAACAATTGATATCATACCACATGGGAGATAGCTGACATACTAGAAATATCCAAATCAATAAAGTTATTGGAGAAAATGAAAAATGTGTCTTTTAATGAACTTTTTGGCCAACCCAATATTTTAGGATGAAGGGAGTTAAACCCAGAAGAAAGCCGTGGGAATGTGAGAAGACATATGAGCAAAGAAACAAATAAATATGTTGATAAAGCAAAATAAGCATTACTACTAACAATAATGACATGTTCAACATTACCATTCATCAGAGAAGTGAAAATCAAACCCATAATGATATCCTACCTCACACCCATTGGCATGGCCACTATCAAAACAAAACCCCAGAAAATAACAAATATTGGCAAGGATGCAGAGAAAGTAGATCCCTTATTAAAAATAGAATCACCATGTGATCCAGCTATTCCACTTCTTGGTCTACACCCAAAAGAATTGAAAGCAATGTCTGGAAGAGATATTTGTACACCAATGTATATAGTAGCATTATTCACAAGAACCAAGAGATAGAAGACACCCAAATACCCATTGATGGATGAATGAATAAGCAAAATATATTCTATCCATACAATGGGATATTGTCTTGCCTTAAAAAGGAAGGGAATTCTGATACATACTACAACATGGATGGACCTTGAGAACATTCTGCTAAAGGAAATAAATCAGTCAAAAAAAGACAAGTACTGTATGACTCCACTTCTATGAGGTCCCTAGAGTAGTCAAAGTCTAGGGACAAAAAATAGAATGGTTCTCAGGAACTGAGAGGGGGAGAATGGGAGGTTGATTTAATGGGTACAGTTTTGCAAGAGTAAAAAGATCTGAAGGTCTGTTTCAAAATAATATGCTTATACTTACAAAACTCTATACCTAAAAATGATCAAGATGGCAAATTTTGTTCATTTTTTTATCATAATGAAAATATCCATCATAAAAAATGACCAATTGGGTAGACATCAAATATTAGATGAGAATAACAAACAAGACAAAATCAGAGAAAGCAGAATGAAAGCATTTTGATTATCTGTGTTATTTGGAAAGAAAAAAGAAATATTATCTTTAGATTTTATTGTTCAAGTATGCATACCAAATATTTAGGGGTCCCCAGGACCTTTATTGTGTCTCTAAGTACTATTTTTCAATAAAAGGAAGGAGAGCTTGAGGAAATGTTGATTCTGAATGTGGGGGAGGGAACATACAAGATGAGCCTGGAACATCTTATTATGACAGAAAGCAAGGAAACTACCAAACACTAACAAGTTGGTCAAAAGGACTCAGAAGCCAACTCAAAGAAGCTTTCACTGACCAAAGGCAGGGCATTTGAGCATTAATAAGAATAATAACTGGCCCTGGCTGGTATAGCTCAATGGACTGAGTGAGTGCTGCAAACCAAAGGGCAGCTGGTTTGATTCCCAGTCACTGCACATGCCTGGGTTGTGGGCCAGGTTCCTAGTAGGGGCCACATGAGAGGCAACCATCCATTGATGTTTCTCTCCCTCTCTTTCTTCCTCCCTTTCCCTCTCTCTAAAAATAAATAAAATCTTAAAAAAATAATAACTGCAATGGATTAAGATACATCAATATGTTAAAATTATTCATTTATAATTATGCTGAAAAAAAAAAACACCTTAATGGTCACTTTTGGATTAAACATATGCATGTACTTTCATTTTCCCCCAAACTCACTAAACAAGAGTAAAGAATATGTTTTTTAATTTTAAAACCACAAAGACAAAACCAAAACCAAACAGAAGAGGAGACAAGAGCAACAAAATCTGGATATATGAGTTAGAATTTCCTGATTTAGCTGAAAAGTTGCTCAGCATCACTAATCATCTGAGAAATGCAAATCAAAACCACAATAAGATAATCCTCACACCTGTCAGAATGACCATCATCAATAAACCAACAAATAAGTGCTGATGAGGATGTGGAGAAGAGGGCACCGTAGTGCACTGTTAGTGGGAATGCAGACTGGTGCAACCATTATGGAATACAGTGTAGAGTTTCTTTTAAAAATTCAGAATAGAATTGTCTTATGACCTAGTGATTCCACTCCTAAGAATATATTAAAAAACCCCAAAACACTAATTTGAAAGAATATATTCACCCCTATTTTCATTGCAATGTTATTTACAATAGTCAAGATATAGAAGCAACCCAAGTCCCTACCAGTAGACGAGTGGATAAAAAAGCTGCAGTGCAGACTTCTGGCCAAGATGGAGGCATAGGTAGACACACTGTGCCTCCTCCCACAACCAAGATAGAGACAACAACGATATAGAAACAAAATAACAACCAGAACTGACAGAAAATTGAAGTGTATGGAAGTCGGACAACCAAGGATTTAAAAATAGACACTTTCGTCCAGACCGGTAGGAGGGGCGGAGTCGGGCCGAGCCAGGGACGCGGAGCGGAGAGCTGAGCACCCGGGGCGGCGCACAAGTCTGCAGCAGGCAGACCCTGGGCGCA
>CM052547.1:50056438-50084241 GCA_028533065.1 Trachops cirrhosus | reverse complement strand
ATGTTGGAACGTTTAAAGATGTCCTGGAAGTTCCTAAGCCTCTCCTCATTTTTTTGAATTCTTGTTTCTTCACTCTTTTCTATTTGGTTGTTTCTTTCTTCCTTCTGGTCCACTCCATTGATTTGAGTCCCAGTTTTCTTCCCATTACTATTGGTTCCCTGTGCATTTTCCTTCATTTCACTTAGTGTAGCCTTCATTTTTTTCATCTAATTTGGGACCAAATTCAACCAATTCTGTGAGCATCCTGTTCACCAGTGCTTTAAACTGTGCATCTGATAGGTTGGCTATCTTTGTCACTTAGTTGTATTTGCTGTAGAGCTTTGATCTGTTTTTCCATTTGGGCCATTTTTTTGTCTTGTCATGCCTTTTACATATGAGGGGTGGAGCCTTGGGTCTTCACCAGGGTGGGGCAACCGACATCACTGGATTGTGGTGCTGTATGTGGGGGAGGAGAGGGAACAATGGTGCTTGCTCCACTCTCTGTCGGATTTCAGTCCCTTCTGCCACTTTCCGGGAGCAAACTGGGCCTTTCTCATGCTAATTCCCATGTGGGTGGGGTTGTGCACATTCTAGGGCCCTGTGGGTCTCGCCAACAAACTCTCTTGTGAGGCTGGGAGTCTCTCCGAGGCTCAGCACCCACAGGTGTTTTCAATCAGTGTCCCAGGCTCTATTTCCCGGTGATGGGATCCTGGGTTGCTTGCAGTGCCTTGCTTCACAATCACCACCTTGCTTGGTCTGTTGGTTGGCACCCCACACCCAGGGTCTGTGAGCTGCCTGTGTGCCCAGGGTCCACCCGCTGTGGTCTTGTGCACCCAGGATGCCTTATGCACCCAGTCCCACCTCTCTCTGTGCCTCAACCCCTCTCTGCCCAGCTGCCTGACTCCGCCCCTCCTACTGATCTGGATGAACATGTCTATTTTAACTCCTTGGTTGTCCAACTTCCATACAGTTCAATTTTCTGTCAGTTCTGGTTGTTATTCTGTTTCTAAATTGTTGTTGTCCCTATCTTGGTTGTGCAAGGAGGCACAGTGTGTCTACCTACGCCTCCATTTTGGCTGGAAGTCCAATAAATAATTTTTTTAAGTGAGATAAATCAGGAAAAGGAGAGAGCCAGAAAGAAGAAAAGGAGAAGAGAGAACAGTACCAACAGGAATGAAGAAAAGGGAGAAGGGAATGGACCTCCTCTCTAGGCAAGGTAGGCCACTTCCCAGTCTTCCACTCTCCTGGTGCAGTGATGGGCTGGAAATCCCCAGGACTCATGGACACTGTCACAGAGAGCTGAGACTCCATACAAGGAGAACCCTTTCTGTGTAGTGCCCTTTTTGTTCCATCTACTGTAGGCATCTGGATGTGGGACAGTAGGGCCCCACAAACCCTAAAAGCCTGTCTGGGGCCAAGACGTACCTACAAAGCACTCCCCACATGCCCCATACCTAAACACAGGAGTGAACAAGCAAAGGTACCCAAGAGACATATTGAAGACAGTGAGAAAGCTTGTCAAAGCCTGTTTCCAGGAGGGTATTGACAACTGGGATACTGAAGAGATGCAAAGGGTCCCTCACACCTCTGGCTCTTCAGAGAGAGATTCCAGCTTGGCCTCAAAGTGTGGAAAGTCAAGGAGTGGCTAAGCTGCAAAGGGACCCAAAAGAAGCTAGTCCTGAGAGCTAACTGTCCCAGAGATACCAGAAGATAGTCAATGCCTCACTTCCCTCCCTGCCACCAAAGCAGGCTAATGAATTTTCTTCTGTGACACATCAGGCAACAGTGTTGTGAAGCTGCAGTACCTCTGGTGGCCATTATTGGAAACTACATCTTCCCTAGAGTTGTGGGGAAAATCCAGTCCCCCATCAGTGAGATCCAAGGGCCCCTCACCCTCCAATTACAGATGAGGAAACAAAAGCTTCAAGAGTAGAGGATATTTTCTCTAAGCTTTGAAGCTGAACTTGTCACACTGTAAAGTTGTAAAACACAGGCTCCTGTGTGGTCAAAGGCAGTCTTTCAAGACACCTCCTGGTCAGGCCAGCACTCAGACTTGGCTTCAGACACAGAAGAGCAAACTGACAGCAGTAACATTACCTCTCTCAGTTCATCTGTAGCTCTGGCCACAGCCAATTTCTTTAAAACTGAGCTTGAATCACCAGACTGGGTGACAAGGTTCAGAGTTGTGCAGGTGGGGAATGGAATTCTTAATGACTAGTCTCTAGGCTCTGCACACCCACCCCTCTGGGACATGAGGCTAAGATGAAATGACATAATGAATGCAAAACATCTGCCCCATGAAAGGTACTTTTTTCTCCTCAAGGCAATCTCTGAAAGTCACACTACATGTCTTGCACTCTAAGCTTTCTATGCAATCCAGCTCCCAGTAGTTATATCTATGGTCAGGCTATTATTATAATAGGGCTACAAGAAGCGTAGGATCCTAATGCTAGAAGGGACCTAGGAGGCTATCTGATGGCCTCAGCCCTCTGGCAGGTGGCAAGTAAGTTTAGAAAAGGTGGATTGGCAATCCTCTTCAAGAACACATCTTGACCTCCTTTTTTCCTCCCTAATTTCCTTAAACCCAAATGTCATAGTTTATTTACAACTTAACTTAAACCCATTTCTGTTTTATCTAAGTAAGAAACACCTAGGAAGTATCTCCCTCGGGGTGAGGGGGGGAAATATACATGTTGTCTTAGTTCCTCTAGTTTAGCCTTATTTTCCTGGGGCTAAACAAACAACATTAATTATTCCTTATCTATCGATGCTTATTAATATTTTTCTTCTCTTGTGAAAACTCTGGATTCACCACAATTTTAACAGTGGTTATACAAAATCAACAGAGTAGCTACACAATAAATACTTGCTGAATAAATTGTTGAAACTAAACAAGATCCACTAACTACAAGCTAATTGATGGAAAATGTGAAGTAAGTTTCTTTTTTTTTAGATATTTTTCTTGTTCAAGTACAGTCGTTTCCATTTTTCCTCCACAACTCCCCTCGCCCCACCCATCCCCACCTCCCACCTTCAACCCTACTCCCCCTTGGCTTTATCCATGTGTCCTTTATACATGTTCCTTGACAACCCTTCCCTTTTTTTTTTTGTTATCCCCATTCCTCCTCCCCTCTGGTTAGCCAGTTTGCTGTTTATTTCAATGTCTCTGGTTATATTTTGCTTGCTTGTTTTGTTGATTAGTTTCCACTAATAGGTAAGATCATATGATATTTGTCTTTTACCACCTGGCTTAAAATGAGGTTCTTGATTTGTGTAGCATCATTTATCACAGCACTTAAGCTGCATTCCCCCCAGGAGATGCGATGGGTGGCTCAGTGGCCACTAGAGGTCACTATGATGAAGCTCCAAGTCTCTGGATAAGTAGGACTCTCCAGGCCTTTTCTTTTTTCTTTTAATCTCATTATTGTTCTCTCAAAAGATCATATTGCATTTTCTTCCTCCTATGTTTCACCACAGTTTTGTATGTCTTGTTCCCCAGTTTATTAAGGCCATACTGGACTTTATTTCTTCCTTCTAGAAAAGCCATATTTCATGGATGACCTTCATCATCAGCTTAAATATTAATGAACTAATTCTTCTGCTTAAGACATGGAATTAAAATAGGCATCAGGGCCAGTGGCCTTGAAAAATCACTTTAAATATCCTTTTAGATTAATTTCAAATCACTGAAAATTGTTTCCTGTGTGTAACATTTAAGCCAGTTATTCAACCGAGTGCTAATATAAAAACACTCACAAAATTCAGAATAGATTTATATAAAACAGAGGTGCAAGAGAATAAGGTTTCAGTATAATTAAAAACTTTTTAATGGTCAATATCAGTAGTCATGAAATAAATGTAAATTAAATAAGATGATAAATTTTTTGGCCTACCAACTTGAAAATAAATAAATTTATATATATACATATATATGTATATATGAAGATAATAGCCATTTTTGAATCAGTACAGAAAACAGGTACTTAATGCAATGCTGAAAGGAACAGAAATCAGACCACATTGGGGTGGGGGAAGCAATATGAATGAAAAGCTTTAACAACAAATATTCTGAACCCACAATTTCACTTCTAGAAGTGCACCTTAAGGAGACAAGTAAGGATGTTCATAACATTTGGTTTTAAGAATTCCCATTATGGCAGAGTTCATATAACAAAGACTGGAAACCATCCAGTACTCACACAGCAGGGGGTAGACTGAAATGGGAGCCCATCACATCTGAGACAGATGAGGTTGGGAAGTTGTGTATGCTGACTTGGAAAGACATTGTTAGGTGAAACAGCAAGATCTGTACACTATAATTCCATTTTTTGGTAAAAGCATATTTAACATATTTCCCACATGGGAAAAAGTTCAGAAACACATACACTAGCCCTGACTGGTGTAGCTCAGTGGATTGAGCGTCGTTCTATAAACCAGAAGTTCACTGGTTCGATTCCCAGTCAGGGCACATGCCTGGGTTGTGGACAAGGCCCCCAGCTGGGGACATGCAAGAGGCAATTGATGAAGTTTCTCTTCCTCTCTCCCTTCCTTCCCCTCTCTCTGAAAATAAATAAGTAAAATCTTTTTTAAAAAGATATACACCAACATGTTAACATTTGTTAACTCTGGGTGATGGGATTTTAAGTAGTTTTTATTTTTGGTGTCTAGGTGAAAGTGCTTCTGTCAGCTGGTCCTCCTCTTAGTAAATATACCTGATGTATGGGCAGTAACTCAAAAGGTCAAATCATTCTATAGCAGATAAAATCTCAACAAGGATTCACTGTATAGGAAATGTGTCCAGGTCCCAGCAGAAAGCTGCTTTGATGATCTGGTTTCTACAAAATTCATTATAGGGATTAGTAATTAAAGTAGTCTCATGAATAATTTCAAATAGAGAAGGAGCAGCAGATCTTGAAGTAGAAATCTCAGATTTGAGATTTAGCTCTGACACTTATTACCTGTGTAATTTAGTGTCACTTTTAAACCTCTCTAAGCCAGTTCCCTTATCTATAAAACTGATACTAACCATGCTGACTTTTACAAATTTCAGGTTGCTGTGAGGCAAAAAATATTATGTCAAAATAATTTATAAAGTATGCACTGGCCAGATGGCTCAGTTGGTTGGAGCATTGTCCCATACACCAAAAAAGTTGAGGGTTTGATTCCTGGTCAGGGCATACACTTAAGTTGGAAGTTTGATATCTAGTTGGGGCACAAACAGGAGGCAACCAATTAATGTTTTTCTCTTGTGTTGATGTATCTCTTTCTCACCTTCTTTTTTCTCTAAAGTCAATTTTTTAAAAATATCCTTAGGTGAAGATTAAAAATAATAATAATATTTTATAAAAATAAACATTTTATGAATGTTCCTTACTCAAGTGCAGTGGGGTTTATGCACAGCCATCATTTCATTCCCCTTTTCCTGTGAATGCACCTCGAGTCTCCTTTGAGAGGCACTCTTCCCCTCTTCTCCAACCAGGAATAGGAAGCCCTACCCCTTGGCTTCAGGGGGCCTCAAGACCCACTCTAGGCCAGTAAGAAAACTCAGTCCTGATGGCCTTAAGATTGACTCTGAGAAGGGCTAATGACCAAGCCTGAGCTCAGTCTGAGATTTTTCAAAAGTGATGATGAGGCAGAGTTCTCTCCTGTTAGGGTTGCTATGTGAAATAAGGAAACCATAGTTACTGGGGGTTCTCAAAGCCACCACACCAGAACAGCCTGCCTAAGAATGAGGCCAAGAAGGGAAGGTGAAGCACGATGGAGCAAGGTGGATTCTGATTCAGGTTCAACCCCTGGACCCCACTTGCTTGGAGCTCTGCAGTTACTGAGCCAGAAAACACCTGTGAGCCTGTTTCAGTAGGATTTCTAGAACTTGCCAATCCCAAAGAATTATCTCTTTTGTTGTAGAACATCAGTTATCTTGTTCACTTAGAAAATTGAAACTGCTTGCAGAGAATTTTATTAAGGAGCTTGGAAAATGAAAGGAGTGGAGAGTGACAATAGGGACAGTCTTGAGATGAATAGGTAACCTGGGAAAAATATTCTTAATCATTAACAATTCAGCATGAATTAATTGATCTGGCTTTCAGTTGGCTTGATACTAGCTGCTAGAGTGGGAAATTTATATTACATTTCTTTTTTCCTACTTTATTAAGACTACTCTTTTCAATTGAAATGCCAGAGAATCATAATATTTTAAAGCTAGAAAAGATTTCAATCTATCATTCCCACGGTCTTACTTACAGATGAACAAACAAGCCAAAATTAGAAAAGGAACCACTCAAGGTCACACCAGTACTCATTATCAGGCAAGCAAAAACTCCATCAGCTGTTTTTGCCATTGGACCCCCCAGAGGATTACTGCTACAGAAGGTGAAGGAAAGCACCAGCTCTAGTTCTTCTAGGCCCAAACAAACTAGAAATGAGATGTATAATAATATGAGTAACAATAGAATATACTGATTTCCGTGCTCGCTTTGGCAGCACATACACTAAAATTAGAACAATATAGAGAAAATTAGCATAGCCCTTGCACAAAGATGACATGAAAATTTGTGAAGCAGTCCATATTTTTTCAATTAAAAAATACACTGGTTTCCTCTAACACATACCATCAACATGCTCTCATGACAACAACCCAGGTCCATAGGCATCACTGCTCAGGAGACACTGATTCTAGACTCAAATCTGCTGCACAAAAGCTGTGTGACTTTGGGCAAAGCACTTGTTGTGGGAAAGTAGACCAATCAAAAGACAAGCAATGAGGGAGCCTGGACAAAAGCAGCTCTCCTTTTTCCACCTGCTCTAAATCTCTTGCTCATTTTCATTGGAGGGCACTTATGTCCCCACCTGAGTCCTTCAAGTATGTACAGTAGAGATAAGAAAACAGATCTGTGTTGTGGAGCTGGCACATTGTGCACCTGGCATGTGCAGCAGAAAGAATGTATGCAAAGTGCTCATTATATGGCTTGTGTTCAATGAATGACAGGTATTTTTATTATAATGACACCTAGAGAAGCCAGTGGGATAAGAAAAGAGATGAAGTGAGAGAAAAAGAAGAGGAAACAACTGGGGAGGTGTGTGCAAGGTAAATCTGAGTTAAAACCAAGGTCTTCCTGCTGTGATCCTAAGGAAGGTTCAGGTACATAACTGTTGCTTTCTCAACCAGGCTCTCTGAGTGACTGCTTGTCTTAAACTAGAATCTCAGTCTGAACAAAAGGAAAAGCCCAGAGAAAGACCAAGTATATATAATTTTCCAGTACAAGGTAAAAGTGGCATTTCTTTTCAATGATGAGAGGATAAACTTATCAATGAATGTTTCTACACCAATAGGTTATATATATGAGGAAAATAAATTAGATACCTATCTTATACCACACACCAAAATAAATAATAAAATAAAATATAAAAAATCAAGCTCCTGGTGGGGGTGGGTTGCGATGGGGGTAAAAGGCAGAAAACTGTACTTGAACAACAATTAAAATTAACAAACTCAAGCTCAAAAAGAATAGAAGAAATAAAGGTGTATATACCACAGGGAGGAAAAGGCCTTTCTAAATATAAAGCATAGAAAAATACATAAAAACATTTCAAAAGAAAAATTGTTTTAAGCTTATAAAAATTAATGTATATCAAAAAGTACTATGATAAAAATAAAGGTAATTGACAGACCAGAAAAGTGTTTTCTATTACATATATGTCAGAGAAATGGTTAGTGGCTATTCTATATGAAAATGTGTACAGTAATAAAAAAGCCTCAGTAGAAAAAATGAAAAAGTAGTAATTATAGCTAATATTTACAGATGTCTTACAATGTGCCAAGCACTGTGCTAAGCACCTTAAATGTGTTACTGCACTTAAATCTCACAACCTATTATCCCCATGTCCTAGATGATAAAACTGAGGCTTAGCTTGTTAGTTGTCAAAAATCACATAGCTGTTCAATGGCAGTGCTAGAACTGTGGAGTCTACCTGACTTCAAAGCCTGTTCTCTTAATTACACTATATTTCAAATCAAATAGAACTCTAAATGGACAGAATATGTATATATCATATCTAGAGAGAATATATAGAATAAGTATACATACAATATATGTGTGTGAATATATACACATATACAAGTTAAAATTTACTAGTAATCAAAGGCCATTATAATCTTGTCTATGAAATTGACTTAAGATTTTTAAATGGCAAAATTCAGTGGTAGGAAGTGTTAAAAAAAAACTGGCACTCACTGCAGTTCTAGTGGATATGCACACTAAAAACACCTTTCTGGAGGCTGGCTTGGAAATATTTAACCAAAGCCTGTGGAAAGATTTACATCCTTTGTGTCAGATATGTGCTGACCCCTATAGATCCAGTCTCCATCCTTTCCTAACCTGCTAGCGCCCAGGCAGACTAACCCAGTGGATTACATCAACAAGTCATGTCTTGCTTCCTGACCTAACTTTTGGGCAGAAGAGGGGAAGGGAGAATTATGGGGGTCCTGGCAAGAGATGGGAAAAGGGAAGTTGAGTACTTATTCTCCTGGCTCCTTCCCTTTAGGGCCACCTACTTCCCAGCACTGTCCGCCTTTGCAAGTTACTTTCATCCTTCCCTGCCTTTGTCCCTATGGGTGTAGGGGGCTGATAGCTCCGTTGCTACTGGCCCTGGATTCCTCTGTGGTCACCCACTCCCTACCTATACCTTTGTAAAATCACTGCTGTATAAATAAACCCTCCTTGGATTATCTTAGCTTGATTGTGTCTTACATTTCTGGTTGGGATGCTGACTGACATATCTTTAGGCCCAGAAATTTTATTTTAGAAATCAAAAAAGTACAAAAACATATGAGGATATTTACAGCAGTATTAAAAGTGAAAACCTAAATACCCAATAATAGGGAACTGGTTTCATACATACAATGAGGCAGATGATGAATTACAGTGTAGTCATTAAAAACCAGGTTATAAAAGAATATTAATAATGCAGAAATAAATTTATAAGTGACTTTATAAGTGAATTCATAAGTGAAGATATTATGTTCCCTATGATTCTAATTTTGCATATAAAGTGATAGAAAAATGTATCTCAAACTATTAGTAGTAATTATCTTTTAGTTGTAAGACCATAGCAGGATTTTATTACCAGTACATTTGTACTGTTTTTTTATTTTTCACATTTTCTACAATTTTCATATATTATTTTTGAAATTAGAGAACATAAATCCAAAGCATTACCTTTTTTTCCTTTCTTTTTTTTTTAAAGAGGGAGAGAAACAGCTATATGTGGTTGACTCTTGCACATCCCCAACTGGGGATCTGGCCTGCAACCCAAGAATGTTCCCTGGCTGGGAATCAAACTGGCGACCTTTTGGTTCACAGGCCAGCACTTGATCCACAGAGCCACACCAGCCAGGGCCAAAATATTACATTAAAAAGAAAAATTAGAGCTAAAATCTCTGACACCCCATTCCCATTTGCAAGTACACTTTCACACACACAATTTGACAGTCTAACATTTAAAAATGAACTTCTGCTGGCCAAGGGCATGTGCACAGCTGCTGTTGCTAGAAGCATGGAAGCTCTGTTGTGTCTGTCATCAGCCATGGTACATGCATTCCTGCTGAGCCTAGGCCCCACATGTCCATTGACCATATTCTGTAAGTCCAGAAACCAGCTCTGGTCCATGCAGGGCTATTATAATGCCTTGATGGGGCCAGAATGATTTAAGGGGGGACATGCAATGTGTGGACCTCTGGGAACCTTCAACTGAGACAATACAGCACACTACAGAAAAACAAACAAACAAACCCCATACCTTGGAAAGATCTCAGCTTGAATCATGAATGAACATCTGAATAGTTGTATGACCTTAAGTATGCTTTTAACCTTTCTAAACTTCAGTTTTCTCATGTGTAAAATGGGGATAATATTATGAGCACAGAATATAGCTTACTAAATAGCAGTGAATATTAAAGAGAAAAGGACCTCCTGAGCCAATAAGACATTCAGAATCCCAGAGACTTGGCTTTGATACACAGAAAAAGCTGGTGGGGAAAAAGAAGAGATGTGATTTCAGGAAAGAAATAGCCCTTTGGCATTTTGCCAAGATGGCCTCATACCCAGCTATACTAAGCACATACTCTTAGGTAAGAAGAGCTACCTGCAGTGGGTCCCAGGTCCAAACTAGAGTCATTCAACTCCTCTTCCTCTTCCCAGAAGTACTGTGGTGGCTGCAGAATGCGGGACTCTTCACTCTCTTCACTGGGGAAGCCTGACCCAGGGGCTCCCAGGCCAGGTCCCAGTCCCATGACCTCACGGGGCTCCTCTGAGTCAAATGACTCCAGGCCAGTGGGCAACAGGAGATCCAGCAAGGAGGTGGAAGTGAGGCCCTCTGAGCCAGGTTCATCAGATCCAGCTGCATATGCTCCCAGGGACACTCCTGCACAAACACAAAAGCCAGACCTATGAGAGGACAGAGAGGACAGGCTGCTGTGGGTTAAGATCTGTCTCTACAACAAAGAAACCTGAAGTGGGGGTAAGGTTTTGGGGATCAGTCCTGACAGCCAGGGGCTGCAAGGGGATTCTGAGATGCCATTACATTTCAAAAGAGCCAAAATGCTTAGCCAGGACAAAGAAGAGACAGAGGGAGACAGAGGCAGAAGAGAATGACACATTGATGAACTCAGTGTCCTCTGGGCACTCACTCAAATGCAGACTCTGTCCCTGTTCTTTGCCATTACTGTACTAGGTGCTGGGGGCACAAGTAGCCAAAAGCAGGGTCCTGCTTTTAAGAAATTTGTATGGACAGGTTTATTCCTAGGTACTTATTTTTCTTGTTGCTATATCAAATGGGATTTTTTTCCTGATTTCTGTTGCTGATATGTCATTGTTGGTACACAAAAATGCCTTTGATTTCTGAATATTGACTTTGTATCCAACTGTTTTGCCAAATTCACTTATTAGGTCGAGTAGTTTTCTTGTGGAATCTATAGGATTTTCTATGTACACTATCATGTCATCTGTAAACAATGACAGTTTTGTTTCCTCCTTTCCAATTTGAATGCCTTTTATTTCTTTTTCTTGTCTGATTGCTATGGCTAGGACTTCTAATATTACGTTGAATAGGAGTGGTAAAAGCGAAACCACAATGAGATAACCACTTCAAACCAGTAAGAATGGCCATCACAAACAAATCAACAAACAAATGTTGGAGAGGATGTGGAGAAAAGGGAACCCTAGTGCATTGTTGGTGGGAATGCAGACTGGTACAGACACTATGGAAAACAGTATGGGATTTCCTCAGAAAACTAAAAATGGAACTGCTTTTGACCTGGCAATTCCACTGCTGGGATTATATCCTAAGAACCCCAAAACACCAATCCAAAAGAACATATGCACCCCAATGTTCACAGAAGCAGAATTTATGATAGCTAAGTGCTGGAAGCAACCTAAGTGCCCATCCATAAATGAATGGATCAAACAACTATGGTACATAGTTGGGACACTACACAGCAGAAAGAAAGAAGGAGCTCCTACCCTTTGAGACAGCATAGATGGAACTGGGGAGCATTATGCTAAGTGAAATAAGCCAGGCAGTGTAAGACAAATACCATATGATCTCACCTTTAAGTGGAACCTATTCCACAAAACAAACAAACAAGCAAAATATAACCAGAGACATTGAAATTAAGAAGGAACTGACAGTAACCAGAGGGGAGGTGGGAGGGGATAATGTGGGGAAAGGGGGAAGGGTTTTCAGGAACAACTGTAAGGGACACATGGACAAAACCAAGGTGGGTGGGGTGGAATCAGGGGAGGGAGGTGGGGATGGCTGGGATGGGGGGAAGTGGTGAGGGGTAAATGCAGACAACTGTACTTGAACAACAATAAAATATTTTTAAAAAACAGACATTTTTATGGACATTGCTGCTATCTTAGCCTGAAAATTTTCCAAAACTGCATTAAGAGCGTGATTTGTATTTCAGCAACATGAGATTTCTGAACACAATCTTTAAAAAACCATGTGAGGTCATAGGTCAAATTCATCCAATGTTGGTAATGACATGTTCATTTAGAATCTTGACTGTGTCTCTCCTATTTTATAAAACAGATAAATAATAAGATAAAAACAATAAATTAAAGGACATCTTGTTATAAAATAAACAAACAAAAAAATTAAAGAGATATCTTTTTCCTCTCTCATTTACTAAGAATTAGAATACAGCCATATTTGTCAATTCCACAACTTAATTACTAAATTAATTACACAAATATTACTACCTTGCTATATGTCTTCCACAAAAGTTCCTTAAAGCTTCTGGGTTTCTCAGCCTTCTCATCCAAAAAATGAGGAATGTGGATGAAATGACTCCCAAATTTTATTTCCCACAACCAACATTCAGTGATGCAAGAAAGAGGGAATTTTAGGAGTTATTTCTTGCTCTGCCCCTGTTGAGCACTATGACATAACTTGACAGTAGTTCATGGAAATTTTTAGTAATGTTTAAAACAAAAATAGAGGTAACATTATTTTTATTTTTTTAACATTTTTTATTGTTGTTCAAGTACAGTTTTCTGCTTTTTCGCCCCACCCCTCCCCATCACCCCAGCCCTCCCCACCTCCCTCTCTTGTTTCCACCCCTCACCCCGTTATTGTCCATGTGTCCTTCACAATTGTTCCTGCAAATCCTTCACCCTTTTCCCCTATAATCTCCTCCCCTCTCCCTTCTGGTCACTGCCAGCCTGTTCTCAATTTCAGTGTCTTTGGTTATATTTTACTTGCTTGTTTGTTTTGTTGATTAGGTTCCTGTTAAAGGTGAGATCATATGGTATTTGTTTTTCACCGCCTGGCTTATTTCACTTAGCATAATGAAGAGCTAACATTGTTGATGCTGTGTGTTAAACGCTTTGCAAGCATTATCTGAATTTTAATCTTTACAACTACCTTATGAAATAGTAAGCCATAAGCTTGGCATGTACCAGCAAGGTGACTGGCCACTGAAGAAAAAAGGGCATTCAGAAATGAGTTTTGTTTTAGCAGAACTAAAGTGAACATCCCAAATATGATGGAATGGTGCATGCTATGCACAGTCAGACAACACAGGTCCACAAATAACATCTAGTTGTAAGGACAGCATTCTGGGAGAGAGTGAAAGGGGCTTAACAAAGTAAAAATCATGCTGATGCAGATAAACAGGTCTGGAAAACACACACAGAAGGAAGCTCTTATAGAGAGAACTTGTCACCAAGAAAGCAGGTTTGTATTCTGGCTCCCCTAGCTGAGTGATTCTGAGTAGCTACCTCACTGCCAGCACCCTTAGTTTCCTCATCAGTAAAGCAAAGACAATAATTCTTCCAGTCCTCACAGAGGCAATGGCATCAGATAAGGTAAGCTCCATGTAGTGTGTGTAAACTGTGCTATAAGGAGCCCATTGTACTGAACAAATGTGTTATTACTCTATATAAAGGACAGAGAATTGGGATATTCTTAGCCAGGAAAAGAGAACATTTAAGAGAGACAATGGTCAGCATCTTCAAATATATTTTTAAAATGTTGATGTAAATAATAAAGATCAGGTATTCTGTCTCTTTGGAGAAAAAAACTAGGACCAATGAGTAGAAACATGGGACAGCATCAGAGGGTCCAAAAGCCTTTAACTAGAAGCTGGTCACCTCTACCCACCTGCCTAACTATTCCTCCTGCTTTTGAGAAGTATTCTCTAGCCACTCCTAATCTAGGCTAGGTACCACTTCTGTTATCACAGCCTTCTAAACAAATTACTTTTCTCACTGAATTGTAACAGACCATCTTACAGGCTTCCTTTTGTTGAATAGTAAGCCTGCAATCAGCATGTTCCGTGTCAGATTTAACCCTGTCATTCCAGTGCCTCAACAGTCTCTGAAACGTAATAGAGTCTCAATATATGTTGAATAAATGAAGGAATAAGTAAATAAATAACCCTCTTGTTTTAAAAAAAGAGAAATAACTGAGACTACATGAGATTAAAGTCAAATAGCAAATAGATAATAGTTACTAGAAAAGCTGTAATTAGCTGTTTCTGCCCATAAAAAAGATCTTGCAGATGCTCCATGAAGAAAAACTGGGAAGCTATTATTTGCTAAGCTGGGTACCCTTCTTCCAAAGTATAGGTAAAGAAAGAGAATACCCAAGATGGCATAAATACTTCATAGGATTTAAGGAGCAAGGAAATAGGCCAGAGCTAAAGACTGAAGGACATCCATCCCCTTCTAGAACTCTGCTCAGGGTCCTCATGGCAAATCCAAAACATACAGTGGCTCAGAATGCAGGAATCTCTCCTCTTGCAAAAGGCCTGAAGTCAGTAAGGTGGTTCTCTATATTTTCAGCAAGAATCATTTTTACCTATGTCTGAAAATATGTCATCTATAAACTACACTAATTTAATAGCTATTTTCTCATTTTTAAAAAGCTAATCAGAATCATAGAATATGCCAATCAGATACAATGCCAATTAGAATCAAACTTTGATTTTTGGTAGGCTTCAGTGTCTTATCAGAGGTAGGAATTTGCATTAGAATTTCAGTTTACACAGAAGAATATGGTCACCTCTGAGCTCCTTCTGTATCATGTATTATGCCAGGCCCCATCGAGATATAAACATGAGCATGAGACAGCCTCTGTCTTAGGGAAAATGACCACTGTTTGGTCATTTCTAAGTTTTATATAAAATATCAGCTGACATAACAGCCCTACTCTGCAGAAATGATGTCCCTAGGGTAGGAGAACCAAATACGAGAAACTAATCTGGAAAAACTCATGCAGTCCAGGAAAAAAAAAAGTCAACCATTGGAAAATACTTGTAATAATTAAATAACAAAAATGTTACAGGTTTCAAGAGCACATGAGCAGACAATTTTTGAGAGGGTCATGAAATAAAGATTTTTATCAACATATTATCAGTCACTAGCAGGTATGCTGGGAAAGACATTACTTCAGTTTTTTTTATATAAGGGCAACCTGACTTGTTAAATTCTTGGGATCTTACCCTCTACCAAACCACTGGAGGATCAAACACATATTGCCTCTTCAAAACCTAAGAACTGTGTCTCTCAGAGCTGAACACTTGTATGGTGGCAGAGAAGTCACTACCATATAGGACTTGCTCAGGTTCTCCTGGACAGCTTGGATCTTGAAAAAACTGTGTCTGCCCTCTTGAAAAAGTCTAACCAGCAGTCCTGTTGATTTCCCACCTCTGGGAATAAAATACCTTTTTAGTCAGTGAAGCTCTGTGTACAGAGAGGACTGTGATCTGATGATTTCACTGGGTTTATGTCCTATGACTTCCATGACTTAGGTGATTCCTCCATTCTCTGAACCTCTCTGCTCTACCCATCAAGCAGAGAAGCCATGATGTCTCTCTACCTTTTCTCCCTCCCCCTCTTCGTCTTCCTTTCCTAACAGCCTGATAGGAACTAACAGAGATTTTTATAACCTTACTGAAAAGCTGTGTGTAAAAAAAGGAATCTGTTTTTTTGTTGCTGTTCTTTCTCCAGTAAACAGTTCCATGTTTTGAACATTATTTTTCCCTATAATTATTTTTTCTTTTTATATACCTTGGTATTTTCAAAAGTCTTGACAATGGGTAATTATTTAGGTAATTATGAGAGGTTACTTACTTTCAAACTTGCCCACCAAAATAGTAGAGACCTAACCATTCTATATATATTACTTTTGGACTTAACTAATCTACCTTGAGATCACCTGATTTAAAATTTCAGATTTACAGATGTAAAATTTTCAGATGTAATTGATTTTTTCCCTCTAATACCTATAATTTTTTGTTTCTTCATCACTGCCAACAGAGGGAGGGAGAGAAAAAGAAAGGACATAAAAGGATTTGGGGAACAGCCTCAAATAATTGAAAATCTGACCCAAACACAGTCAGAAAAAGAGGCAAATGAAGCAGGTTTATATCTTGAGGGGTAAGAAAACAAGGCCTTAGTAATTCCATGTTTTATCTCCCCTACAATTTACTCCTCAAGATCCAAATATCTTTTTATGATTTCTAACATCAGCTGCATCCCTACCTTCTCCCTAATCAGCAGCTCTGAAGTCCAGATCTCTCTAGGCTCTTGCCCGACACCAATACTGGAGCTGCCCAGCGGCATCTGTTAACATAGCTCCCACACCCTTGAGTGTCAGCCACAATAGAAATTGTCTAGTACTGTCAACCTACCACACACATATTTATACTATTTGTGTGTCTGTACACATCAGAGAGACAATGCTGAAAGGTTTTTGTAGGGTTTCCACACAAAGGTGTGAAGAAAGAGACATACTGCTGGATACGCATGTCACCCACACTAATGTGTGTCTAATAATATGTGTTATGAGAAGTGTGTATGGGAGGCAGCAGAAGGGAGAAAAAACAGAAGGGAGAAAAATTGCCCACAGTAATCCATGGCTAGCCATGTAAGGGTACAGGCAGTTACAGCTGGGCATGGGTGCTAACACACTTTAATGGCCAGTTTTGGTGGGGCTGTCACAAAAAAATAGTAAATTAATCAATATTTAATTTATTTATTGACTCTCACCTTCTTCAAAGAGGATTTAAGGTTTGCCAGGATGCAGGTAGGTGTGTGTGTCTGAGAGAAACCCCTGTGGACATTTTCTCTGTGCACACCACTTAGGTCCTTACCCATCCCTGATTGACAGTGGACAAAAAGTACTCCTGCTGAACTGATCCTTCCTGGGACATGCTCAGGAGTGGCCCCTTTTCCCTCCCACAAGTTTTCCTCAGCATTCTGTCACTATGGTCCATGGTAATGGCCCATCTCACCCAGCAAGATTGCTCCTCCCCTCAGAAAGAGACACTTTACAAGTCTCTCCTTCATCACACACATCACACAATGTGCCTATTTTTGTGGGTTAACTGCATGGGAACTACCTACTAGCCAGTGTCCCATGCACACTGCTACACATACACACATTATACCCCTGTGTGTCCATTGGAAGTGGAGTCACTCCAGCCTATCTGACATGGGAGTGTGCAATACAAGCACACACTCCAGTACTCCTCTCCACCAACACCAATTACCAATTACACCTTAATATGTATTCATGACAACTCTCCCCATCACTCTGTTGAGCTACAAGGAGAAGCTGTTTAGCCATGTCCTGATTTGACCCATCTTTGCAGACAGCTCTTTTCCCTACCCCCATTCTGTTGTGGTGGCCTGTCTCATAGGCTGTCACACACCTTATGTCCCCAACCACCACCCTGCACACACCTAAATCCCAAGCCTGCCACTCAGAAGCTTTTCTCAGGCTCTGTCTCCTTCTCAGAGGCACATCCATTTCACACCTGCCCCCCACCACCCAACGTACAGCCCAGTGCCCTTGAGTAGCTGCTGAATGGGAAACTGGTTCAGAGGGTCTCTCACACATCCCTGTTGTCAGCTTGTGCAGGAGCTATCCAGCACTGTCACTGTCACAGAGACTTTCTGGGGTTGCCATACCTCTTTTTTGTCAGCTCCTAATAAACTAAGTTGCCCAACGCAGCCTAGGACACTCATTCACGACACACCTTTCCTCCTGTCCAGTAACACCACACACGTAAACACATTCTCCACGGTCGCAGTAGCGGTATGTAAAGGTTCTTGGCAGTCTCCCCTAGAAGATACAGACACTCCCACCCCACACTCACTGTCTTGGCCCCATGGGACCTTTAGATGCTGTCTCCCATTCTTGTGTGACTGTCGCAAGGACTGTCGGCCGGTTCATCTTCTCAGCCTTGCTCCGCTAGCCCCGAGCACCCTCCTCCAGTGCCGCAGGAAGCACGCTCAGGCGGCTGACGACTCTCCCGGTTCACCGGCGGTTGTGTGTGCATGGCGCTCTTGCCTTGAACGGCTCACACCGCAGGCACACCGGGTCGCCCCACACCCCCACCCTCTCCGTACGAGCGAGCGAGCCAGAGCCAGTGTGTGTGGTGGAAAGATCGTGCCACAGCCCAGCCAGACCGCGCTCGCCGCCCCACGCCAGTCCTTTGTAGGCGGCCAGGAGCTGTCCAGCACCGCGGCCTGCCTTCCCCGTCCGCCCAACCCTGCGGACGCCCGCCGACGCCTGCTGATGCCGGTGTGCACTCACCTCCGGCTAGCAGCAGGAGGAGCATCCGCAGCAGAAGCGGCAGCGGGGGAGCCCGGGGCAACCTGCCCATGGTGCAGCCGTTGTCGCCCGTAGCTGCAGCCGCCTGGCGCTTCTGCCTGCGTTGGAGGCCTCGCTGGCGGCAGGGGCGGTGCGCGTCTGCCCCGAAGGACCACGCTGCCGTCACTCTCCCTGGGCCCCGCCCAGTCGCGTGCCACGAGCGCGCCCCCGAGGAGATAAGGAGGGCGCAGGTGGCCGCCCGTCTGCTCTTCCCCTTTGCGAGATCAGCCAGAACCTGGGAGGCCTGGAAGAGGCAGGGGCTGCAATCTTGAGGTCTGGAAACTGGGGCCTCGCACCTCGGATGAGCCGTGGTCTCCTATTTGGCCGCAGCAACGAAGGTGAGCTCCCAGAGCCACCCAGTCACCCATCCCCCGGAAGCATTTTCTGAGCACCCAGGAGGCAGGCAGTGGTCACCTTCATCAAATGAGACTTATCAGAGGACAGAGAAGTGAGAGGAGTAACTACTAACGCTGGACTTGGAGTGTTGTCAATTGTACGATATGAGGTTGAACAGCAGTTTCAGGAGGAGTGAGGTCAGGAAAGGCTTCTCAGGGGCACTTGAGAGGGCAAACCGTGAAGGCAACGTAAGAGAAGGACCAGGCAAAGTCCCTGGGCCAGGAGGGAGCAAAGAACCAACTTGGGGCCAGTCTAGTGCACATCCTTACTTCAAATTGGCCCTGAGACCTTGAGTGAACCTCTTCATACCCCTGGGCCCCAATTGCCTCATCTGTTGAAAGCAGGCTTTGAGTTATTAGGGCAGTGTTTCTTTCTTCTTTCTTCTTTTTTTCAAACTATAAGAGAAGTTTATTTAGAAAATCGTGGAGGTAGGAAAAGTGAGCCATAGAAGAAATGGGCTCAGAAAACAAGTTCCAAAGACAAAAGAAGGGGCCTTGGAGCTTAGAAGAAAGACACAGGCAAGGAAAATGCACCTGGGGAAAGGCCTAAGTGTGCCCCACAGAGAGAGCCACTAAAGCAGTGTTTCTTAACTTTTGTTAAGCGTTTTGACGCCGTGACAACTAAAATTCGTTTCTGTACCAGACATCACTGTAGTGAACAAAACAGTCACACCCCCATCCTCATAGTTTAGTCTAGTGAAGAAAACAAAGAAAAATCTACAATAATTACAACTATAGTGAAGTCTGTCAAGAAGCAGAAAGGGCAATGAGACAGCATAGAACAGAAGTTTTACACCTGCCTTCCCGCAGGCACATTTAAGCTGGCACCTGGAAGGGTGAATGGGTACAAGATTGGGTTGGAGAGAGAACATTACAGGCAGAAAGAAAAGTGAATGTGTAATTCCTGAGTTAGAAAGGTTCTCAACCTCTCTGAGAAACAGAGAAAAGCCCCAGTGCTTTTGGAATGATTGCAGTTTGAATGTGTCCAGCAGTCGGTATTTTGTGGAATTTTACTTTATATATAGTATATTCAGAAAACACTTCTTGAAAATAAATTATTATACTGAATCTGGTTTTTCAAATGCAGTCTTAACCCCTCTATCACTAGATATTGGATCTCAAAGAACTCTTCCAGGACTAAATACTTAGGAGAAATAGGTGTTGAGGTGGAGGATATGTTACAGTAGATAGTCATGGAGCACCAAGGAGTCTCCTCCATTGGCCAAGATGGTGTTGGGGGAGGTTCTTACACTGAATGGGCCAAAAGTTAGAAAGATAAATCCAGAGTGCCAAAAGCTAGAAAGTTGAATGTATAGGACCTGAGAGCGCCAAAAGCTAGCAAGATAATAAGACAGAGAAAAAAGCCCTCTCTCCCTCTCCCTTTAAGAACTGAAGGCTTGAGCAGGAAGGGCCAGATGGTCTTTGAGACAGGAGTCCACCATTCTCCCACATTGTGGCATCTGAATAAACTTTCTTTTTTCACCAGCACCTGTGTGACAACTTTGGCTTTCATTGAAGCAGGCAGCCACACCTGCATTTCAGTTACAGGAAATAAATGGAAATGAATCCTAATCAAAGGAAAGAACATGAGCAAAATGTAGCTCAGTATGATAAAATTACTTGCCATATCAAATTTAAGAGATGATAGTTTCATGATTAGAATGGGGCAGAACACAAGTTTAAAAAGATAACTTACTAGCTAAATACCTTACTGAGTTTTTGGTCAATTCATATAAAGTAGTAGGCCCTTATATTATAAATGAGGCAGTGAGCCATGACTGTGCGGCTCATTGGATTGAACATCAGCACACAGAAGGGTTGCTGGTTTGATTCCCAGTCAGGGCACATGCCTGCGTTGCAGGCAGGTTGCTGGTTCGGGATGTGTGAGAGGCAACCAATGGATGTTTCTCTCCCTCTCTTTCACCCTCCTTCCCCTTCTCCCTAAAAATAAATAAACAAATAATTTTTTTAATGAGGCTGTAAAACACATGGGAAAAATGACAAGTCTAAGAAGATAATGAAAAGTAGTAAATAAATTTAGAATTTTTAGGTAAAGCTATTCTTAATTCATAGAACTACATCATTTCATTTAGCCTGTGGTCAGATTAAACTCCACAGACTATTCTATTCAATGGACATTGTAGGTTCTGGAAGGGTGTCAGGACCTGGTAGTGAAGGATCTTGAAGGTCATAATGAGCAGTTTGGACTTTATTCTCCAGAAATTCATTTTCTATATAAGAATCATGTCATGGTTAGGTCTGTATTTTAGACAGATGATTCAGAGGGCAATAGAGAGGAAAGATTGGCCAGTGGAGAGATTGCCACAGGTGTCTCAGTGGCAGATGGTAGAAGTCTGACCTAGGGCTAGCACAGCATATTTGAAAAAACACCCCAGAGATAGTACTAGTATGACTCAAAGAATGACTGAATTGAGTCCTGTTGACTGTCATTTTTACTGCTATTCTCTATGCAAATATGAATTAGACAAGACCTAATTTATAACAGTTTACACAAAAAGCCCACATATAGGAAATGACTACAAAGTATAAAGCGATTTTGGACTTAAAATGAGTACAGTGCCCAGAACTAGGAAGTTAATAGTCCTGCTATTTGGAACTCTTTGAACTTTGTCAACATTATGTTTTTATAGTAACCTTTTTTGGTTTGTTTGTTTAGTGAAGGGCCAAGTAACAGAGGAGTTATCCAGGAGCATATCAGAAAAAACAACTGTTAAAGCTGGGAGTATCTGGCTTGAAACAGAGAAAACTGAGGTGTGTCTAGACCCATCATCTGTGTCCTTTTCTCTCTGTTGCAATGAAATGAGTGTCCTTCTTTATCACAGCCCAGTTTCTTCCACTGGGACTCTATAGGGAGTCATTTCATGGGGCAAGGAAATGTAGTTTCCATGGATGTAGTCAGCATCCATGTGGAAAACCAGTGGGGAGCCAGTTGGCACACAGGACCATGCCCACAGAGAGGTTTTCCTGTGGGGAATCAGGTCTGCATTGTACCTAGATTGCTATGAGACTTGCTTTTGCTAAAACTCCCTCACCCTGAATTGAGGCAGCAAGTGCTTACTGTAACTTCCTAAGGTCTGTGCTAAACCTCCCCAGTATGGAGTATAACCAATTCAACCACTTTTCCCCTTGGTCTGCAATATCCTTCTCTTTGAAGTAATTAGCAACATTCTTTCCTTTGTTATCTGTAAAAGGTACTCACCTGCAGGGAACCTGTGCACATTTAATGAGGACCATCCTCCATGTAATGTACCCAGAAAAGCAATAAAAGCCTGTCCAGGCAGAGGCTGGGGCCCTCTTACCCTTTCTCCCTCTTAGAAAGTGGCCATGCCATCCCTTTTTTTCCACAGGACTTCTGTAGTCCATGTGTATTTGTTCATAGCAACTATAACACACATACACGGATCCTGCCAGCCAGGAACCACATCAGGGTTCATCACTGCATTATTTGTCTCCTTTTAAAGAACTTCCATTTAAAGTATCTGTTTTCTGAGAGTGTCAGTCTTTCTTTCTCTCTGACCATTCTCATTAGGTATAAAAACATGATCCAGAATCTCTCATCTTAAAAAGAATACTGGAAGAGATGAAGTCATGCTGCTGGTACACTGAATGCATGTGCTTGCTTTCACCTTCTGCTCTTGACCCTAGAAGTTTTAGGAAACGTACATATGTACACCTTGGTCCAAAACAGCACTGGAATACAAAATGGGATAAAATTGGTGGATCTAAAATGATGAGGAAACACTTAAAAAATAAAAAGCAAATACGATTAAATTGACGGAGAAACCCACAGTGCAAAATGCATGCCCTTCTAAATAGCTCTTAGGTTAAAGATAAATCACAATATAAATTTTAGTCTATTTAGAAATTAATGACAACATGAGAACATTGCATATTAAAATCCATGGGATGTAGCCAACAATTAATTCACAGAGGATATTTTATACCACAAATACATTTATTAGGGGGAAAAAAGACAGATTAAAAGTAAATGAACCAAGTATTCAGTTTAAGAAGCTTTAAAACACACACACACACCCCAATAAATTTCTATTGTTGTTAAAATAACAATAAAATCCAGTAGAACTATTCGTTAAAGGCCAGTTGTTTGAAAAGATGAATAAAGCAGCCAAAACTTTAGTATCAAGATAAAAAAGAGAAGACATAGAAAAAGCATTAGGAATGACAATGGGAACAAAACTACAAATAAGATTTTAAAATTATAAGCAAAATTTGACATATAATTTATTAATAAAGTTTTAAATTTAATTTAAATTAATACTTTTAAAGAAAACACAAAATACTGAGCCCTGGCTAGTGTGGCCTTGTGAATTGAGTGCAGGTCTGTGAACCAAAGGGTCGCTGGTTCAATTTCCTGTCAGGGCACATGCCTGGATTGCAGGCCAGGTACCCCATAGGTGATGCACAAGAGGCAACCACACATTGATGTTTCTCTCCCTGTCTCCCTCCTTTCCCCCTCTCTAAAAATAGATAAATAAAATCTTTAAAGTAACACACACACAAAAATACTGAAATTGATTCAAGTAGAAGAAAAACTGCTTCTTTTTGGCCAGAACCGCCATCTTCCAGTAATTCGCCAACATGACTAACACAAAGGGAAAGAGGAGAGGTACGTGTTATATGTTCTCTAGGCCTTTTAGAAAACATGGAGTTGTTCCTTTGGCTACATACATGCAAATCTACAAGAAATGTGATTTTGTGGATATCAAGGGAATGGGCACTATTCAAAAAGGAATGCCCCACAAATGTTACCATGGCAAAACTGGAAGAGTCTATAACATCACCCAGCATGTAGTGGGCATTGTTGCAAACAAACAAGTTAATGGCAAGATTCTTGCAAAGAGAATTAATGTACAAATTGAGTATATTAAGCACTCGAAGAGTCGAGATAGCTTCCTGAAATGTGTGAGGGAAAATGATCAGAAAAAGAAGGAAGCCAAAGAGAAAGGTACCTGGGTTCAACTGAAGTGTCAGCCTGCTCCCCCAGAGAAGCACACTTTGTGAGAACTAATGGAAAGGAGCCTGAGCTGTTGGAACCCATTCCCTATGAATTCATGGCATGATGAGTGTGAAAAAATAAAAGACTTCTATACTGATAAAAAAAAGAAAGAAAAGCTAAATACCAACAACAATGGGGGAAATAAAAAGACAGTAAAAAATAATCTACCCTTCAAAAGATATAAAGCCCATTTGGAATGAGTGTATTCTATCAAACTTTAAACATAAAAACTCTTCCAGAAAAAAGTTAGAAGTCATCCCAATTTACTTTATGAACCTAGTATAACCCTGATACAAAAAAAACCTGAAGATAATATAAATAGAAAAAACCCTAAGTCAATCTTATTGAACACAGATACAACTTTTATAGAGAAAATACGAGCAAGTTGATTGCAGCAATATGTTAAAAATATTGATATATCCTTGATGTGGACACTGGCCAGCAGTGTCCACAGCATTATGGATGAGATATGAGACAAATTCACACAGATTACCGAGCCCTGTGGAGGAGAAGGGATGGCATGGCTATTCTCTCATGGAGAGAGCACACTGACCTTTGCTTTGACAAGCTTTTATTGGCTTTCTAATTGTATACATCAAAGAAGATTTTCATTCATTATACTTAGGTTTCCTTTAGGTAATTACTTTTTACTGATAGCAATAGAAGGGATGTTACTGATTACTTCTTACGGATTAACAAGGAAAAAACGTTGCAAATGCAAGGCAACGATAAGAGTAATAGGCCTGGTTACACTTTAGTACTTGGGAGAATTAGCACAGATTTCAGGAACTTACTTTGGAGATATGCAGTAAACATTTGCTGCCTCGAATCAGGGTGGGGGAGTTTTAGCAAGAGCAAGCCACAAAGCAGCCTAGTTATAATGCAGGCCTGATTTCCCATGGGAGAACTGATCCATGGGTTTGGCTTCTGTGTGCCACAGTGCACCTATTGGGTTTTTCAATAGGGTTGAGCTACAATTGCCATTGCCAGGCAGATTGGTTCCCTACATATCCTGATTAAGTAGGGTTTACCCTGGGGATAAAAAATTGGCTCAGTATTAGAAAAAGCCACTAATTTAGTTATCTGCATTAAGAGAATTGATTTAAAAAGCTTTTTTAGGAGATATTACCACCCCTTCCCCCTCAGGAGTGTGGTTCCCTAAAGAGCCATGGCATGGAAGGCTCATGCTCTTTTCCCTCTGCCATTAAAACCTATTTCCCAGATTTGATCTGTTCCTACAACCTGGGAGCCAGAATGGAAAAATACATGGAGCAGATCTGAAGCAGCTGGCCTGAAGCCACGGACTGTAATATGAATGAGAAATAAATGTTTGTCGTAGCAATAAAAAAAATTAGCTCTGACCTGTGAGGCTCAGTTGGAGCATCCACCAGTAAATCCAAAAGTCTCAGTATGATTCCCAATCAGGGTACATGCTTGGGTTGCAGTTTGGTACCAATCAGGGCATCTGGGAGTGGCTACTCACAGATGTTTTTCTCTCTCACATCGATATCTCTTTCCCTCTCTTTCTCTCTCCCTCCCCTTCTCAATAACCTCTCCTTTCCTCTCTCTCTAAAAAAGCAATGAAAAAAAATATCCTGGGCATTTGTTTCTAGGCATTGTGACTGAGGTATTTGTCTTTAAGAGAATTAAAATTATTCTGCCTAAATTGGGACTTGGAGCCTGAAAGAGAGCCCATAAGCAAAGATGGGAGAGTAGGGGGAAGCTGTGAACACCAAGATACCCAAAGGTGACTGCACCACTGAATCTCACAGTTATTCTACCACAGAAGTTCATACCATAAACCCAGGGAGCCAAATGTGATCAATTTAAGAAACAGAAACTAACAAGAAGAGTCTCATGAACATTTAGAAGACAAAGGAACAATTCCAAAATGAAGGGAAAGGAGGAAGCCTCAGAAAGAATGCTAAATGAAATAGAGGCGATTCAACTACCAGATTCTGAGTTCAAAGCAATGGTTATGAGCAACTTCCACGACCTCTCAATGAGTTACCAGAAACTACAGGGAAGCTACAATGAACTCAATGCAAACTATATCAACATGAAAAAGAAAATAGAAACTATCAACAAGGGACAAGAGGACATGAAGAATACAATTTCTGAACTGAAGAACACAGTAGAAGGAATCAAAGGCAGGATCAATGAAGCAGAAGATTGGATCAGCGAGGTGGAGGACAAGATAGAAAAAAGCACCCAGAAAGAGCAAGAACAGGAAAAGAGGCTCAGAAAGAATGAAGAGGGATTAAGAGATATGCAAGACAATATGAAACATAATAATATCCGTATAATAGGGATTCCTGGAGGAGAAGAAGAAGAGCAAGAGATAGAAAACCTATTTGAAAAAGTAATGATGGAAAAGTTCCCTAATTTGATGAGAGAAAAAGTCACACAAATCCGGAAAACACAGAGACTCCCAATCAAGAAGAACCCAAAGAGGCCCACCTCAAGACACATCATAATTAAAATGGAAAAATTGCAAGACAAAGAGAGAATCTTAAAGGCAGCAAGGGAGAAAAAGGAAGTAACATACAAGGGAGCCCCAATAAGGCTAGCAGCTGAGTTCTCAATGGAAACGCTCCAAGCCAGAAGAGAATGGCAAGAAATATTCCAAGTAATGAGAACCAGAGGTTTGCAACCAAGGCTACTTTACCCAGCAAGGCTCTCAATCAAGATAGAAGGCCAAATAAGGAGCTTCCCAGACAAAAGAAGTCTAAAAGAATACACCTCCACCAAACCAGGGCTGCAAGAGATGCTAAAGGGACTGTTTTAAGGAAAGGAAGGTAAAAAAGAGAGAGGAAGACAGGTATGTAAATGACAATGAATAAGTACCTATGAATAATAACCTTAAATCTAAATGGATTAAATGCCCCAATTAAAAGACATAGAATAACGGAATGGATAAGAAAGCATGACCCACATATATGCTGCCTTCAAGAGACCCACCTCAGAACAAAAGACCTACACAGGCTAAAAGTGAAGTGCTAGAAAACAAATTTTCCAAGCAAATGCACAGGGAAAAAAAAGCTGGGTAACAATACTCATATCAGACAAAATAGACTTCCAAAAAAGAGCCATAAAGAGAGACCCAGAAGGTCACTTCGTAATACTCAAGGGAAGAATCCACCAAGAAGACATAGACATTGTAAATATATATGCACCCAACATAGGAGCACCCAAATACATGAAGAAAATCTTAGAGGACTTCAAGAAAGACATTGACAGCAACACAGTTATAGTGCGGGAATTTAACACCCCACTGTCAAAAATAGACAGATCTTCCAAACAAAATACCAACAAAGATACTGTGTCATTGAACAATGCCCTAGATGAAATAGACTTAACTGATATATATAGAGCCCTCCATCCCAAAGAAGCTAAGTACACATTCTTCTCAAATGCACATGGAACATTTTAAAGGTGGACCACATGATAGGACACAAAACAAGGCTCAACAAATTCAAGGAAATTGAAATCATACCGAGCTTATTCTCGGATCACAAGGATCTGAAGCTAGAAACCAACCCCAATGAAAAGACCCCAAACACTCAAGATCATGGAGATTGAATAGCATGCTATTAAACAATGAATGGGTCAAGAATTAAATTAGTGAAGAAATCAAAAAGTTTATGGAAACAAATGAAAATGAACTCACAACAACCCAAAACTTATGGAACACAGGAAAGGCAGTTCTGAGAGGGAAGTTCATAGCGATACAGGCCTACCTAAAAAAGGTAGAAACATTTCAAACAAACAACCTAACTCTACATCTACAAGAACTCAAGGAATAACAACAAAGTCAGCCCAGAGGAAGTACAATGAAGGAAATAACAAGGATCAGAGCAGAATTAAATGACATAGAGACTAAAGGCACAATTCTAAGGATCAACGAATCCAGGGGCTGGTTCTTTGAAAAAATAAACAAAATCAACAAGCCTTTAAGCAGACTCATCAAGAAAAAAAGAGAGAAGACCCAAATAAACACAATCAGAAATGAAAGAGGAGAGATTACAACTGATATCACAGAAATACAAAGATAGTAAGAAATTACTATGAAGAACTGTATGCCAAGAAATTTGAAAACCTAGGTGAAATGGACAAATTCCTAGAAAAATATAATCTTCCAAAACTCAGTGAAGAAGAAACAGAAAGCCTGAACAGACCAATAACAGCAAATGAAATTGAAGCAGTAATCAAAAAACTCCCGACAC
>CM052547.1:50015756-50055938 GCA_028533065.1 Trachops cirrhosus | reverse complement strand
TATAGGATTTTCTATGTACATTATCATGTCATCTGCAAACAGTGACAGTTTTGTTTCCTCCTTTCCGAAATGGTTGCCTTTTATTTCCTTTTCTTGTCTGATCACTGTGGCTATAACTTCCAGTACTATATTGAATAGAAGTGGTGAAAGTGGACAGCCTTGTCTTGTTCCTGATCTTAGTGGAAAAGATTTTAGTTTTTGCCCATTGAGGATGATGTTGGCTCTAGGTCTCTGATATATGGCCTTTATTATGTTGAGGAATGCTCCCTCTATTCCCACTTTGCTAAGTGTTTTTATCATAAACGGGTGCTGTACCTTATCAAATGCTTTTTCTGCATCTGTTGATATGATCATGTGATTTTTGTCTTTGCTTTTGTTTATGTGATGAATTACATTTACTAATTTGGGAATATTGAACCATCCTTGCATCCCTGGGATGAATCCCACTTGTTCATGGTGCATGATCTTTCTAATGTATTGTTGAATGTGGTTTGCCAGTACTTTGTTGAGGATTTTAGCATCTATGTTCATCAGCGGTATTGGCCTGAAGTTTTCTTTCTTTGTTTTGTCTTTATCTGCTTTTGGTACTAGTATGATGTTGGCCTCATAAAAAGAGTTTCAGAGTCTTCAACCTTTTGGATTTTTTGGAATACTCTGTGAAGGAAAGGAGTTAGATCTTCCGTAAATGCTTTGTAGAAATCTCCTGTGAAACCATCCGGTCCTGGGCTTTTGTGTGTTGGGAGTTTTTTGACTACTGCTTCAATTTCATCTGCTGTTATTGGTCTGTTACAGGCTTTTTGCTTCGTCTTTATTGAGTTTTGGAAGGTTATATTTTTCTAGGAATTTGTCCATTTCACCTAGGTTTTCAAATTTCTTGGCATACAGTTCTTCATAGTAATTTAATTTCTTACAATCCTTTGTGTTTCTGTGATATCGGTTGTAATCTCTCCTCTTTCATTTCTGATTGTGTTTATTTGGGTCTTCTCTCTTTTTTTCTTGATGAGTCTGCTTAAAGGCTTGTCCATTTTCTTTATCTTTTCAAAGAACTAGCTCCTGGATTCATTCATCCTTAGAATTGTGCCTTCAGTCTCTATGTCATTTAATTCTGCTCTGATCTTGGTTATTTCCTTCCTTGTACTTGCTCTGGGCTGTCTTTGATGTTGTTCCTTGAGTTCTTGTAGGCGCAGGGTTAGGTTGTTTGTTTGAAATGTTTCTATCTTTTTTAGGTAGGCCTGTATCACTATGAACTTCCCTCTCAGGACTGCCTTGGCTGTGTCCCATGAATTTTGGGTTGTTGTGAGTTCATTTTCGTTTGTTTCCAGAAACTTTTTGATTCCCTTCCTAATTTCATTCTTGACCCATTCATCGTTTAATAGCATGCTATTTAATCTCCATGATTTTGAGAGTTTTGGGTTTTTTTCCTTGGGGTTAGTTTCTACTTTCAGTCCCTTGGGGTCAGAGAAAATGCTTAATATGATTTCAATTTCCTTGAATTTGTTGAGGCTTGTTTTGTGTCCTATCATGTGGTCCATCTTTGAAAATGTTCCATGTGCATTTGAGAAGAATGTGTACTTAGCTTCTTTGGGATGGAGGGCTCTATATATATCAGTTAAGTCCATTTCATCTAGGGCATTGTTCAATGACACAATATCTTTGTTGGTATTTTGTTTGGAAGATCTGTCTATTTTTGACAGTGGGGTGTTAAATTCCCGCACTATAACTGTGTTGCTGTCAATGTCTTTCTTGAAGTCCTCTAAGATTTTCTTCATGTATTTGGGTGCTCCTATGTTGGGTGCATATATATTTACAATGTGTATGTCTTCTTGGTGGATTCTTCCCTTGAGTATTACGAAGTGACCTTCTGGGTCTCTCTTTATGGCTCTTTTTTGGAAGTCTATTTTGTCTGATATGAGTATTGTTACCCAGCTTTTTTTTTTTCCTGTGCATTTGCTTGGAAAATTTGTTTTCTAGCACTTCACTTTTAGCCTGTGTAGGTCTTTTGTTCTGAGGTGGGTCTCTTGAAGGCAGCATATATGTGGGTCATGCTTTCTTATCCATTCCGTTATTCTATGTCTTTTGATTGGAGCATTTAATCCACTTATGTTTAAGGATATTATTGATAGGTACTTACGCATTGCCATTTTCATACCTTTGTTCCTCTCTCTCTCTCTTTTTTACCTTCCTTTCCTTATAGCAGTCCCTTTAGCATCTCTTGCAGCACTGGTTTGGTGGAGGTGTATTCTTTTAGACTTCTTTTGTCTGGGAAGCTTCTTATTTGGCCTTCTATCTTGAGTGAAAGCCTTGCTGGGTAAAGTAGCCTTGGTTGTAGGCCTCTGGTTTTCATTACGTGGGATATTTCTTGCCATTCTCTTCTGGCTTGGAGCGTTTCCATTGAGAACTCAGCTGTTAGCCTTATTGGGGCTCCCTTGTATGTTACTTCCTTTTTCTCCCTTGCCGCCTTTAAGATTCTCTCTTTGTCTTGAAATTTTGCTATTTTAATTATGATGTTTCTTGAGGTGGGCCTTGCTGGGTTCCTCTTGATTGGCAGTCTCTGTGTTTCCTGGATTTGTGTGATTTTTTCTCTCATCAAATTAGGGAAGTTTTCTATCATTACTTTTTCAAACAGGTTTTCTATCTCTTGCTCTTCTCCTTCTCCTTCAGGTATCCCTATTATACGGATATTATTATGTTTCATATTGTCTTGCATTTCTCTTAATCCCTCTTCATTCTTTCTGAGCCTCTTTTCCTGTTCTTGCTCTTTCCGGGTGCTTTTTTCTACTTTGTCCTCCAGCTCGCTGATCCGATCTTCTGCTTCATTGATCCTGCCTTTGATTCCTTCTACTGTGTTCTTCAGTTCAGAAATTGTATTCTTCATGTCCTCTTGTCCCTTGTTGATAGTTTCTATTTCCTTTTTCATGTTGATATAGTTTGCAGTGAGTTCATTGTGGCTTCCCTGTAGTTTCTGGTAGCTCATTGTGAGCTCGTTGAACTTGCTGACAATCATTGCTTTGAACTCAGAATCTGATAGTTTAATTGCCTCTATTTCATTTAGCATTCTTTCTGAGGCTTCCTCCTTTCCCTTCATTTGTAGATTCTTTCTTTATCTTCTCATTGTTTGTGAGACTCTTCTCATTAGTCTCTGCCTCTTAAATTGTTCTGTTCTGGCTCCCTGGGTTTATGGTATGAACTTCTGTGGTAGAATACCTGTGAGATTCAGTGGTGCAGTCTCTTTCGGGTATCCAGATGTTCACAGTTTCTGCCTATTCTTTTTTGTGATCAGTTGGAGGGGTAAGGGAAAATGGTTTAAGACAACAAGAGAGTATTCTATGATACTTACAGTAGCAGCCAGTAGAGAGGAGATAGCAATACCTCTGGCTATATATAGTGTTAATTGTGATCTTCCACTCCAGTAGCCACTTTTTAGAAAGGATGTAAAGAAGATAAGACTCTTGTTGGGAAGGAAAGGATTGTGAGTTTGCTCTAGAAAGCAGTTGGTATGTGGGAAGTCAGATTCTGAGGTATGGTGAGAATAAAGAGTAGTAAATAGGTGTAGTGTGTGAGAGAATAGAGTTAACCACTACAGTAATAGAGTTCAGGAAACTGTGAAGTGGGCTAATATCCTGGATGGGTGTTGTGAAGTATTTACAATTGTATGGAATAGCTAATATTTACAGTAATATAAGAGCAACAATCATATGATAAAATCTATGAGATCTAGATCTAGATAACAAGAATAGAGAGTATTGAGCCTTGTGCTCAAGAATAGAGAGTGTTGTACTAATGGAACACAAATGAAGTTCAGTAAGTTAGCAATACACTATGAATGAGGTAACAGGGGAAACCTATCAAATAGTACAATGTAACCAGCCAAGCAAAGAAGACTATACAGAAAGAAGAGGAATACCAATATACTATAAAAATAAAAGGTGTAAGAATAATGAAATAATGATAATACAATTATGCAATTAGTTGCAGTTTCAAAAAAAAGGAAGGAACAAAGCAGAAGATGGAAAGAAGAAAAGATAAATTTGGAAAGCAAGGGAGAAGGCTCAACACTAGGATGACAGAAAGAGAAGCATAAAGAATTGATCGATCTAAAAATAATAAGAATTGAAAGATAAAAGGTTACTTAAGAAATAATTTAAAAAAAAACAAAAAAAGAGAGAGAAAAAAACACCTATTGTTGGTTTCAGACTGGCAATACCTGTTTTTCTAGCTGGCTTCAGCAGACTGAGGGGCGACTGGAGACAGTTTTTCTCTGTTCCCGTTCAGAACTCAGTCAGCCTCTGGTGTACTTTTCCTAGGGTAGTTGTGCATTCTCCCACTAGCCCGTCTGGTGCCTCTCTGAAGGGTCCTGAGTGTGGGGTCTACGTGCTCCTATGCGCCTCCTCAAGAGTTCACCGCTGTGTGTTACGAAGTCCCGCGGAGCGCCTGCGTCCTTTCCGGGTTCACGAGTGCACACTCTTGGATCCCGAGGGGCACCCACTTCCCCCAAATTCACGGCCTGGGCATCATAGGTCCTGGGGAGCACCCGCACCTTTTCCTTTTTCACCACTGTGGTTTCAGAGACTTCCACCAAACCACGCTCTCTCCGGGTTGGGGGCGCAGGTGTACAGGCGGGTGCGTTTGAACGCAGCGGGTGGGGTGCACATTTTCACCAGGGCTATGCATGGGTGCTCACAGCCCCTGTGTGGGTGCCTGTTTGTCCTCAGTCCCCTCTCTGTGCCCTCCAGTAAACTGGTCTCCCCCGGTGCTGCTCAATCCTTGTTTGGCCAGGGAGGGAGCGATTGACCCAGCTCTCTCCTGGGAGCCCCAAGTCAGACCCAGGAGCACGGGGCCTGGAGCTGCAACCTCCCTGGTCCCGGAGCTGATCCCTGGGCCCTTATTATCCTGATGTAGTCTCCTTATCGTAGGGTTTTTCAATGTCGGCTAGAATTTGTGATCTCCTATTTTCCTATATGTTGTGATAATGTTGGCTGTTTGCTCTGTTCCTCCGTAGATAGGCTAGGATTTTCTCCTGTGTGTAGGGGGAAGTAGAATCTGCTCCCTCCTACCACACCACCATCTTCCTCTCCCCGCAATCTTTCAACTATGTTGACCTAAACTAACTTCAGCCACCTTGACTTTTCTTCTGGCTCCCATAAATACACTCTCCCCTAATTTTCCTCACACCCTTTGTCCATTCCTAAGTATCGTGGCTCAAATGGTGGGCACTCAAGTCTCCTTCAGCAATTATTTCTCTCTGTGACAGCTGCCAGTTGACTACAGCTCATGCCCAGACCTCTCCTCAGCAGTCCAAACTCAAACGTGCCTTAAAAGTTCACATTTCCACTTGAATGTCTAAAAGGCATTTCTAGCCTTTCTAGCAAGTGGATATGTGTAAAATGAAACTCCTGGTCCTTCCCACTAAACCTCAATCTATTTCTCAAGTTAGAAATCTAGTCATCGTCCATGGTTTCTTTTTTTCTCCCTCTTCTTATTCATTACTAAATCTTGTCTAATCTACCTGCAGAATATATCTAAAATATGTCCACTTTCCCTAGCCCCTGAATCTAGACCACCACCATCTCTAGGCTATTCCACAGACTTCCACGTAACTTTTCCTCTTTTCTCTCTTCAGTACAATTTACGGTGGCCAGATATGATCATCCTATAAAATATATTGGGCCATGTTCCTCTCCTGCTCACAATCTTAAGGGCTACTACAGTCCGGCCTTATTAGGCCTGTGTGATATTATGATAAAATCAGAAATATATATTTTGGTCTTTGTCTCAGCTCAAAGTCAGAACTCCTAACATCCTTGTAATTTCCTAAGTGGTAAGAACCATAGAAACATCTTTCATTTTAATACTTGGTTTTTACCATGATTCCTGAACAGGCTCTGAAAACAGCTCTGGAGTAGTAAAGGTGATGTCTTTTGTTATTTAAATCAAGCCTCTTTTAACTACATCTGAGTTTATTTTAAGGAGGTGACTTTAGGAAAGCCTGGAAGAATGGGGGCTGGATGCCAGGGGAACCAACCCTGTGATTTGAGGGTTGGAACTTTTAGCCCCAGCCCCTGGACTCTGGGGAGAGGGGCTGGAGTTTGAGCTCCTCACCAATGGCGAATGATTTAATTATCATGTCTACCTAATGAAACATCTATAAAAAAAGCCCTAACTGAAAAGATTTGGAGAGTTTCTGGGTTAGGGAACAAGAACATCTTCACATTCAGGGAAAGTAGTGTATCTCAAACTCTCTAGGTGAGGCAGGATTAGTAAGAAGTTAGGAAAATTCCTTGGCAAGTGCAATGAGGAAACTGAGATAGCTAATTTAAAACTGGTCTCATTCAACACCCTGACACACCTGCCTCATTTCTTGCATGACCACTCCCTTAAGCATTAAACTCTCAGGGCAATGAGATCCTGATCTGCATCAAATAATCTTAGGAACAAAGCCTTGGGTCTGTTGACTACAGAGACAGTTTTGGTTAAACTAGCGATAAAGTCTAGGCCTCAGTTGTTTTTCAGTACCAGGCCCAGAAAAGCAGCAAAAACAGATGAAGCGATGTCATGGCTGGTATCAGGACCACATGTAATGACCAATGACCTGCTATCCCAGCACCAACCAATCAGTAAAGACCATGACCCTGACACTATAAGCTCTTTTTGATGAATCAGTATAGGACACACCTAGAAAGCTGATGAATATTCTATTGAGATCCTCCCCTGAGACTGCCCCTAAAATTCATGTCTTTAGAAAACAGATAAAAACCATTAAGACAAAGGACCCAGTGCATGTGCTTGCTGTCTCTCTTTCTCCCCGTCCAGCATGGCCACGACTTCCCCCTCTTCTTTCCTAAGGCACTTCTCCAAGGGGCCTTCTTTTCCCTCAATAACTTGTTTCCTGAGTCCATGCACTCAGCTGGCTAACTTGTTCTGTCTCTGTGACTTTCTAAAGGGCCAAGACAACCACACCTATGCTTGACTCTTCCTCACACTTCCAAAGGGCCAAGACAACTCCACCTTGGCTCACTCCTATTGCTCTGATTTTGCCTCTTCTTTTGTTTCATTGTCCCCAGCTTTAGTCAATGTACTCTCAAAATCACCTGGACTCATACTGTGAATCTTTCCTGCATGAAGCCAAGAACCTAGAACCTGAAATGTCACTAATATAGGGGCAGAAGCTCCTGTGCAGGACATCGCCCTATGTATCTCTTCACCTGGCTATTCATCTGTATTCTTTAATATGTCCCTTGAAGTAAATCAATAATAGTAAGAAAACTGTTCCCTGGGTTCTGAGTCTTTATAGCAAATTATCAAACCAGAGGAGCTCATGGAAATCTCTAATTTGTAGCCAAATCTGATAGATGTGGGTGACCTGGGTACCTACTACTGTAGCTTGTGTGTGAAATGGGGGCAGTCCTTGAGGATTGAGTCCTTAACCTGTGGGATCTGTGCTGACTCCTGGTAGTGTCAAACCTGACTTAAAACTGTAGGACACCTGGTTTGTGACCATAGAACTCTTTGCCTAGTATTGAAAACCCACACATCTGTCTTAAGTGTTCTGCACATAGAAGAAAAAGCTTTCCTCTCAGCCTGCAAACCCTCTCAGTCTGGTTCCACCCAACTCTGCCATCATCTTTTGCTCCAGGTCTGCTTCAGCCACATCCACCCTTGCATTGGCTGGCTTCTTCTGTCTTCTTCATGAAGATACCACCTCCACAAGGGTAACTTCCTCAGTCATTTCTGCCCCGTTCGTTCCCATAGTACTGGATTGCTTCCTCATAGTCTTTCTTCCCTTCATTGACTGTAGTCTACCCCAGCTCCCAACCAGGCAGAGACCATGTCTGATTTGTCCCCACCAGGGTCTGGGACTTATTAGACTCTCAAGATGGATTTGTGGAACTGAATGAGGGAATGAGACATACTCATCAAATATCTCCACAGCTTTCATAGGAAGGGCTTATCTTGGAAGTTTCTAGAAGGGAAAACTTGGACAAGAGATCTTTCACGCAGACATTTTTGCTAAATTGCAGGTATTGAGTTGGCCAGAAAGTTTGTTTTTTTCCACAAGATCACTCTAGTAGTGCTTAGTTGTCTTTAACTTCATTCAAAACAATTTTGTTAGATTGTATTGTTACAGTTCTCACATCAGTGTGCTTTAGAAAAAATCAAATTGGTTAATTTTTGTGTAGCCATTTTAATATTGAAGATGGAACAAGCAACATTTTCAGCATATGCTTTATTTCCAGAGAGGTAAAAACACAACTGAAATGCAAAAGATTTGTGTAGTTGTATGGAGAAGGTGCTATGACTGAACAAACGTGTGAAAAGTGGTTTGCAAAGTTTCATGCTGCAGATTTCTTGATTTATCAAGACCAGCTGAAGTTGATAGCAATCAAATTAAGAAGCTAATTGAGAACAATCAACGTTATACCACACAGGAGACATCCAACATACTCAAAATATCCAAATCAATAGTAATTGGTGAAAATGAAAAATGTCTTTTATTTTATGGAAAAAACCATACAAACTTTTTGCCCAACGCAATTTAAAAAAAAAAAACCTGGCTGGTGTGGCTTAGTGGATTGAGTGCTGGCCTGCGAACCAAAGGGTCACCAGTTCAATTTCCAGTTGGGGCACATGCCAGTGTTGCAGGTCAGTTCCCCACTAAGGGGCATGCAAGAGGCAATCACACATTGATGTTTCTTTCCCTCTCTTCCCCTCTCCCTAAAAATAAACTATGAAAGTCTTAAAAAAAAAACCCAAAACCTCTGAAATTGTGTGTCCACCCATCCAAGAGAGCAGCTGATCAAGCCTTGGCATTTCCAGGCGGGGGATGGATGGCCATGCTGAAGAGATGAAATGTGGACAAAAAAAGAATCACACACTAAACCTGACGAGCTCTGGGGAGGCCTGCATGGTAGACCCTACAAACTGCAAAAGTAACTACACCGAATGATCAAAATTAAAACTGCCTAACTAAAAGCAAGTCATGTTGAGTAGTCGTATCTTAGGCCTGTCTTGACAAAGGTCTGGCTTTACCTTAACTGACTTTGTCTGTTGTCTTTTTGTATCTACACTAACTTATCTTTGGAATGTCAGACTAATCCCCTTTAAACCAGATCCCTCAGGACAATCTTCTATCAGTGCACCCAACCAGGAACACCCCACTCTTATCTTATTGCCCAATGTACAAACTCTATGTGTTGTAAATGTTTATACTGTCCTATACTCACCGATGTAGAAGTATTTGTTTCTTCATTTTATTCTTTACCCAATCTGATTTGCTGGCGTTGCCTTTTTCCAGCCTCCCTAACCTGCCGCCAATGAATTTCATGTAACCCTTCTTATGCCTCCTCTTTTGATTATAATGTATAAACTGCAAAATTGCTATTCTCCAGAACATTTTCTCAATTTATTAAGATTTTGCTTTCTAGTAATTGTCATTAGTTTGGTTCACATAAACTCATAAAAATTCTCTACAGGTTTGGACATTTCTGACATCTGCAAGAATGTTGCCCCAATCAGAAACAAGGCCAGGTTACCTCCAATCCTTCCTGGTGTATAAGTATGTTCTATGCTTCCCAAGGATCCCACAGAGAGATCATGTGGACAGCAACTACCAACTGAATTCCCTAGGGAGATCCACAGCATTTTGGCTTTGTTCATTCACAAACAAAACAGCTCTTCAAGCCTCATATACCTCTTTCAGAACACCAAAGGCAGAAGATGAAAAGGGCTTTCAAGGGAAGTCCAGGAAAGCCTGCATTATGATATTGAGATAGAACTGAGACCAACAGATACCAGTATTTAGATTTTAATTTTATTAAAAATTTAAATCACAGAAACAGAATGTACAAACAATGAGAAAATGGGGAAATGAGTAGGTAGGAAAAATAGATTAACACAGCCAGGGTATGCAGTAGTCTTCATTATCATATCAACCCCTCTGACCCTTCCACTCATAGTAAACCAAACTGTGTCATTAGAGGGTAGAGGGATTGTACTTTTTCTGCCTACATGATTTCTCTACTCACAGAAGCCTAGATATGCCTGCAGGACAGACTTCAGAAAAATACTACTAATATCTTGAACTTGCTCTTTCTTCAGCCTAAGTTGCCAAACCAGTAAGGACATAGAATTCAAGCCAAGAAGGCAACAGTTCTCATAACACCTTTATATGCTCAGTCATTTAAAAACAGTGGGTATATTGAATACACCAGACTCGATCCAGGATAAAGGGGAAGCAGACTTTGAGTGGTGGGTTACTGAGTAGTTGAAAAAGAAACACAGGCAAATCATGTCCACCCAAGATGATGAGAGAAGCAGAAAGGGAGAAATAAATAGCAACATTCCCAGCCACAGCCCAAATCCCACAGACTTGGGGAAGTCAGATGGTTTAGCTGCCAGCCCTGGCCTCACCACACTCTGTCCCCCAGTGGTTTGTTTTTGTATCCCTGAAGTACAAAGTAAAGTGAGCACCAGAATTACTTCCCAGCCAGAATGAGGAGACTGCGGAGGCTCAGAACTGCTGGAGAATCATCTTCTGCTTCAGATCATGGCTAAACTTGTTCATCCGAAAGAGCTCACTGTCATAAAAGGCAGAGAGGTTGTGGATGTTGATTTGACGGGCCTAAAAGGAGAAAAGGTCAAGTAAGATGTGGAAATGGATTCTAGAATGCTCAAATCCCCATAATCTTTGGTTCAGTTCACTTTCTAAGGTCCATGCACCATAAGCCAGGCAGGGTTCCTATCTCCAGTGCAGAGAAAACTCAACCAGGGCAGAGGCCGGCTGTATTATGGTCTAGAGCTAGACACAGCTTGCCATTTTGGCTCTTTCAACTGCCTGTGAGCTCAGGTGAGCTACTTAGTTAGCCTGTGTTGTCTCCTCTGTAGGATGGAATGACAGTTAACAGAACTTACCTCTTTTGACTGCTGTCAAGATTGAGTACATGGAACACTGCTCAGTACATTATACAGTTAATAAATGGCTCTCATCCAAGACCTGCCCACTCACTGACAGTGCAAGAACCATTTGCTCCCAAAAATGACTGACAGTTCCCCAGGTAGCCAGCCTGGCTCTCCTCTCCCACCTGTGCCCATACCTTGTCCACCAAATCCTTTTCAGGCACTTCAATAGTGTCCTGCTGGGCCCCAAAGCGGTTGCGTTGATAAGTCACCTGCTCTGCCACTAACTGCTTCAGTATGAAGAGTAACAGCTCATTGTTATCACGCCGGAATGAAAGGTAGCGGGCAAATGTCTGCATAAGAGAAGAGCAAAATTCACTCCCTCCCTACTAAGACAAAGACATTATAGGATGTGGCCACCCCACTCCTGCCCTGCTCCCTTCTCCACCAGCAAAAGCAGTCAGATTAGGAAGCTTCTGTTGCCAGGCCAGCATCCCCGGATGCCCATGTGTAGCCTCTTGTGTCAACGTGACCTTTAGCTCCAAGGGGACTTTGCCTCAGATCACATCTACCTTCCGCATGCTGCGCATGACACTGAACTTCTGTGTGTCAATAAAGCTCTCCAGCATCACACGGATAGCCATGTTGACATCGTCCTCTATCACGTAGTCCCGCAGGTGGATGCGTGCATGGGCCTCAGCCATGCGGATCATGGACTCGATGTGCCGCACTGTGATGGGGATGCTGCCTGTTGCCTGGAGAGAATAGCACCAGATTTTCTCAGGCAAGAGAGAAGCAAGGAAAATGAGTGGCAATGCTAGTAGCCCAAATCCAGAGAGCACATCTCACCTCCCTATGGCAGAAGTGTTCAACAGAGCCACCAGATGAGCTCACACTTTCTATTCCTTCTTAAAGTGTGGTAATGCCCAGTGGATGTCTATGCTATGGCCTGCCACTATCACCAGTTCTGCTTCCACCAGTTCACTTATATGCATCCTAGAGTCCGTTATACTTATGGCCAGCTGTCCTTGTTACTGTCACGTACCAAGACCTACAAAGTCCAATGCAACATGAGAAAATAAGCTGTTGCTTCTATGAAAACTAAGCTGAATGCTCTGAGAAGACTTGATGAAGTTAAAAGGTTAAATAAAATGAAAGAGTCGCTGTCTTAATTAGGTGGGTGAAAATATCAAACTACAAGGATTCTGTATTCCAATTGCTTGCAAGCTGCCTTTAAATCCTCACCACACCATGGAAGAACCAAAACTAGTTCAGAGCACCTGTTCAAGTGAGATTTACACAAAATAAAATACAGAACTTATTCAGTGGCCATCAAAAGACCTTCCCTATACCCACAGAAACAAACACATACACATTTAAGTGCCATCTAAAACGAAACTCTACAAGCACAAGATTTGCAAGTTTCTTTTATAAGGCCTTCCTGCTTTAGCAGTTTCTGGGGTAACTGACTACAAGGATGAGAAAGCTGCTGCCTGCTTCCTGCCCCGCCTGGACCCCCCAGCTCCCAGGGCCTGTACCATGGATTCTTTCCTCAGGTCACTGTACATCTTGGCCACCTTGTCCTGGTCCATCTGATTGAGCTTTGGGTGGACCTTCTCCTTGGCATAGATGATATACTTCTTCAGGACCTCCTGTGGCAGGGGCTCCACGCCATACATGTTGGGCATGGTGGGCTCTGGGGCACTGCCCAGCCTCTCCTCTTCCTTGTTGCTAGGGTGGTGTCTAACATGGCTGCCAACCACAAAACGGGCCAGCATCTCATCCTAAGATGGAAGGGGGCAGGTCACAGGTGGAGTCTTGTGGCTTGGCTAGAAGTTAGCTAGCTGAAAGAAGTGCAAGCTGATATACTTCAGAAGAATATTCTCTCAACACTTATATACCACATCTATTTTACGTGCAGCTCCAGGTACCTGGGTCCATTGGTAAATGTGACCAAGCCCTCATGGAGCTTACCTCCTAGTAGAGAAGACACAGTTTTAAAAATTAACTACAGAAAGTAACATGTGCTAAAAAGAGAAACAGGGCAATGGGTGAGGGCCCCAAAAGATTCTAGCTAAGGTTGCTAGAGTACCTCTGTTATCTGATAATCCCAGATAACAGCATTCCAGGAAGGAAAAGGCAAGTTCAAAGGTCTGGCATCTTTAAGGTGTGGATAAGGTTAGGGAGGGGAAGGAGGAGAGATAATTTTGTAGGGAAGGCAGCCAGAGCAAAGATGGTGAATCCTCTGTTACAGGGAAAGCTGCTAGCAGGTTCTTAAGGAGGAAAGGTATGACCTGACTTTTGCTTTGAAAAAACGGGCTGGCAGTCTAAATGGGCATGAAAGTAGAAGCCAGGAGACTAACAACCACACACCACTATACTTCAGTCAGAGCAGGAGAAACTGGGTCCAGGTTATAGCAGAGAAACAGTAAAAAGTGAGTGAACTCAGGCAGTAAGACCATCAGAACTTGGTGGCAGAGTATGGACTGTATTGACTGTACTGGGTGGGTGGCTGGGAAATGTAAGCCAGCGAAGGAAGAGAAACCAAGGATGTCTCTGGACATGAAAACAAGAGTGGAAAACTCACCAAAGTCCATGCAGTAGCCCCTTTCCTTGTGCCTGGCACACCATAGGCCCCAAACTGCAGCAGAAGTCCCCAGAACTCACGACATAGAACTTGAGACATGGGGTTTGGTACCTGGACCGGGTCCACTGTGTCCCTCACCACACACAGGATGTCAAAGCGGGAGATGATGGGCTCTGTGAGGTCCACGTTTTCTGAGAAGGTCAGTGAGGGGTCATAGCGGCCCCCTGAAACACAAAAGAACCTCTCTATCAGGGCGCATGCTCTCACAGATCATTCTCTCTTCTGGAACCACAGAAAGTTCTCTCCAACCCCAAGTTGCTTCAGTGACAGAAGGGGAAGAGAACTTTGGCAGAGGAACTAGAAGAGGCTGGAGATTCAGTGCCTGCTATCTGTGAAGCATTCCAGATAAGAGATAGAAAATGGCTTTCCCCAAGCAATGGCCTGAAGTATGAAGTAGTCTTGAGATAGAAAGCATAATTGTCTCCTGGCAGGAACAGCCAATGAGACAGGCAAGGGTGCCTGGCTGGAATCAACAAGCAACTTCACCCCCTACTTAGACAATGAACTAGATTCTGCTCTTGGGCCTTCTGAAGAGAATGGCCATGGGTGGTTCTGAGAACATGGCTCAATAAAAACCCAAGAGTCCCACACAGGAAAGAACTACCGTCTGTTGCTTAATTCCTAATTCAGTTCTGCAACTGGATGATGGGTACTGCAGGTTCCTGATTCCCAAAGGCAGGGTCTCGTCACCTTTGGCAGTCCCTGAGCCCCACCAGCCATCCTGCCTGGTATACCTATGGGGTTGGCAGCGGCAATGACAGTGCAGCGAGCCTGCAGGGAGGTGACGATACCAGCCTTCGAGATGGAGATACTCTGTTGTTCCATGGCTTCATGGATGCTGGTTCTGTCCTGGTCATTCATCTACAAGAATCAAATTCATGATTCTCCCTGACATGCCACAGTAACACTTGTCCCCCACTGAGGGATAAGCCAACACACTTTAAGTCCCATTACCTATAGGGTCCAGGACCTACCTTGTCAAATTCATCAATGAGACATACTCCTCGGTCAGCCAGAACCAGGGCTCCAGCTTCTAAGGTCCATTCCCGGCTGACAGGGTGCCGCTGGACATATGCTGTGAGGCCCACAGCGGAAGCCCCCTGACCGGTGGTGAAGATGGCGCGGCTAGACACTTTCTCAACATATTTGAGGAACTGAGACTTGGCTGTGCCAGGATCTCCACACAAGAGCACATTGATATCGCCTCGCACCTTGTGCTTGCCCCCTGGAGGAGGCAAGGATGGCAACAGAGGGAATGGGGGCAAAAGGAAGGTGAGGGATATAGAACTTATATCTAATTTCTCAGCCTATTATGAATGGCAAAGGAATATTCTCTCCAGAGAAGGATGCAATATCCTAGGACCAGCAATCCCACTTCTGAGCAACGAACCCAAAAAATGGGTGCACAAGGAGGTGAGTATAAATTATCTTTATAAATGTAAAAAACTGAAAGCAATTACATGTTCTTCAACAAGAAGGGTAACCAAGTACATTATACTATATGAACTATGAACAGTAACTTAAAAGCATGAACTTGCTCTGTATATGTTAATGCCAAAAGATAAGATGTGTTACTTGAGTGATGAAAAGCAACCTGGATATTTTATGCATAGTCACTTATACACACATACAGGAACTGTAAATATTAATGTGTGTTTTATGAAATGCTGTGTTTTCTAAGTATGCATGTTAAGTCTATGAACAGCCACACAAAGGTCTGGGAGTACACATATCAGTGACCAGAGAAGTAACTTACAGGCAGGGGACTAAAATTAAAAAGGGTGGTCAACAGTAACTTTGGCTTTTCTGTGACTTCTAACAATTTAATAAAGGATGTAATATAAACACAAATTCATATATTATTTTTAAGTTAAAACAATTCTTTAAAAGACAAAGTTTTTTAAAATGAGACAAGCAAAGATGAATTTGCTCATCACAAAGGAAGGCAGTGGTAAAGCTAGGGACATGGCGATGCCTGAGATGCCATGCCCGTGGGCTATGTTCTCCCTATGATGACTGAGCTGTACGTGGTCTGGCCACCTCTTAACATGCTTTAAATACAGTCTTGCCTTGTCTGACATGTAGAACTTGGCTCCTACTAAATTCCCTATAGACTCTACTTACCTGGGTTTTTGGGCTCCCCTCCAAACAGAGCGAGTGCTAGGCCTCTCTTGATGTCTTCATGCCCGTAGATGGAGGGAGCAATACTGGCAAAGATCTGAAGAAGGGAAGAAGAGGCATGGGTACAGTCTGGGCAGACAACCCACCTGTTCTGGTCTTAGGGGATAGAAAAGTCTCTAGCCCCAAAGCACCCACTTCACAGCTGCTTAAATTCCACCAGGCCTCAGCATTAAGCCCTGCTCTCTGACTATGGGCCTTGTCATTAGTTGGCTCTTTCTGAAAGTCACAGAACTTTGACATTTAAAAGAACTTTGGTCAGACTCCTTTATGTTGTCCCAGTTCAGAAAGGACTACCCCAAGGTTTCAGACCCAGAGCAGGAAGGAGACAAAATCCAGGTTCTGACAGTAGGAAGATCCTTCACAGGGGCTCTGTAGCCTGCCTGAGTTTACTTCCTCTAATGGAAAAGTAACACTACCCAATTCCCAGATTTCTGTGAGCTCTAAGGGGAGGTGTTTACACAAGTTATCTGGCTCCTGGCTGGGCTGTGATGGAGAAATACAATACAAAGCCAGGTTTGGTGTGCAAAAAACCCAAGTGTCCTTTGATGGATGGATGAATGAATAAAGATGTGGTATACATATACAATGAAATACTAGTTAGCCTAATATTTTCATTAGGAGAAAATATTGTTATTTGCAACAACATGGGTAGATCTTGAGAATATCACACTAAACAAAGTCAGAAAAAGCGAAGAACCATAGGATTTCAACACGAGAGATATAAAACAGAAAGCAACAAACAAACTCACCAACACAGACAACAGTATTGTGGTTACCAAAGGGTCAGGAGGGATTGAAGAGGGTGAAGGGGGGGTCAAATATATATGGTGATGGACAGACTACATTTTGAGTGATGAGTGCACAATGCAATATACAGATGATATACTATAATTCTGTACACTGAAAACATAAATACAGAGTGCCTGGGAGATGCAGTCACCAGAAATTCAGGTCATTGCAACTTGTGAGCCAATGAAACATTCTCCATTTCTCTGTGTGCACGCAGCAGAGAGAGGGGAGGGAAGGAGAGAGGGAGAAGACTGCAAAATCTGCTGAATGGTAAAGATGAAACAAAAGACATTTCTTGCTGATGGGAGTCAGCTTCCCCCTCCACCTGTGGTATGGTTATGCCCTCACTATCTCTACCTTTCCGTCTTCTGCAAAGTACTGTATCCTCACAGGTCAGACTGAGTGTCTTGGGAAGCACCAGGCCCTGGAGGATGGGTACTCTGATAGAAAAACAACACTGGAAGTGGTGAGGGAGAACCACTCCCTAAGCACTGGATCTAGCTGTCTTGCCTCTGCTGACAGCCAAGTGGAAGTTACTCTCTCTGGCTTCCCTGGAAACGTGAAGATGGGGGAAACCCAATTCTGGGCACTGGAACTGGGGGTAGACGTCAGCAGTCTATTCTGTGTATGGCCACTCTTCACCACAGCCAGGACAGTGCGACTGGCAGGTCCTTCTTGGAAACATGACCTGCAGATATCACTCTGATGCTGTGCCAGAAATGCTTCCCGTCACTATTTTACATAAGTTAGGAGTGGAGGTCTGTTTCCACAACATTACACCTTTTCTAGCTCTGTCTTTGGCTCTAAAATTTAGTGTAAAACCTAGTCCAAGCAGAGGCTGTTAGCACTGCTAGCATTAGTGGCTCACAGTGGTCCAGACCTAGTGCATCTAGAGGCCGATGTTTCTAAATACTGTTTCCTACCGACAGGAAAGAATACTTTCCACTGGGCTGTTTGGAGATACAGCTGATTCCAGGTCTGGAGCAGGAAATACAGTATCTGGTACAAATAAAAGCCCTTTTTTATTACAAAATCATAAGCATGTAATTCTGTACTATAACAATAACATACTCAAGCATACCATATGACATTTTAGGTGAAATGTTCAAATTTTAAAACTATAAATTATCACATCCATATTATTACTCTACCAACCACACTCAAGCACGTGTCACTTCTGCCAGACCCTGTACATAAGGAGACTGCAATAACCTTAATGACATTAAACCCTACCACTTTATAAGACACTCAGTGGCACCTCATAAGGTAAACGATTCATCATTTCAAACCAATTCATTATTCTGAAAACTGGTAAACAGAGGGAAATCAAACATCCTCTTTTCCTATAGGAGTTCTACCCAGGGGTAAGTCAATATAGTTAAGAGAAGTTTCTCTATGTAGAAGTGTTCCAGCAAATAAATGAAGACAGATTTGGAATTAGAGGACTGTTATTCTGCTCCCCTCATGAATGGATAGATTTAGCCAAGGATCATAAGTGGCTCTGAACATCACAGCCCTGGGTGCTGTACCTCCTGGTGAAGTCACCTCTGCAGAGGTCTTGCTATGGTCCCCACCCAAAAAGGAAACAAAATTTAAACACAAGTCTGATGAAGTCTCTGTACCTGACCACCAATTTATAGAAAACAACAGGAGTATGTTCAACAAAGACATAATCAGCAACATCTAAACCATGAAAATGAGACAGGACAAATGACACACTGTCTTCTATTTTTTAATAATTGCAAGAAGAGGCCCTGGCTGGTGTGGGTCAGTGGATTGAGCTCCAGCCTGCAAACTGAGGGGTCACCGCTTGAGTCCTGGTCAGGGCACATGCCTGGGTTGTGGCGGGCTCCCCAGTGTGGGGTGCTCAAGAGGCAAGCACACATTGATGTTTCTCTCCCTCTCTTTCTCTCTCCCTTCCCCTCTCTCTAAAAATAAAGAAATAACATCTTTAAAAAAATAGGTAATTGCAAAATAAAATAAAATTAAAAATATATATATAATTGCAATTAGAGATGAAAAGGAGATGAAAAATGACCAAGAGACTGATCAACCAATCCCAGTGTGTGGACTTTACTGGAATACTAACTCCAAGAAACTTTAAAAAAAAGAAAAAACAGTAAGATAATTAGGAAAATGTAAACACGAATCAAATAACTGATAAAAAGGAAATGCTTTATTTTGTAAAATATGACAGTGGTATTGTGACTAGGTTTTAGTAAAAAGAGTCTTTTAGAAACACACAATAATATAGTTACAGATATAATGCTGGCATTTCCTTGAAAATACTTGAGTGGGGAGTGGGTTCAAGTACAGAGGAAACAAGCCTGGAGAGACTGGGACAACTGATGAAGCTGAGTGAGAGATGTATAGGGATTCATTATACCACTTCACACAAAAGTATGAAAATTTTTGTAATAAAGTTTAAAAATATGGGTCAGGACTTGTGCTAGGTATCCCACAGAACCCACAATAACCAAATACCCACACACGCACCCTCCCAAACTTTGATTACTATATGGAGGGAGCAGAGTGCAGTTATTGGGAGACTCTGAAGTCGCCTGGGTAGATCCTGGCTCTGCCACTATTAGCTGTTATGTGGGCAACTTATTTAATCCTTGTGTCTGTTTATTCACCAATAAAATGGACACAGATGATACCTAGATTATAGAATCATTATTACTACCTGGAAGTTACCTAGACAGTGTCAAGCAGATGCTCAGTGCTCTATATAACAATTCGTTTATTAAGTCCTTATATACAATGGAAATACTGGGAGATGGTATGCCCTAGATCTCCCATCCTCCTACACATTGTGTGAGTGTGCCAAAACTGTCTGTCCCTGAACTGTTTACCCAGCTTGCTTCTTAGAGCTGTTTCTGTGTAGTGGGCACCCTTGCAGGGTGAACTCTTTATCTCCCTCCAGGACTACAATAGCAGCCTGAGTCCTGTTTACTGTGCATGGCAGGTTCCCAGGCTGTTAGCCTCCCACAAAGCACCCACACATACAGGTGGGCCTCCCTGTGGAGCAGGAAGGCAAGTGTTAATGCTTACACTGCTCAATGTGCCCTATGGCTGACTTGGTTATCTTGAAAGGTATCAGGACAACTTAAAGCTGGTATGAAGGGTAAATTTAAACCTAGATCTGCCAGGAAGTATCACAATGCTTCCCATGAATTATTTCACTTAACCCTTAAGCTCAAGCTCTTACATCTCTGCATACATTGTTCATCACCCCTCAGAATGCCTACCCACCTACCTGTATGGCTGCTGTGAGCAGGAGACAATGTGCCAGAAAAAGTCTAAGGTCCCAGGTCCCAGGCTATGTTTATCCTTCCACTGGTCCTTTATGCTTTTCAAATACACTGTCCTGGCACCTCCACCCAGTGTTTGCACAAACCGTTTATTTCTTAAACTATAATAGTAACAGCTAGCTATTAAGCACTTACACACGCCACTGTGTTCATCTGTTTAATCTTCTGTAACAACTCTGCGAGTAGATACTATCACCATCTCATTCTTAGATGGGGGACTCTCATCTGATCATATGGAAGATTATGCCAAAATTCAAATCCTAATGAAAATATGTACCCAGTGAGGGCAAGGACCGTATCTTACTTTCCATCAAGATCCCAGAATGTGGCCCTGGAAGGTATTCTAAGACTGAGTATGTTGGCAGACTGAGTAGTTGGTTCTTGTCCTCCCAAAGCTGGCACATCTGTGAGTGCCCCAAATCTTGGCAGACTAAGAAAGGCCGCCTAGACCAAGGTCAGTCCCTCAGACTTGGCTCTGCCCTCTGGCAGTTTACAAAAGGAAGGTTCCCATTCATTAAATAAGCCACTAGAACCTGAAATGATTCACCTAAAATGACTCTGGTTCTTTAGGAGCAGAAGAGCAGAGGCCAAAGACATAGACAAACTGTTCTGCATTAAAAACTGAACAGAAAGTGGACAGCTAAAGCAGACAGAAAGGACAGGAAAAAAATTAAGAGAACTGTGAGCTTGAGAACACTTACACCCTTGGGAGGTGGTGGCACCTGAGCAGGTAAAATAGCAGAGGACTTGTATGAACAGAAATTTAACATTCTACTTGTTATTTGTGTGCCTGCAATGTTAATCCCCTTCCCAACTTTCTGTAAAAATGTCTACATAAAAACAAACAACAACAAAAAAAACCCTGGCTGCTGTGGCTCAGTGGATTCGGTGCCAGCCTGCAAACCGAGGGGTCACTGGTTTGAGTCCCAGCTAGGGTGCATGCCTGGTCCCCCCATTGGGGGCGCTCAAGAGGCAATCACATATCAATGTTTCTCTCCCTCCCTCTCACATGGGACGATGTTTGAAATCCATCAGTTGATGGATGTATCTCTTGCACATTGATGTTTCTCTGCTTCTCTTTCTCCCTCCCTTCCCCTATAAAAATAAATGTTTAAAAATAATCTAAAAAAAAAAAGTCATATTGAGGTAGAACTCCTCCTGGAGAAGACTGTGGGTAGGAGCCTGATACCTGGGGACAACCACATGAGGAAAGTTATTCTTAACTGCTTTGCCTCCATTTCAACATTGAGCCTGGGCTCCACACGTCTGATGAATCCTTACAATCCTGTCCTAACTGGATGGGGCCACAGGCTCAGACCAATCCCCGATGCCAACAACTGAGTGTGGGGACCCCCATCAAAGCAAGTTTACTGAGTTGCCACTGGGAGTAAAGTAAGAGAACGCCAGTTTCCAATACCTGGCAATTAAGACTGAGATTTCAGGACAGGCTTGGAGTAGCAGCTAAAGCTTAGGCAGCAAGCCTTGGGCACCCACAACACCCCCAGCAAGTCCCTGGTTTCCTCGCAGAGCATGGCAGCCCCAAGGACTTCCACTTGCCTTCTCCCCGATCTGCTGGTCCTTGGAGAGGCTGGTGATCATCTTTACATCTTCGTCAGTCAGTTCCCCCATGGCAACCTTGTTGTCCTTCTTGGCAATGTGGTTTGCTAAGATGACTGTGGCAAAGATGGGGAAACCATTGGCAGTGTTGAGGGAACCATCATAGTTGTTGTGGTAGATACCAGTCAGCTCCTAGGGAGAGAGGGGAGATCACATGGTTGGGGTGGGTGGCAGCCCCAGGGTCTAAGTGGGGGCTGGGCCTACCTCCACACCTGGCTTTATCCAGTTGCTTCTCTACTAAGTCCTCCATGCTACACACACCACACCAAGATGAGAAACGCAATAAAACCAAAGCACAGCTAGTCCTCAACCTTGTGTTCCAGATAGACAGTCCAGTGCAAGGGTCACTTAAGGACTCATCTCAGCCCACTCCCCAACTGCCATTGACCCCTCCCTGGCCTACCAGAAATACTCACACAAATTTTAACAACTCAGTTCCCTCCCAACCTGCTCCTGGCCACGTACTATCTCGTCTCCTGGCTTGCAGCTGTCCACCAAGTCGGCAAGAAGAATAGCATCCTTGGAGCGGGGCAGCCGGCCAGCCGCCACTTTGCCAGGACTCTCTTGAATGCGGATGCGCTGGTAGTTCTGATAGATGGTCTGTGAGGGACAAACAAAAAGCCATGGGACCTATCCCTGTGAGACAGACTTCATACTCCTCCAAGCACTGAATTATGTCACTTGAACTTGACTGGGACCAAGTGAGGGAGAGTCAGCAGTATTGTTGACTGACTCTTTATTATTATTATTATTGTCTATTGTTTTCTGACTAGGAAAGCAGAGAACTAGAGACAGCGGGGAGGGATTCCACTGTGACCAGCACATCAATGGAAGGTCCCCACTCCTGACACTACCCCTCAGATGCCTCCTGACTGCTGGATAGTCAAGCACCTATTACTACCTCAAAGCTGAGCCATCATGCATATGAAGCCAGGCTGCCTAGGTTCAGATCCTGGCTCTGTGGTTTACTCTGTGTAATCTTGGGCAAGTGACTGCCTCTCTGTGACTTCTCGGCAGAATGGAGATGCTAACACTGCCAAATGCAACCTCCCAGTGAGGATTAAATCAAGTCACACATACCACGCTCTTAAACTGATGCCCAAACAACATATTACATTAGTGTGGGCTCCGATTATCAAGTATGTACGAACACTGTGCCATGCAATTTAATGCCCCTTATTGCACTTATTGTCTGGAAGAGATCACATTAATAGAGCAGTTTGCTCTGGGTCAAAATGTCTGACTTCCAATACTGAGTCACTTCCTGGCTGACCCTAGCTCATTTCTTCACTGGCAAAACAGGGTAACAGTGAGTGCCTTATAGGGTGTGATAAAGACTACATAATTTTCACCTGGCACCTGAGAAGTCCTTTAGAAATGTCAGCTGTAATTATCAATCCTGTACTAGTTACTGTCTCAAGTTCCTTGGAAGTGAAGCCTCAAGTTCTGATCCTGTGCAAGAGATATTTGTAAAGTGGAATCTGTAAAGGAGGGAAACTAGACAGGGCAGGTAAGCCTCAGCAGAGGCATGGACTCACGTGAGGTCCAATCTGGCAGATGTCTCACTAGGCAAGGCATACTTGAATGTTTAAACAGGTCAGTTTTTGGCTGTAGGCTACCACAAGCACAACTTCCCAGGGATTTTCTAGCAAGGCGGCTCGGGAAAGGGCACTTCTCAGAAGTGTAGAGCAGTAGAGGTTAGCAGCCAACACTTAGGGCAGCAAGGCACAAAGGAGATCTACACATCCACTGCAGGTACTATGACTTTACACATGAAGTTGTTCAAGTACAAAGGCATATGTAATGTGTCTGCGGTTGTAAGGCCCAGAGGCTCTCAGCAGCATCCCTTGTATAGGCCACAGTAGTGTCTTAAGTGGTTATGATCCAGAAGCCCCCAACCAAAGGCCCAGAGAGGCAGGTACCAGAAACGTCAAGAGACGTCTCCATGCGACTAGAGGTGCCCCATGTGAATGAAAGACTGAAAAGCAGGTGCCCCACTAAGGGTGCACCTGGGGAAGAAGTGGGCCCAGTTTAGCCAGATCTTTCCATTTTTCAAGAGAAGCCATAAACTTTTACGTTTTAAACAAAACTTGTCCAATTTTTAAATACTGGCTTGAATTTTTGAAAACTCATCCAATTTTTAAATACTGGCAAAACTGAACAGGCTGGCCAGAGAGAAGTGGTGTGCTGTGGTGTGGCCAATATCACAATGCCCTATTGTTTCCCTCAGTTGCTTATGCTGGTTTTCCAAACTGCCTAAAATGTCAGGCAGGCCCTGTATACCAGGAACTCCTGAGATGGGGACAACCAGCAGCCAGTGCTGTGTGCTTGCTCACCTCTTCCATGTTGACTTCAAAAGGGCCAGCTGACTGGCATTCAGGGCAGGAGCCGGGCTTCACCTCTTGGTTCTGTGACTGAGAGAAAGGCCCCAGCACAAAGCTACACTTGTTGCAGTTGTACTTGACCATGCTGAGTTGGGGCAGAACACCTGTGCAGCTGGTCACCACCCCACTCGTACGGATCAGCTGGTTCAGGTGCAGCTGCCTATGGAGATGAGAGGGCACATCAGAGACCTGGAGCCCTGATGCTCAACCCATCCATGTCCTCTGGAAAAGTCATGACTGCATGTAAGGGAGTTCCATCTTGTGATCCCCAAAATCTGGGGCCTGCCACCACCATATCAGATGCACCACACCATACCCAGTGCAAGCCAGAACTAATGGCAGAGGGTTCTCCTGGCTGTAGCCATCTGCCCACACCACCACCCTGTCAAAGTTCTCTCAAATGATGCCCAAGCTAGAGGGTGCCAAGGACTGGATTTTCGATCCCTACCCTGCCCTCAGCTTACCTCAGCGAGCGCAGCTCCTCCACCAGAGGCAGATGGGAGATGCGCACGTGTATGTGGCTGGTGATACGGTCGTACTTAGGGTACATGGCCAGCACGACCTCCAGAGCAGCCTCATCGAAGATCTGTAGCATTTCTGCCGGTGCTTCTGGCAGGAAGTATGCTAGGACATGCTCCCTGGCTGCCAGGTCCTCATAGTTTACCACCAGGCTCTCACGGTTCTCTAGAGACAGAAAAAAACTGAACATCAAGCCAGAGGAGGTAATTTCTGTCTCACTGTGCAAGGAGAGATACTGCTCCACTCAAGTCCTTAACTTCAAGCTGGAAAGCCCAGCTCTCATTCCTAAGTCTACCTTGCTTTAGCTATGTGACTTACATTGAGTGACAGAGCTTGGGCCTCAACTTCCTAAATCTATAAAATGAGAATGTCACACAAAAGTACAAAGTCACTGGGGGGATTAAGTAAAATAATCCACACAGTGTGCCTAATACAGCAGGGCTGCAACATGAAATGCCTATAACGGCCAAAAAGGAAACCAAGGAATAAACTGTGTCAAATACAGAACAAAGGGAATGGAAGGAACAGCAGGAAACCAAGAACTGCATGCCTCATTTTGAAATAATTCCTGTCACAAAGAAATATGTTAATACTTTCTGATCAAAGTAGTAATCCAGATTTTTACATAAAACCCACCAAAGTTTAAACATGTTAAAATACACTTCTGCGATTCACATGTGCTCCCTGGACAGTTGGCTAGAATGTTCTAGTGCAGAAGCACAGTATCTTTTGTATTTGTCTGAAAGATGGATATAGTGGGCTCCAGGTCCTAGCTTCTGTGTAGTAACAGGCAAGTTATTTAATGTTCCCTGCACTTGACGTCTCTTTTTAATGTGCTGTTGCAGGGCCAAAGTGATAACTTTCTGTAGGAGAGTTTTGCAAGGTGGACTATGGTGAGCAGAAGCCAAGTACAGAGAACAAACCTTTGCACATGTCACTGATTCGCTCCTTGAAGACGTTGTGGCCATGGCTGTCCACGTGGGTGCGCAGGAAGTTCTTGAAGCGGTGGTGGATCTCCAGTTGGGGACCTGCCATGCTTACCCACTCACGCACAGAGTGGCCCTTAAGGTCCTCCAGGTTCTCAATGCTCTCTATCATCTCCTCATCCTCTTCACCATCCTCTGTGGCCCGTTCCAGTTGGCGGCGCTTCCGAGTGGGGCGATCCTCCTCCTCCTCATCGCTGTCTGGGGACAAAAGGGACATCCTGGAGAGATGCCTCCCCCAGCACTCCTTCCAGCTCCTGGAGGCTCTGGAAGCAGGACTAGTCCCATTAGGGTTGCAGACATCTCAACCTACCATATAAGAGCCCACGTCGCATGCGACCCAGGCCCCGGCCAGCCTCACGATCACGCTGCCGCATGGCCCGCTCTGCTGCTGCCCTCTGACTGGCTGTCAGCTCCGCTATATCTTCATCATCCAATGCCAGCCCATCAGCCTCATAGGTGTCTATCTCTGGAATGGCACGGTAGTCCCTGAAAGACCCCCAAATGGACCCTGTTAGTATTAAAAACGTAAACAAAAACAAACACCCCAAACACTATTCAGGAACCAGACCTGTTCCAGAAGGCCCACAAGCCCTGACCTGAGTAGGCCCAAAGAGTCTCTAGGCCAGAAACATAGAAGGATCAAAAAGATCTCCCAGGAAGGAAAGTCATGCTGTAACATGGGTGAACCTCAAGGACACTATGCTCAGTGAAAACCAATCACAAAAAGACAAACTATGAAATTCAGTCTGGTAAGTCGACAAAATTCTGGAGATGGTGATGATGGTCATACAATGGTGTGAGTGTACTTAACATCACTGAACTGGACACTTAAAAGATGGTTAAGATGAGAAATTTTATGGTATGTGTATTTTTCCATAATAAAAAAGAGGGAGGGCTCCCCAGACAGCTGTAAGCAACTAATAAGAAAAAGGAATTGGAGGAACCACAACATCTTCACACAGAAAGGCCTTTCAGAGAACCAATCCAAGCTCACCCTCAGGGGAGGAATTCTCTCTCTCAGATAATGTTGTCTCAAACCCCTTCAAGTCCTGGGGAAGGTCTTTTATTCACATCAGCCAAACCAGCCTCTCTGATCCACCCTCCAACTGGCTCAAGTCTCTTAGGTTCTCTAAGACCACCAAGTACTCATTTTCCACACTGTCATCTATGAGCTATTTGAAGGGAAGGTCTTAACAAGGAACTCCCAGAAAGCAAGCCCTGCTTGCCCCTCTGAAATTCTGGGAAGTATAATAGATATCATTGTTCCACCCAAAAGATGAGGAAATTGAGCACTAGAGGATGATTTGACTTTTGCCAATGGGTGTGAAACTATAGTCCAAACACAAATCGCAAAGTTTTTACCCTGATACCACACTGCCTCCCTAAGGTAATCCTCTTGAATGCTCCCCTTTTCCAGGTGAGCGATAATTAGGGGAACTGCTACTTTTTGGGTTTTCTGGTTGTGTTTTACTCTGTTAAACTGCATTCGCAGAACAAGTAATCCTGTACTGCTCGTGCCAGAAACAGAAGCCAGAGACGGGCACATTACCAAGCTCATCTGTTTCTGAATTCCTAAATTCTCAGGGAAAAGGTACCTGACTCTTCAAGAATTTCAAGTCACATAAAATGTCTCAGCAAAATTCTAATTAGTTCATAAAAATTTGATACATTGGACTTGATCAAGACTAAAAACTTTTGTGTTTCAAAATAAATTATTAAAAAAACAAAAAAGAGCCCTGGCTGGTATGGCTCAGTGGATTGAGTGCCTGCCTAGGAATCAAAGGGTCACGGGTTCGATTCCCAGTCTGGGCACATGCCTGGGTTGCAGGCCAGGTCCCCAATAGGAGGTGTGCAAGGCATGTTTCTCTCCCTGTCTCCCTCCCTTCCCTTCTGTCTCAAAATAAATAAATCTTAAAAACAACAACAAAAAAGACAAGACATAGATTGAGAAATATTTGTAAATCACGTATCCGATGAAAGACTTACATCCAGAATAAAAATTCTTAAAAAATTCTTACAACTCAAGAAAGGTAAAAAATCTAAACAGACATTTCTCCAAAGAGGACACACACTATGTCCAATAAGCACATGAAAAGATGCTCTACATCATTAAGCACCAGAGAAACGTAAATCAAAATCCCAATGAGACACTACATCAAACACATTAGGATGGCTATTATCAAAAACCAGAAAATGACAGGTGTTGGCAAGAATGTGGAGAAATGGGAACCCTCATACAGGATGTGTGGCAATGTAAAATGTTGCAGCTCCTTTGGAAAACAGCCTGGCAGTACCTAAAAGGATTAACCAGAGTTAGCATACGACTCAGCAAATACAACCCTTGGTATTTGCCCAAGAGAACTGAAAACACATGTCCACATAAAAACTTCATAGCAGCATTACTCATAAGTGACAAAAAGTGCAAAGAACTCAAATATCCACCATATGATCATGGAGTAAAAACATGGTCGGTCCATACAACTGAGTATCATTCAACCACAAAAAAGAATGAAGTACTGACACACTACAACAAGGATGGACCTTTTGACAACCAAACTAAGTAAAGAAGCCTGTTGCAAAAACCAGTCATGCATTATGATTTCACTTGTGTGAAATGGTTAGAATTGGCAAGTCTAAAGAAACGGATTATTGGCTGCCTAGGGGTGGGGATGGGAACCAGGATTAAATGTAAATAGGCACAAGGGGATGAACATTCCCAATAAGGACATGCTCTAAAACTGGACTGTGGTAATGGTTGCCAAACTTAAGAAATTGACTAAGAAGCACTAAATTGTATTCTTACAGAGATAAATTTTCAAATATATAAATTATAGCTCAGTAAACATGCATGTTAAAAGGCCCCAACAACAAAGTTTAATCGGGCCCAGCTAGCTCAGATACCTCTATCCAGAAGTCCCTGCAAAGGGCCTCCCCTCTTGTTCTCTGAAGGGACAGAGAAGTGGAAACAAAGGGTAGAGAGAATGGTAGGGAGGGGTGTACTGCCTGAACAACTCCACAGCATACAAGGACCTGCCCAGGACTGATCTGTCCCTAGACTCCTCATTCCTTCCACAGTATGGAATGTACTGCACAACAGATCTGACTATCCAGGATGACAGAGCTTAAAGCAAAGATCCAAATGGTCTACAGTACAGTTGACAGTCCATGGAATGCCTCACAAAGGGCACTCCCAGTTGACTGTGGGATGGCCTGTACAGTCCTCTCACACACCAGCAGTCCTGGAACCGAGTCCCAGGAAAGGCAGGCCCAAAAGGAGACTCTTCATGAGGCTCCTGGGCATTCACATAATTCTACTAATACACCTACCAAATCCTAGTTGTAAATATGGGGTAAGGCAGCAGAAACCTAACCTTGCTTCCTCGTAAAGCTTACTCCACTGTCTTTGCACTGAACACCCACAGTGTGCCACACTGTGCCTTGATAACCTTTAATATGTTCACATGTTTTCTAGTAAGTGTGCAAGTATCTAACATGTAGACTGGTACAGACTAAACACAATAAATGTTTGCTGAATTGATTCTAAATGTTGCTTAATCAGCACCCACCCTGAAATGGCAACATGATGTTCCTCTGAAGTTGCAGAAAAGCACTCAGCTGCCTGCTTCCTGTCCTTCCCAGCTGACTCTCTGATATGGTCCACCAGGTTACAGACCCCTTGTAGCTCCTGGGGCACACATCTCATGGAGTTGGGCATACCCTGGCCTCAGGGTGCAGTCTTGGATACAGCAAGTCACATGGACCTATACTGTGGCCCCACGAACCTGTCTGTCACCCCCCAGACCCAAAACCAAGGTGCTCTGCTTTGTCTCCTTTGCCTGCACCCAAAGCCAGATTGTTGACAATCCGCTCTCTACAAAACTGTTGATTGCAGAGCCTTGAATGAAAGTACCTCTCCATGCCATCGCCAATAAGTTCCTCTCCATCCTCGTCCTCCTCCTCCAGGGGCCCCTCTGTGCCTAGTAGCCCCTCAGACTCATCCTCAAAGGGAGGAAGGTCACGGCCAGGGCTGGAGGTTAGGGCATCTGCCCTCCGGGAGCTTCGCCCAGGGCTGGAGGTGAGAGGATCATTGCTTTGCCGAGGGCGGGCAGGGCTGGAGGCCATGGTGAAGGACTCGGATGATTCCTGCAAGGAAAGATCAAGAAAGTGAGGGCTGATTTAGTTTTCTCTAAGGCGGCCCTCCCCACCAGTTATCCTGTTTTCTACCACACCAAATTCCTTCCAGCTTCAAGACTTTGCACTTGCTATTCCCTCTACATGGAATGCTCTCCTCTGAGCTGTGCCAATAGCTTAACACACAGGAACCAGCTCAAATATCATTTCCTCAAACATCGGGTCACTCACAATACCCTGAGTTTTCTCCATGACAAGTCAATGAGGATACCCCATTTGTTCATATATCTGTGTATTGTCTCTTCTTCCCTGTAAGCAAGCATTCCTTCCCTTTCCAGCATCCACACTGTGCCAAGCACCGTGATACAAGAGCAACCAAAACATGGGAGGTCTTGATGCTTACAGATTGGTGGAAGGGTAAGATAGTAAATAAGGCAAAAAGACAAAAAAAAAATTACAGTAACAAGTGCACGAAGATGCGGGATCTTGTCTGTCATGTGTTACAGCTAGGGCCAGGCACACAGAAGGGGCCCAATCAGCATGTGCGTAGCGAATAAATCATAGTGGTCCCGCGGTCTGAGAGAGGCTTCAGGGGTCCAACGCTCCCAAGCTGGAGCGGGAGAGGCGGCATCACCAGGCCTCGAATGGTGCGGTGCCCGCTGGCTTTGCAGACCCCAGGAGAAATCAGCTCCACACCAGAGCCCAGGGACCCAGCCTCTGCCATAAGAACCGATCCCGGACGGCGAGGGGCAGGGCAAAAGCCCAGCGAGGCAAGGACAAGAAGTGCGTAGCGACACCCCCTAACCCCCAGAGTTGCTGGCTGGTGGCGCGCGCCCCGCAGCCCTGAACTCACCGCCATCTTACCGCCGCCCTCCTCTCCGCTACTACCGCAACAAACAGTTTTCGCGCGCAAAGTGGCTCACGTGACCCTCCAGCCCGGGAAGCGCCTGAAAGAACTTAGCGACAGGACGTTGGCGTCTACTTGCGTTTCCGGGGCAGGGGGCGGGCCAAAGGGAATGGCCTCGCCCTCGACCCGGAAGGCACCACCCAGGACTTCTAGAGACTCTCGCCATCTGGTAGGTGCGTGGCTGCGAGCTGTACGCTGACGGTCCTGACCAGCAGTTTGGGAGTTGAAGTTGTGGGTGCGGGCAGTGAGGACCAGCCCCAAATGCTGCCTGCGTGACCAAGCCATTTTATAGGTGAGGCAACTGAAGTTCAGAGCCTTGCTTCCTGATGCCTTACTGTCTTATGAGTGGACTATCAGTTTCAGCTTTTCCAAAAGCTCTCAGGCTGAATACTTCAAGCACCGAAACGCTCAGAGAATGGACTGTAGGAAGCCACTTCTGAGGTTACAGTAGGAGCTATCGTCACCGAGGGGAGTTAAAAATAGAGGGATGTGCTAGATTAAAGAACGATTTTTGTAAAGATGTAGAAAGCATGAATGGCACAGTGAGTATCTGTAAGCAATTTCGTAGTTCAGGTTACACAGTTTGTGATGCCCAGGAAGGGATACTACTTGAGGTTGGAGAGCCCTGATCACGAAAATATCTCCGAAATCTTTCTAGGGAGTTGCAGCTTTATCCTGAGGGCACCGGAGAACCGCGGAAGAGTTTTGAGCAGGTGAGATGAAGACCAATGTCGGTTTTGGAGAATCCCACAGGCTGTCCCTGAGTGGAGGTGGATTGAACCAGGTTGGAGGCCGTTGCTGTGGTTTTTCCTCTAGTTATAGGCAGCTCAGGCTAAGGCAGGCCCCTTGGTGAGCAGAGCAGGGCTAGGTCTCAGCCCTTTTGGTACTTTTGTGCGGTGAACAAGCATCTTTGGATGGGACCCAGACCATGGGCAGGAGGGATGATGTGGACTGAAAATATCCAAGGGATATTTAGGATATGGAGTCTGTCGACCTTGGGGATTGAGGACAGCAAAAGGGATGACACCATGATTGTGGTTTAGGAGACTAGGACGATGATGACACCACCTCTGAGATGCAGAATGAAGGAGGAAGACAAGTGAGTTTTTGGGGAAAGAGGATGAGTTTGTTTCTGGCCGTGGTAATTATGGGTCTTGCATGGAGATATCCTGGAGGCCATTTGATAAATCATGTCTGGGACTTGAGAGGGAGTTTGGGCTATAGCTGTAAATAGTCTTAGGAGAGATTGGATAACCAGATAGTGTAGTGAAGAGAGAAGAAGGCCTGGCACCCAGGTAACCCTAAGGGTTAAGAGGCACCAACAGGATGATGGGCAAGATTTGGGATACTGGGAACCACTGAGGGAGAAGCCAGAGAAGAGATGGTGGATGGGATTGCATTATTTATCTATTTAAGTGTAACAAATTATCTGGGAATCTAGCAGGTTAAAACAATTACTGCTTAGTATCTCAGTGGCTGTGGTCTGGATGTGAGTTTGGCTTGGCTGGTGCCTCTGCCTCAAGGTCATACACCCAGCTCAGTTTAGGGTGGTCCTGCTTCTAAACTCCCTCATGTGGCAGGTTTCAATTCCTCCTTGACTGTTTGGTGAGGACTCAGTTTCACACTGGCTCTTGGGTAGAGGCCCTCTCAGTTTCTTGCTGTAGGGCACCTCACAACATGGTAGCTCACTTTGCTCAAAGCTAATGAACAAGAGCGTGAGAGAGGCTATACAAGACAGAAGCCATGTCCTGGAGGTGACATCCTATCACTTTTGCTATATCCTCTTTGTTAGAAGTCAGTTATTAGGTTCAGTCCACTAGCCAAGGAGATGGGATCATTGGGGACCGTCTCATAAGCTGCCCACTAGGGTAGTCAAGATCGTAGATGGGGACTGTACATGACAAGCTGCCAAGAGGTCAAGTTCGGTAAGGACCAGGAGCCACTGGTACCCCTGGCAAGAGCAAGTCTCTGCTGGGTCAGTGTCAGACACCACACTGGAATGTGTTGATGAGTAGGGGAGTAAGAAAGGTAAATTCAAATAATTCTTTGGAGAGAGAAATGCCTTATGCGTCTTGACCCAAAGACATGGAAACTAACATGGACCCACTGGATACTATAGTCAACAATTAGATCCAGTGGCCAAAGGTCTCCTTTCATGTTTGAAAGCCATTGTGGCCACTGCCAATTTACTACAACATGTAGAATAGATAATAAAGGTCTCTCCACTGACTTTTCATGTGCCTCATTCAAAGGAAGACTTACTTAACTCATCTACTCAGCACCTCTCTGCTAGCAGACTAACCTACAAAGTTCTTTCATTTTCTTTATCTAATGTGACTGTTGCTCCCTATATTACTCTGAATTCTACTCTTCTTCCTCTGTCCTCCAGCAAAACCCATCATGACTGCCTGACATTAAGACCAACTACCAACTCCTCAAATTGATTTATAGGAAACACCTCTTGAAAATGCTAAATTAGTTTGGTTTACTGATGGTTCTTACCTGAAATATGAAATAGCCACTATGGAGCAGGCTGTGCAGTTGTCTCAAACTGAGACCACTGAGACCATTCCAAAGCCTTAGAAAATTTTTGCTCAACAAGCAGGGCTGTATGGATTAGTTTGAGCTTGCGATTGGCCAAAGGTAAAACAGCTAACATATATACTAGAGCAGGTTCACCTTTGGTATTGCCCATGACTTTGGTATGCTCTGGAAACAGGATTCTTGACTTTTTCCAGACAAAAGATAAAAAACAGTTCTTATGTTTTACAACTCTTAGAGGCTAAATCTTTAGCAATCATAAAAGTCCTGAACATTCATTGGCAAATACAGAGCAAAGTAAAGGTAATCACTTGGCTGACACTGCTGCTAAGTTAGTAGCATTAAAACAATATCAGCCCCAGTGGAAGCACTTATGCTACCAGCTGAAGCAATTGGAGATTTAAAAGATATGGAAGCACAGCATTTCGATGTTCAACAAAAATAAGTAATGATTAGAACAAGGCTGTAAATTTGACGCTAAAAGAAACTTATCGGTAGGTCCAAACAATGACCCCCTCCTCCCTGATTGTGTACAACATCACATATTACAATATGTATACGACTTAACTCACTGGAACCCTGACAAATTGGTTTCTTGGGGGAAACAGTCATGTTACAAGTCATCTCCAAATATGGCTTCCTGGTTATACCAAAAATGCCAAATCTCAAAGCACCACGCTGGAAAGCCCATTCATACCTTTTCAGGGTATTTTCCCTTGCCTTTAGGCCTCTTTGAGGTCTGGCAAATGGACTTCAATCAGCTGCCCCCTTGTCAAGTACATGTTAGCGATTTGTATGTTTTCTCTTGGGTGGCATTCCCATGCCACAGAGCCACAGCCTCAATAGAAGTAAAATATTCCTAGAGAAGATCTTTCCAACTTGGGAAATTCCCACAGACCTTCATAGTGACCGGGGAACTCATTTTACAGGACACATTACACAATCTGTAAGACCTGGTGGATTTTGCAATCATTCCTAGTCCTCCAGTCTTGTAGAATGTACTAACAAGCTAATCAAAACTCAGTTGGAAAACTCATGGAGTCTTTTCATCTGCCTTGGCCTGAGGCTCTTCCCTTGATATTGCTCAACCAAAGATCTATTCCCTTAGGCAAATGTAGACTGTCTCCTTTTGAAATTATTACTGGCAGACCCATGAGATTAGGTCAAGGAATGTATGAACCTGAATTCTTGAAAGGAGACCTCCTGATTTCCTGTAAAGTACTAATAAGGACCCTTAAGACTAGCAGCTTGTGCAGCAGTCTTTCCATTGTGTGCTCCTGTGAGACGAAGATTTATAATGTCAGTTTACAGATTTTGTCTATTGTAGACACCATTCCCATAAAGATGCCCTTCAGTCTTGATGGAAAGGGCCATATCAGGTGTTGCTAACTAACCCTTGTACTGCTTAACATAAGGGTATTGACTCTTGGATTCATGTTTCTCATTTAAAAAGGACACTGGCCCTGGCTGGTGTGGCTTAGTTGGTTGGGTGTCATCCTGCAAACCAAAAGGTCATCAGTTCAATGCCTGGGTTGCAGGTTCAGTTCCCAGTTGGCATGTGTGATCAATGTTTCTCTCCTCTTTCTCCCATTTCCTCTCTAGAATCAATAAAAAAAATTTTTATTGCTAGAAGTCCAATGCCCTATCCATGCACCACAGAGCCCACTAAGAAAAAAATTTTAAAAGAACACATGCCTGACTGGTCATCTCAGCCTTTTGAGGATCTTAAGCTGAAAACCTCTAAACAACCCAAGACCACCACTAGAATTCTCATTCTAGAGTCAAAGCAGATACCATGTGATATAAATGGCTCTCCCAAGACCCCTGACCAGGCCAGTCATACACAGTTCCACCCAGCAATCCTTACATTTGGTCTTCCCTTTAACCACCTTTGTTTCATTTACTGATTGTATTGAAATCATAACTTAATTTTTGCCTGAAGAAACCTTGAGAAAACATTCATCCTTTTCCAGCTCTTTAGTCTAATTTCAGTATGTACACACTCAGATTCTTATGTCTGCTTACTGTAGTGAGTAACCTATTTGCCCTTCAACACTGCTATCCAACAAATATCCAACAGTGCCAATTTAACAAACGGTTGGGTATTCACCTGAGTTAACCATACCCATGATGAACCAGAATTAGTGATTTGGCCCTTACGCCTTGAAAGCTTACAGGACAACTGGACATAGCACCAATTTAAAGTCCTCCTATATTCTCAGTCCTCTAAAAATGTTGATGGAACACATGACCTTCCTGTAACCAGATCCGTCCATAAGTTCCCCCATAAATACAATCTGGACTATTACAGAGAACTTGTCTGTTTTGAAAATATAAACAGTTTTGGCAGAATCTTGAGTTTTAATGTGGAACTGCACTCTTGTATGTCTTCAACAACCTTGAGTTCACACCTCAATGGGACTTAAGTGAATACAATGTTACTTCTTACAATGTCTCTCTAAGGTGGGAAAGTCAGAGAATAGTACTACCTGATCCTGGAAAGCAGATGTCCTTCCATTCCCAAATACTACTTGGGGACTGGATGAAAAGTGTGATATTTGATAGAAAATAGATAAAATCTACCTCTTAGGGCATCTCAGCCCCCAAATTTGGAACAGTCAAATACTCTAACCTTAACCCTAGATCTAGCCCTAACCCTAACATGCTAATTTTTCAATCCTAACCCCAAAATATAGAAACCTCATGTGTTCTTTCAGTCACACTCATAAATTACATGATGACTTTAATGTTGTCTATGTTGAGTATTATGATCATCCAACATATGGAAGACATGAAATCTCTGCATCAGAAATAGACTTAATACTTCCCTCAGAGTCTGGGTTTCAGGGCCTAATTATACACTCTCACTTGGAGGTGTCAGGTGTTTCTTCTTGTGTGGGACTCAAATATATGTCACTTCGACAATTTGATGGTAAGGTAGATGTGGTATTGTTATATTAGTGCCTGATGCTGTCACCAGAAGACTCTCCCATCCTCTGCCATTAGCCCCAGTCTAGGCACTTCTGTCTATAAACTTTGACTAAAATGGACCAAATACCATTGGGATTTGGGGCATGGTCTTTGGTCTTTTCTCTCCACCTGAAACCCCGTAGTAGATCAGAAAGGCTTTGGGCATGCCTTCACTAGAGTTTTCCTTCTTTGGTGTGGAGTAGCTGAATTAGAAAAGCCTATTAGAAATTTTTCTATTCTTGGAATACAGTCATTGACTATTATGGCAAATGCTCTTGAAAAACAATAAGGAATGACTGACAGTCTGGCTGAAGTAGGACTACAAAACCATAGGGCTCTAGATGTGTTAGCTGCCCAACAATGCAGTAGTTTGCCCTATTGGGAAAGGAATGTTGTTTTTATTTTAAGAGATCAGGTAAAGGAATGTAATATTGTGAGGTTCTGAAACAAAACATTAAAATCCCTTGAACAGACAGAATATCATCCTGTAAGTTGGGATTGTACAGACTTATTTAGCTGGCTGCCTGAAGAAATGGGAAACTGGCATTGTTCTATGTTACAGGCCTTAACCATATTGGTTATTGTAATTATACTGTTCACTTAGCTTAACCTTGGTGTCTTACTATGTGCATCCAACCAATGACTAACAGCCACTACCAGAATAATGGTAGCCCAACACCTACAGTTGTTATAACAAATTCGTCTGAGACCACCTCCACAATGGAACTTTTGATGTTTGTAGTTGTGACTTAGCCCTGCTTCTTACAAGCCTCCTATTGCTCAAAAGTGTCCCTAAGCTCTCTTACTGTATACTTAGACTACTCTCCCTCTACATGGAACATAACATACCGGGAATGAGCCTTCCTGGGGATGAGGGATCAGTGTTGCTTTTTCAATGATTTCACACTTTTTTTTTCTCCCAGGAAGTCTGTACTATCTCAGTGATAACAGACCAACGATGTACATCCTAATGGTCGATCATTGATGCTTTCTAAGGAAAATCTTGATCAAAAAGAGGAAATGTGAAATGCAAACAGCAAACTGAACTTGATATTGTTAAGAGAGCAATCTAAAATGGAGCCTTGCAATAGATGTAAGAAATTGTGTATAGCTTAGTATGTCTGCTTGTCTCCATCAATCACAGTTTTTTCAAAGCAACTTGTGTAACCGCTTTGGGTACCCCCCTTTTTTGTCCTTATAATCTGTCCCTTTAGCTCCCCCTAAGAATGTAGTTGGATTTCTACCCAAAACTGTGTCTTCAGATTTACAATTTAAAAAAACCCCCACCATATCTTTTGTTTCCCTTTTAGTTCTCAAAGTTAATTGACACCCACTAGGGCCTGCAATAACCTTTACCCAGCATCTTTTCCCACCACATATGCCTCTAATATCATAGGGTCAGTGAGTCCTGTGGTCTGTGGGACAGCCCTTTCCTGTTGTGAGCCTCACTCAAAGCTGGAAGCCTTTTATGTCATGCAGACATGTATAGGCCAGAGCAGCATTTGCAGGTGTAGAATATACTGCCTCCAGAACCCAAAGAGTGGGTTCTGGCATGGTACTCCCTTTTTTTTATGGGGCGTGCAAGATGCAATCATTTGTCTTTTGCTTTGGGAGAGATATGCCTCAGATTATTAGACCTCTACAAACTTCATGGGTGTGGCAAGCCCCCAACATGGGGTTTATTTTTTGTTCTTGGGAGCAAAAATGCTTCATTAAGTCTACATCTATTTGTTTATTCTGCCAGATCAGCAAAATGTGATTGATACAATAAAACCAGTGCAGTATATTGCAAAATGTCCGGACAGCCAGAGCCCTTCAGACTATATTATGACAAAATGTGGGAGAGTGACCACAGGCCTGGAACAAGACCCTGCTGTCCCTACCTGTGAATGCCAATGGTTTGTGATAGGGATGGTTAGATCAAAAGCTACCCACCTGAGGCCATATTGATCTGTGTTAGCCGTGATGGTAGCACAGCAGCTGTAATTGGGGCTAGTACTTGGTTGCAATCCACTACAAATCTCTATTTTTTTGAGGCCAGGCTGACGGATTAAATAGAGATGTGATGGGGCCCAACCCTTTACACATGTTTTAAGTCTTTAAGGGTGGCAGTAATTTCTGCCATTTTCCCTGTTATGAGATATTGTTTTTTTTGTTTGTTTGTTTTATTGTGACTGGAGGACTTTTTCTTTCCTTTTAGAAAGAGAGGAAGGTAGAAAAAGAAACATCAATGAGAAAAAGATCAATTGGTTGCCTTTAGTAAATGCCCCCACTGGGGATCAAACCCAAAGCCTAGGTATGTGCCTTGACTGGGGATCAAACTGGCATGTCATTGGTTTATGGGATGATGCTCCAATGAACTGAGCAAGGCAGGATATTGTTTTTTATTTATCTTGGTTGGGGAGGGTGGGTGAGGGGAAGTGTCAGGGACTTTCACTTCTATGAAAACTGTTACCGCTTAAACCACGGAACCAAAGTGGGCATTCTGCCAGTTATCCCAGTGATCTATTCAGCCTTCTGGCTACTACTGTGACCCTCAATTGTTATATGGTGATTACACCCACTTTGCTCCTAACAGCTGAGCACTACCATCTTGTTTCTACTGTTTTGGGACCCCCATTGCTATCAGTAAGCCAGTTCTGTACAAGGATCTCCCTCTGGTGGCCATGGCTTAGAGAGGATGACCACCCCAGAACCTGGTGTAGGGTAAGGAAGAGAACCTGGAAGTCAGGTCTTTGTTTTTTAAACTATTATTTATTGGAATTTGCTGATGCTTTACTCTGTCCTCTGTGTGGGAATACTGCAGTGAAGTAGCCACTGCCTGCCATGAAGGGAGGGGGTGAAATAGAAAACCCTCAGTTATTCTACAAATAAAGTCTCACAGAGGTCTACATGTGGATCTCAAAATTCAGAGTATAAAATGAAGAATTGTGCATTGTGATAGTAATAGCACACTTTTTTTTTCTCCCAGGAAGTCTGTACTGTCTCAAAAAGCATAAAAGTTAAAAATGGAGGGTAGTCTGATCACAGATACTCCATTTCTCCTTCTCTGGCATCTGATAGGAAAGAGCTTTCCTGCCCTTGGAAGTTAGAAGTGGCCCAGGACTTGCTTTTACCAATTAAATGTGGTTTGGAGTGATGTGTGTAACTTCTTGGCAGAAACTCTAGTTGCTGACCTTGACTCCCCATAGCCCATTCACAAAGGCAGGTATGGGCATGGAGCACATCCTCTGCTGGCTGATACAGAAACTGTGCATTCTGGCCTAGGGCCAGGCTGGGACAGTCCTAGATAAACCAAGTCCTAATTGGTCACAAGGTGGTTACATTCTAACTTTTCCCCTTTTTAATTTAATTTTTATTTTTTTTTGCTTTTAAAGATTTTATTTTTAGACAGAGGGAAGGGAGGGCGAAAGGGAGAGAAACTTTGATGTCAGAGAGAAACATTGATCAGGTGCCCCTTGCACCTGCCCCATCCAGGGACTGAACTCACAATTCAGGCATATGCCGCCACTGCGCATCAAACCAGCAACCTTTCACTTTGCAGGATGATGCCCAACCAACTGAACCACACTGGTTAGGGCAATGCTTCCCCTTTTTTAGAGCAGGACCTAAGTGAAGAACAGGGCCCAATTGTTAGGTTGGAGTTGCTCAAGAAACCAGACAGAGGCAACAAGCCAAGGGTTTTTTAGTGGGGAATAAGAGTGAAAGTGGAGCCAACCAAGGGAGGTCAGGAAGCCAACCAAGGGAGGTTAAGACTTGTTTGGTTGTTCTTAGGGCAGGGTTTTTAAGTACAAAAACCCACAAAGGTTAACTGGTTGGGGTATCAGAGTCTGATTGGCTAGAGCTGGTTGCTGGGTACCATTACTGCTGACCATTGTTCTTGATACATCTTGTCAGGCTCAAGTTAAAGCTGCATCCTGTTATGCCGGATAGGCCCACCCCAGACTCCAATCTTAGCCAGGCATCTGTTTGTCCTGGGTAGGGTTAGCAGGCAGTTTCCCAGGCAGGCATTTTCCAACACTACAGTTTCCACAGTACAGTTTTCCCGCCTGGTGATTTTCCATTTCTCTTAGGCCTGCCTAGGTCTGTCACATGTCATTCTAGCCCAACTGTGAAGCAACTTTATTATTACGGGATGTGTACCTTGAACTTACTGTGGTAAGTGGGTCTCTAGTACTTGGTTGCAATCCACCATTTGCATGAGGCACTGAGTCAGCCTCAAGACGATACAGGGAATGTGATAAGCACAGGTCTGTCATCCTGAAGTTGAGAGTCTGATGTGGCGGGGGGGGGGGGGGGGGGG
>CM052547.1:49956159-50015656 GCA_028533065.1 Trachops cirrhosus | reverse complement strand
CAGGCATACGTTTGCTATAGTCAAGGAAGAGAAACAGAAACCATTGTGACTTGAATGAACAGGGGGTGGGTGGCAAATGAGGACTGGGGGCAGGAGATGTGGGGAGGGCAGGCCATGAGGGGTCAGCGTGAGAAGAGCCAGTAGAAAACAGCATAGGTGTCAGGAAGCGAGGGACAGGGAAGGCTTCATGAAGGAAGTTGACTAAAGAATTGTTTAAGTTAGAAATGCAAGTAGGGGCAGTTCAAATTCCAGTGTTTAGGCTGTGTCATTTCCTAGTTATGTGGATTTGGGCAAGTTATTTAACGTCTCTAAGCCTCCTATTCCTCCTTCGTAAAAATGAAAGTATTGTAATAACCGCCCTGCAGGGTTGTAAAAATTAGAGCCTGGAACGTGGGTGGGGCTCAATAACGACCACTCAATTTGATGGAGGCGGTGTCACGTAGGTGGAAACGCATCATTCAGGGGCGGGGCTGTCCAGACTCTTCCTCCCTTTAGTAACCAGAGGTCATCAGGCGAGTCTGCCCCTGCAGAGCAGCTGCCTAAGCTCCTCCCCAGACCCTCAGGCCCGGTTGAGCCAGGAGGAGGATCGCTGGCTAGAGCGAACTGGTTTGTTGATAGCTGTGAACAGCTGCCCTGGGAACCCGGTGTGAGGGTGGAGAGGTGGCAGCGTCTGTGATCTTGACTGCCTGCCTTCTGGGTAAGAAAGGCAGCTGCTTCCCAGCTCTGCAGGGGCTTCCAGTCCCCGCTTGCGTGCTGTCTCTTTAAGAGTACCCGGCTTACTAGGCATCTGATTGGCTCTTTCCGCTGAGTGGGCCCTCTTTTCGATGGAGCACCATTTTATAGGATATTGGGGGTTGGGGTGGGCAGGAGTGCTCCTAGTAGGGACCCTGGCTTTTTTTTTTTGCAGTTTTGGCTGATCTGAAAGGACGCACCTTCCTTTCCGGGTTGCCTCCGTGGAGAAGAGCCGCACGGTGCCCTGGCAGCCAGTGGGCCCAGCTCGCTGACCTCGCCTCGCCTCCCTCTCCTAACTCTCATTTCTGCGAGCCGGCTGCCAGTGGCTCTTGTGCGACGCTCCTGGACCCTGACCGCCTGCCCCAGGGCGCTGGAGGCCAGAGTCCTGCAGCCCGTCCAGGGTCTGCGCAGTAGTGGGCGCGAATGGGCAACCGTGGCAGCGGGGCCTGAGCGCGGCCCGGGGCCCTCAGGTACCAGGGGCCCTCTGCTCCACAGCACAAAACCCTACCGTGGGGCTGCCACCTCTACTCCACAGAGGTCCCCGGCCTTCGCTGCACCTACCGCCTTTCCCTGCACCTACAGCCCTTCCCTGACCCTTTCCGGGCGGGTAGGCCCCGGAGCCTGGGTGCATCTAGGATCTTCCTGCGGCAGTTGTGAGGGAGCCGGGAGCTGATTGGGAACCCCATCTCCATCACCACAGCTGGACCAAGGCCCCTGTCCCCGCTCCTTTCTCAGTGGTGTGATCACTTCCTGCTCATGGCACAGCTTCAGAGAACACCCTTAGGGAAGTTTCAGAAGGCCAAGGGGGCCCCTGGGTGTGAGGACTCAAAGGAAGAGGAGTCGAGGTAACTGGGAATCTCATGGGGGATAGGAGGGAAGGGAAAGCCCTGGGAATGGTCAGTGACCACGCATACAGCAGCACAGGCCCAGGGCTGTTGCTAGTGAGCAGGGCTTGCTCACCCTGCAGCTTGCTCACCCTTAATGAGGGCTGCTTCATAGTTTTCTTTCTTCTTTTTTTTTTTAAGATTTTATTTATTTATACTTAGAAAGAGGGAAAGGAAGGGAGAAGGAGGGAGAGAAACATTGATCTTGCATGTGCCCCAGCTGGGGACCAAGCCCAAAACCCAGGCATTTGCCCTGACTGGAAATCAACCAGAGACCTTTTGTGGGACGATGCCCAACCAACTGAGCCACATCAGTCAGGGCACGTTTCATATTTTCTTAAATCATAGCTTCAGTTAGTTATTTAATAAGCTTTTACAAGAATGGCAGTTCTGGTGTGGCGACAGCCTTTTAACTCAGAGTAGTGGCACCATCCAGTAGTATGTTAGAAATGTGGACTGTCAACCCCACCCCAAGCCTGCTGGAGCGGAACAGCACTCAAGTCTGAGAAGCACAGCTTCTCATCTCAAGTAAAGAAACTGAGGTCTGGAGAGGGTCACCTGGCAAGTTGCTCTTTGGGATCCTGGGCTCTGGAGACAGATAGCGTGAGTTGCCCTGTAGGTGATTGATTACCTGTCTCTGAGATCTGTACTTCTCAGGGAGGATAATATAAGTACTTCCCTAGGACAGTAGGAGGGCTAAGGGAGTGTTCTCTGCTGTTATTGAAGAATTAGAGGGGGAATAGGAAGGAAGCAGCTGATATTCTTGTTCGTCACCTCAGACCCTTTAGTACATGTGGATTTGCAAGGGGACCTTGGACCTGTGACTGAAATTCTTCTCTCCATGACTTTACCTGCTCCCCACCCCCTGGCCTCTCTTGGGAAAAAAAGCAGCAGCTAGCTTCTGTATGTGACCTTTTTGTAGACATTTACTTCTTTGGTCTTATTTGGTCCTTACAGCAATTGTAAGGTAGGTGTTACTGTCCCTGTGACACTCAAAGGGGAAATGACTCACACAAGGTCATATAGCAAGTGCATGTTAGAGCCGGAACTGTAACCATGTTTGCCCAACTATAGTTTGTGTAGCTTGAAATTTTTTAGTGAAAAAATTAGAGAAATTTAATTAGAAATTTAATTAGTGACTTGGAGAAATCAGATTCAAACTGGCCTGAGCAGGAAATGGAATTTTCAGACTTATAACTGAAAAGTCCAGGGGGATAACTAGCTTCAGGTGTGACTGGATCCATGAGGCTCTGTCTGCATGCAGGATCTATTTCCATCTGTCTCTCAGCAATACATTTCTCTGTGTTGGTTTTATTTTCATGTGGGTCTCCATATATAGAGTCAGAGTAATACAGGTCATGCTTACTGCTTTCAGCAGAAAGTGTGTATCTTTTTTAGTTATAGCAAAAGACTCAAGGCTGATTCTCATTGGCCAGGACAATGGAGCATCCTAATAGGGCAGATTTAGATCACATGCACATTCACTGGAGTTGTGGAGGAGTAGAGTCAGCTGTACCTAAACTTTAGGGATAGATACTGGGGGAGCTGAGGTGCCCCCTCAGGAAAATAGAGTGTTGGGCAGATAAAGCCAAGACAAGCTCCTTCTGAGCCTTCCCACTCTGGGCTCATCCAGCTACCCTATGCTCCTGGCCCATTTTCATCCCCACTGGTTTCTCCTTGCTACAGGGGCCTCTCAGCTTCTTTGTGACTGCTGGGTGCTTGGCCTGCCCCAGCTGGGGCTGCTTGACATTCCCTATGCCAGAGCTGGTGTGGGGGCTAAGTCCAGAAGTTTGTTCCATAAGGAGTGGGGCAGAAGGGGCTGTGGAATCTCTCTCCTTGTCTTACAGTCACTTCCAAGTTATCTCAGGTTACCAGAAATCTTGAGGGATGTGTCATATCCCCTGCCAGCTGTAAGCTCCCTGTGCTCAGCTTGGTGGCCTAGTCCTCAGATGTGTGCAGCATGGCCACAGTTAATACCTCGATAGCCATATACATGTTCAGAGAAGGGGGCTTTTTTCCTTGGGAGTGTTTCCTGGTCAGGGAGGAACACTTCTCAGGGGACTCTGCAGCTGACATTACATGTTCTGCCTAACAGCCTCTGACAAGGAAAGTAGACCCCCCCTTCTTGACTGACCAGAGCTTCTCTGTAGTGCACTATCAGCCAAAGGGAGGATGATCATTTATTTGGTAGACTGTCTCATGCATTGCAGTACATTTGGCAGTCCTGGACTCTGTGCATGAAAAATATGTAGCACCCTGCCCCTGAAGTCCCTGTGTCAAACTAGAGCACCTGTGCACCCTGCTAAGGTATCCAGTATTGCTCTATACAACCACTGACTTACACTCATTGAGGTTCAGCTTCTCATGTTAGGGGACCCCTGCCCAGAGCACAGGACATCATAGAGAGGCACCCTGGAACAAAATAGCAGCTTGTTAGCAAAGAAGCAGGGGGTAGTGTCTGATGGAAATGCCATGGGCAGTCTTGGCCTCTCAGCTGCTAAATAACCAGGGTCTCAGGCCAGACACCACATCTGCCTTCTTTGCTCTCTTTTCTCCCTCTGTGTGTCTGTCAGCAGGTCTTGTGTTCTAACTTCACTAAGGTATCCCACATCCCTCCACTCTACCCCACTGCTACCTCTAGTTAAGCCACTATCCTCTTGCGCCCAGGCTGGAGCCATAGCACCTGGGTCTCCCTGCTTCTACTCTTTCCCTGCTTTAGTCCATTGTCCACAGCAGCTGAGTGATCCTTTCTACAGGGAAATGGGATGCTGTCACCTGCTTTGGAACACCCTTGGTGCATTTAGAATAAAATCACATTGCATGTGGTCACGTGGCCCTGTCTGATCTGACCTCACCAACGTTTCTGATCTCATGTCCAGCTATATTGGCCTGTTTTTTGCTCTTTGAACAGGCCAAGCCTGTTTCTATCTCAGGGACTTTGTGCCACTCTCCTTTCCTTGGTATGCTTTTTGTCCAGATTGTTCCAAGGCTGGCTCCTCAGTTATTTGGAACTCAGCTCAAATGTCTCCTTGCCTGACATCTCAATCTGAGGCAGCACACCTTTATGTTCCCTGGGATTCAGGCTTAGCTGTTGAAACAAAGGCTGAGGTAACATGATTATTCCTGTCTGTTGCATGATAGTCTGTGTGCAGTCTGTTCAGGACATGAATGGAGCCCAGTAATACCTGGAACCCAGACACCTTTTTTACTGCTCTGTTATCCTCAATATGTGGCTTCTGTTTTATGATCTAAAATGGTCGCTCTTGTTCCTACCACCACATCCATATTCCAGCCAATGGGACGGGAGAAGGGCACAACCTGAAACTGGCAAACCTCACTACTCATGTCCACTTGGATAAAACTTGTTTGTGTGGCCATGGCCAGGGGTACAGACCCTGGGAGAGTGGCCATTGTTCTGGGAAGGCAACTGCAAGCTAAAATCCAGGGGCTCTATCACTCCAGGAAAGGATGCATGTTGGGGACTGCAGCAGTCTCTACTGTTTACCATCCTTCTGTCCCATACCTCTGCGCTCTTCTTATCTCAGCACTTATTTCTGGAGAAGTTTGCTTTTAAAATATGGGCTTTTGTACTGGCTGTAGGCCTCCCCTCCTAGAATGAAGATCGTGTGGGGGCACTTGTGTACCAGCACCTGGACTCCTGCCTGGCTCACAGTAGGTACTCTGCACTGCCTATATGTGGTGAAGAATGAATGAATGAATGAGGGGAGGGGTGGACTTCTTTGCTTTTCTTATTAGTTGAGAACAAAGAAGGAGCCAACTTCTTTCTTTGGGCCTATTATGTATCAGGCATATGTTCTCTTTAATATTCCTCACTGTTGATATGTCCTCAAGTTTCAGGTGGGCATGTGATCTCAGAGCCAGTCATTGGCTTGTGGAAGAGAGGGATTGAGGGACTTGAGCCCCAGGACTTAGCCTAACGTTTTAGAGTCTTCTGTTCCTTTAAGCCGGAGGTAGCACTCTCATTCCATGGCTGTGAGAAATAATGAGGATGTCTCTGCATCCCCTCCAGCTCTGCATTGGGCCTGCTGTTGTTCAGGGATGGTGTTACTGACAGATAAGCACTGGTTCCTGTTGCAGTGCTGCAAATCCTTCTTTCCAACAAGTGCTAAGTATCCTGGGCTGCTCCTTGCTGAGTGGGAGACCTGTGCTCTTGGTGTGCAAAAGAACATCTCAGTTTTTAAATATTTACTGAGGTGTAACCCATACAGACAAGTACATGAATGATAGGTCCATGAGTCAATGTATTAAGACAGTGAGCATGTCTGTGCACCCACCACCATCACCCAGATCAAGCAACTAGAAGGTGGTGTGCCTCCCTCCACTCCTCCATCCTCTACAAAGGTGACTTTTACCCAGCTATGTGCCTGGGGTCAGACTGCATGTCTGCCCCTGCGCATGGCTCCGTCGCATTCATATCTACGAAGCCGTTTCATGTTGCTGCCTGTAGCAATAATCCATTCTTTTTATTTCTGTACAGTATTCTACCATTTGTGCAAACTGCCATTCTCATGAGGCTATTATGAACATACCCAGAAGTGGAGATGTGGGTCATAGGGCCCAGTCTGTTCAAGTCATCATTTTAAATGCTGGCATCTGTTACATCCTGGTGACCAGGCCACACCTGGCTCACCTGCCCTGAGCCCCCTGAGTTCCCCGTGGAAGTCTCTGTCACTGTCAATGCAGGACCAGGTCTATTGTTATCCAACCTGAGTCCTGGGACCTGCAAACCTGCCTCAGTTGTCTAGGGTGGCTCCAGAACTCTAAACCACCAGGTCTCCTATCTTCCAGGCTGGACTTGGACCTCTCATTCTTAGATCATCACATGGGCACTTGACTGCGCCATCCCCCTCCACTCACACTGCCTCAGCAGTTCCCTCTACTTCCCTTCACAGTACCTCCTCTTCCCTCACCTTCACTTAGAGACCTCCATGCATCTTCCAGGGACAGTGCAAGTGTTCCCTCTATTTGTGTCTGCCTTTCCAGGTTGGGCAGCAGAGGGAGACAAGAGCTTGAGGACCACATGAGGTGTGCACGATATCCTGCTCTGGCACTTGGCGGCTGATTGTACTTGGCCTCCGAATGGGTTCTGCATGGTTTTGGGGGATTGGAGCTGAAGCTCAGCTACTGAGGACTTATGTATGTGGGTTGTTGGAGGCACTTGATGTCACTTATCTACAACATTGCAGGGTGGACATTACCCCCATTCTAGGGATGGGAAACAGGCACAGGGTGAATAAGGAAGTAAGGGGCAGGTGAACCCTGAACCCTGTTTTTCCCCAGCCCCCCAGGATTGGAGGGACTAATTGGGGTGATGCCAAGTAGCTTGCATGGCTGTGCCTGGCACAGGGGCAGGCTCAGTTACTGGAGGGGGCATTCTTTTATTGTTTGGGGGTCACAAGACAGCCTGAGACAAGGGACTGGGTCACTGTGTAGGGGTTGGGTTGGGTTGGGGCATGTACGGGAGTGCCATATCGCATCTCCTGCCTGGTGGGATGGGGAGTGGGCAGCCCCTGTTGTATACTACAGGGAGCCTTAGACCCAGAGGCCCAGGGCTATACAGCCTCTGCACTGCTAACATGGTGGCTCTCACTCCCCAAGGCCAGCTGCTGGTGGGATGGAAACCCTGCAGGAGGTGATTTGGACCAACGGGAGTGCAGTGCTGCCCCCACCCCTGGCTCCCAACATCAGTGTGCCACATCGCTGTCTGCTGCTGCTCTACGAGGACATTGGCACCTCTAGGTAAGGCAGTCACAGCCTTGTTGGGCTAGCTGACTATGTGTGAGTGGGTTTTCCTGGTGTATGTGTTGGGGTGGGGAGAGAGAGAAAGAGAGAGGGTTGGGGGGAGAGAGAGGGAGAGAGAGAGAGGGAGGAGTGGGGATAGAATGCAGACACGTCCTCACCAGTGACCTGGTTTCTATACCTCTCCACTAGGGTCCGGTACTGGGACCTCTTGCTGCTCATTCCCAATGTGCTCTTCTTCATTTTCCTGCTCTGGAAGCTTCCATTTGCTCGGGCCAAGATCTGCATTACCTCCAGCCCCATTTTTATCACCTTCTATATCCTGGTGAGTTTACTCCAGTTGATGACAGAAAACCCAATTCCAATCGGCTTTAACAAAAAAGGGAATATTAACTGCCTCTGTAATGAAAAAGCAACTTCAAGTATGGCTGGATCCAGGGGATTAGGTGATATCATCAGGACTCTTATCTCTCTGCCTCCCTGCTCTCCTCTGGCCTTATTTCAGATGAGTTCTCCCCACATGGTGTCAAAGATAGCCAAGAACAGCTTTGAGCTAATATCTTGCCTCCCTGCCAACTCTAGCAAAGTAACTCCAGTGTAGATCTGGACTTCCTTCTGATTGGCCCACATTGGGTTCTGTGTTCAGCCCTGAGCCAATTACTGGGACTAGTTGGGAAAGAGGTATTTTGGAGTTGGGAAGTTGGGGTCAGCTCAGCCAGACCAGCAGAGAATGGTGGTACCTGGAAGAAAATTGGGGAACCTATTAGAGGGAAGACAAATGGAGTCTGGATAGGGAAAAAAATACCCACTAAACCTCCATCCATCTGTCCATCCATCCATCCATCCATCCACACATTCTGTGAGACTCTTTGGAATAGACTTCCTGCCTATTGGGAGAGCCTATATTCTCCTTATTCAGTGGTCTTGGTGGGTGTTGCCTAGGGAGAGTACGGCTGTGGTTGAGTAAGCAGCCCCAGGTGCAAGTCCAAGATGTAGGCTATCCAGCTTGCTGTCTTCAGGGCTCAGGCCTGACTGACTGGAGTCCTCCCCTCTGTGCCTCTTAGCTGTCACTACATGAGAGCCTAGTGGCTCCCTGGTCTCCTTCTTGTGGCCTGAGTCAGAACTTCACAGTCAGAGGAGTGGATAGTGGGTAGGCAGAGAGTCAGGGGAGGCTGTTGGTGATCTCTACTCTTGTGAGGTAGTATTGAATAGGGATGGGGATCAAGGCCTGCTTTCTTCTCTGTCCTCTCCCACAGCCTCTCTGACCATTTACTTGTTTGTGTATTTATTCAACAAATATTAAACACCTACTATATGTCAGGCAGATGCTCTTTCTGGGGGAGCAGGCAGGGAAAAGGGACTCAGGGCCAATTACTAGAAACATGAGGCAAGGCCAGGGGAATCAGCACTGGCCCTGCCCTCTTCCTCTTGACTTGTCATGGGGAGGAGGCAACAGTAAGTGTGCACTTAGGTAGACCACCTCCAAATTCCAGCTGTGCAGAATGAGACTTGGGCCAGCGGCTTGACCTCTTGGTGCCTCAGTGCCATCCTACAGGATGTGTGTTGGATTTGATATTGCTTGTGGCACTCCTGTGACCTCCACATGACAGTGTGCACAGCTCCTGCCCAGTGGTGGCTTGGCATATGGTAGGCACTTGGCAGTTTGTTGCTTCTGCAGCCTGCCCTGCTGAGTGGTATAGGCCTCCCAAGTCTTGGACATGGCTTTCATAGCACAAAGGACAGAGTATGTATGAATGTGGGCTCTTTTATTTGTATCTGTCAGAACACCAAACTTAAAACCCACAGAAGCCAGAAGAAATGTATTGACTGAGCAAATAATAATCCCAAGGTTTTGGGCATGGCTGGATTTGGAGGTTCCGTAATGCCATACAGCACTATCTCTAGCTCCTTCTCAGCTTGGTGTCTTTCTGATGGCCTTGTCTCTAGCAGTCTCCTCCCTTTTGTCAACCAGGCAGCCCAGCAGCTCTGGGCTTGCATCCCCTCAGCTTCCTTTCCCAGTGATTATACCTGATGTCCTGGCTGAGACTTTTACTCAACTTCCTTGGGTCCCACCCCCATCCCCAAACCAGTGGAATGGCATACAAGAATGGCCAGCCCTAGGACACAGGTCAGTCCCTGAAGCCAGGAGTAGTGGGGTCAGCCTCTCCCCCCAAACCATGTGAAGGAAGAGGATGGGAGAAAAATGAGGCTGTTACCAGAGGAAGGATACTAGGCTGACAAAAGCCACAGATACACAGGCACTTCTGAAAAACCTACTCCTGTGCGCCTTCCCTGTGAAGAGGGTCTGTGATGCCTCTTCTCTGTGGCCTCCTTTCCTCCAGCCCCTGCATCTCAGAATTAAAACCATCAATATGACAAGACCAATAGCAGATGTGGACCTTGACCCTACTAGGTGTCAGGCACACTTTTACATTGATTTACCCCGTCAACCCCACTACTGATCAGATGCAGTAAGTGCTATTATTACTTCTATTTTATAGATGGGGAAACTAAGGCATGGAGGTACAGGTGATTGCCTGAGATCACAGAGGCAGGAAGCAGCAGAGCTTGGATTTGAACCCAGTCAGTCTGGTTCTACCATGTCACTAAACTAACCATTCCATAGCTGGGACACTGAGGCCAAAGAGGGGAAGACCAGGCCAGTGGAGGGTGGTCTCCCCATCTCCCGACTTGTTTAGTTTGGAGTCCTTCCACTCTTAAGGAATCAGAACTATTGCAGATGTGAAGTGTGGGTTTGCTGTCCCTGTGATTCCCAGAGGCCTCATTCCCCAACTCCACAACACCCCCCTCTCACCCACCAGGTGTTTGTGGTGGCGCTGGTGGGCATCGCCCGGGCTGTGGTCAGTATGACGGTCAGCACCTCGGATGCTGCAACTGTTGCTGATAAGGTGTGGCTGGGCCTGTTGACAAGGGGGGTGCTGGGCACTGGGGAGATGGGTGATGGGGCCCCCAGGCTGACACTCTACCTACTCTGTGTCCAGATCCTGTGGGAGATTACCCGCTTCTTCCTGTTGGCCATCGAGCTGAGTGTGGTTATCCTGGGCCTTGCCTTTGGTGCGTCTGCTGCTGGGGCCAATATTCTTCCTGCTCTTCCCTGGCTGGGGTCAATCCTACCACAGTTACCTGGGCTGAACTCCGCTGACTTACCAGCATGTTTCTTCCAGGTCACCTGGAGAGCAAGTCAAGCATCAAGCGTGTGCTGGCAATTACTACTGTGCTGTCTCTGGCCTATTCTGTCACCCAGGTAAGAGGGGTTGGGTGGGGCAGGGTAGCCTTGGGGGCTCCCTGGAGGAGGCCTACAACCAGCAAGGGCCAGGTATCCACTGCCTCCTGGTCCTGGATAAAGGTTTGAATGTTTATCAGGTGCAGTATCCTCAAATTTTAAGTGTATCTAAGGAATCACCTGGTGTGCTTATTAACAAGGCAGGTCCTGGAGGCCCTTCCCAGATTCCCATTTGATAGGGTGGTGTGAGGTGGGGTGGGGGAGGGGAGGATGCCTATCCCCTGCGGTTTTAACAAGAAGCTTAGGTAGAAGAATGTAGGTCTACTGAGCCCTGTATCCAGAGGCCTCTTTCTTAGATTGGGACAGGGATTGCTCCTTGCCCAGCTCTGTTCCCTGTCCCATGCTAGGCCTGTGCTGGGTGCTGGAGCTAGAATGGGCAGGGTTTGGTCAGAGAGCAGGCTGGAGCAGGAACCTCTGGGGGCCAGGCTGGGGCTGGGCTTGGTGTGGTGGAGAGCATCTGGGGCTTGTATTTGGGAAGGCCACAGGGAGGGGACTTTCCAAGTAGCCGAAGCCTGAGAGGCTCTCTCCTCTCTGCCCCTGCAGGGGACACTGGAGATCTTGTACCCTGATGCCCATCTTTCAGCTGAGGACTTTAACATCTATGGGCATGGGGGCCGCCAGTTCTGGCTGGTCAGCTCCTGCTTCTTCTTCCTGGTGAGGCAGAGGTTGGGCTCCAGGCCTGCGTGCAGTGCTGGTGGCTGGGTTGGTTGAGGCCTGGCCTAGCTCTGGGCCTGGTGCTCCTCAGCACCTTTCTCAGCCCCTGTCTGTCTCTGCAGGTGTACTCTTTGGTGGTCGTGCTTCCCAAGACCTCTCTGAAGGAGCGTATCTCCCTGCCTTGTGAGCTGCTCTGGGACACTGCTGGTTGCAGGGAGGGAGGGGGCAGTCTGTTTGGGCCAGCTGGAGAGCCCTGGGTGGGAGGGAGGGAGGGAAGGAGAGCTGCCCCCGGGAAGATGGATCCCAGTAAGGCACTTAGGATGAAGTGGGGATGAACTGTGAGGAGAGGGCAGGACCTCACGCCTCCCACCTCCCAGCACGGAGGAGCTTCTATGTGTACGCAGGCATCCTGGCGCTGCTCAACCTGCTGCAGGGGCTGGGAAGCGCGCTGCTCTGCGCTGACATCATCCAGGGGCTCTGGTATGGAGGCTGGGGGAGCTGGGACTGGGAGGCCCCGCCTTCTTAGGAGGTCCCGCCCAATGAGGCCTGCTCTGACCTGCCCCCTCCCCCAGCTGTGTGGATGCCACCACGTTCCTCTACTTCAGCTTCTTCGCACCCCTCATCTACGTGGCCTTCCTCCGGGGCTTCTTCGGGTGAGTCCTCCTACAGGGGCCGTGGGACTGGTGGGCTGGAGGTCTTGGCAGAACTCGGGCCTTACCCGCCCACTGTCGAGGGTTGGAGGGCTCCGGGAGCCCCCGTGTGGCTGCAAGTGGAACCATGCCTTCTTCCTGTGCTTGTGCACCTGCATGGTATGATGGCCTGTAGGGCTTCCCTGCTCCAGATGCAGGACAGACAAGGTAGAGTGTATATGTGTACACATGTGAACACATAAATCTATATACATAGGTACATACACACAAATACATGTGTACTACACATGTGTGCATATCTATGCACACATGTATATAAATTCATATATGCACACATATATAACTGCATATGCCTATATACACATAAATACATATACATACACATACATATACACTTTCTCCACAAGAGAGACTGGCTATGCACATTGTTTTGCACTGCTGTTTTTAATTTAAGAATAGATTAGCTCATTCATTTCTTTAGCATACATTCACTGTGCCCGGCACAGCTGTAGCCACAGGTACAACTGGCAACAAAATATACACAAATTCTTATGCTCATGGAGCTTGTATTTTAGCTGGGGGTGACCGGGCAGAGGAGCAGGGTTGGGGGAGTCCAGTGTGTATTTGAGCATGGGATGGGGTTCACTTTTGTTCAAATGTGTGTTTGGAGGTGTGTTAGGGAGATGGGTTGCTGATGACATACAGGATTAAGGGTCAGACCCCAGACCTCTGAGGTGGTGGAAGTTCAAGCATTTTCCCCCAACCCCACCCTTCCTCACTTGCCAGGTCTGAGGGTGGGGTGGAGGAATCTTACTCCTGAATGGGAAATCTGGGAGAGAGGGCTTTAGAGGTGGAGTGAGAAGGACTAGATTGATTGCAGCCTATCCTCGATATGGCCTCAGGCTCCTGTTTATAAATTAGGTTCAGTGCTTTCTCCCTTGGAAAGTAATTCTGAGGATTGAGGGATTTGGTGAGTTCAGAGTGGGTAGTTAAAAGCTGCAGGGGTGAAGGTCACAGCCAATGCTTGCTGAGCACATTGGGCCAGGTACTGTTTTATGCTGTTCACCCTCCACAAAGAGCCTCTGCGGTTGGGGTGATTGCACCCATTTTGGGTGAGAAAGCAGGCCCAGAACCTTTTACACAAGCACACACAGCCAGGAGGAGGCGGGTTTTAGTCATGTTGGACTCCATAGTTCAAGAAATAGGTACCTCAGGTTGGGTGTTGGGCAGCCGTTAGTACATATCCTCCTGGTCTTATGGTCTCATTGCCCAGTGAGGGAGGTTCCTTCTGGATTCAAAGAGTAAGTTCCCCTGCCCATCTGTCTTCTCTACCAGCTCGGAGCCCAAGATCCTCTTCTCCTACAAATGCCAAGTGGATGAAACTGAGGAACCAGACGTGCACCTGCCCCAGCCCTATGCTGTAACACGGCGGGAGGGTCCAGAGGCAGCAGGTGCTGCCAGCACACATTTCGACTCAGCCGGTGGGGTGTCCTACCTGGATGACATCGCTTCCATGCCCTGCCGTATGGGCAGTATCAACAGCACAGACAGTGAGCGCTGGAAGACTCTCAATGCCTGAGTGCGGTTGTCCTGGTTGGAAAGAGTGCTGGGGCCCATGGAGAGCAGATGGGAGAGGAGGCCAGGTAGTGCAGAGTCCCTGGAGGAAGAGAAGGTCATGAGACCTTGTGTGGGTGGCAGCAATGTGCAGGCCCTGTTCTTCCCACTGGGCCCCTAGTTCCCCTCAGCCACCTCTGCTCTAGCTGCCCCTCTCCCTTCCACCTGCCCTTGCCCTGCTCTGCAGCATGGCCCAGACTTTGATCTCCTAGGGCCAGGCTTGGCTAGACTAGCTGAGGGCACTTCTTTTCTCCCAAGGAGAAAGTCTGGGCACCTAGGACTGACCTGGCCCCCTCCCTATAGCACTTTGGCCTTCTTAAAGCCCACTCTGGCAGGTGGGCTGAAGAGTGTATAGTTTCTTGATGTATTTTTTAATAAAAATGAAAAGGAGTAAAAGGTGTTGCTGTGCAGATTCTGCAGGAATACTGGGTCTGGTTCCTTTTAGGAGCTCAAGGGCCAGGGTGTTCAGATGTCCTGGCAGATCCCTCTGCATCCTGAGCCCAGGGAGGTCCAACCAAGGAACACTGCTAGCAGGTAGGCCCTGCTGGCTACTCTGGAATGTGGAGTGAAATCCAACCCTAGCCATCCCCATTTGAGTGGAGGAGACAAATGTGGAAAAAGATTTGTGTTTCTGTGGGCTTTTTTGTTGCCCTGTTGAAGAGTGTAGGGGTTGGAATAAACTCTTTGGTCCTGTCCTATCTCTCCTCCTTCTGCTCCATTGACTTGAGCCAGCCACTCCCTCCTGCAGCTCCAGTTTTACCCTCTGTAAAAGGGGATAAGAAGCCCTGTCCTGCAGGAATTTTGTAAGGACTAGAAAATAGTGTGAATGACTGGCATTTGGGAATATAACAATAATAATAGTATATTATTTTTAGTCTCTAGAACAGAGCTTGGCACGCAGTAGGCACTCAGAAGACAGGATACTGGGGGATGATATTCATAATAAGAATGGATGCAATGAGGTAAAATGGGGAAAGTCAGAGTAAAACAATGGGTTGGGAAAATGAAAATAAGAGGAAGATTCCATGTGCACATATTGCTGCTGGTATAGCTAACTTTGGCTTTGAGTTGTTTGGCAGCCAGAGGAAGAAGGCAGTTATAATTCTGTAATTCCCACTGTCAGAAAGGAGGAGGTCTTAGCTGGGGCTGGGAGTATTGAGGGTCACGCCTGGCACTCACCTCCACTGCTGCCCCTTTTCTCAGGATTGCATGAGAGCACCAGCTCCAACACAGCTTGTGACAGTGGGGACAATGTGCCAAGCTCCCCAGGACCCTGGGCCCAGAGGGCTGACAGTGGCATGGGCATGGCAAGGGCAAAGGCATAGCTAGCTAGCCAGGCTCCCAGTTGAGGGGACCCCTGAACTGCCGGAGGATCCTGGCAGGATTCTCCACTTGGTACACTTTGCTATGACCTCACAGCATTTGAAGAATCCTGTTGGGTGAGAAAGGAAAGCCTGTGGGTGTTGGAGGCCACATAGGGCAGGGGTGGGGGTTGACAGTCAAATCCAGAGTTGGGTTCAACATTGGGAGACTTTGTTGCTTACACAATCTAAGATGTCATAGTGACAGCCTAGTTTACTCAGTGAGATTACTGAGTACACAGCCAAAGTCCTCAGGGAGGTGTGAGCAGAAGAAAAGAGGTAAGTTAGAAGCCTGCTGCTTTTTTGTTCTGACTTTAAAGTTGTTTGTTTCTTTAAATAAGTAATACATGTAGGTGGCAAAAAAAAAGTTCATGCAACAAGGGTTATACGGTAGGAGGTGAATCTCTGTGACTTTGACATTCAGTTTTCCACCCTGCCTCCCAGAGTCACTGTGAGGCTGGGGGTGGGTGGGTGGGGGTCTCTGTAGTCTTGTGGAAGTAGGTGTATGTGTGTGTGTATTACCCCTGGTGTGGGAATGTAAATGCTCTGTAGCTTGTTTTCTCCACTTGATAATTGATCTGATAGTGATCATTCACTTTGGCAGCGGCATGTATAATTATGGACACGTGGCAATTTATTTAACCAGTCCCCTCAGGATAGGCTTTTGTTTCTAATATATTTGGCAACAACAAACAATGCAGCAACAAAAATTCTTATAAATAAGCTTTTGGTAAGTCATGTAAGTATAATTACTAGAATACACAATCTTAATTAAATAGTTTTATTTAGTCTTATAGTCTTCTGGCAGGGATTAATAGCTATTTTCCAATATGTACTCTCCTTTTCCTCCACTGTAATAGAATCCCTGATTTTTAGCTGGATACACAGCTGCCTGGAATAAAGACTATATTTTCCAACTTTCCTTGCAGGTGGGTGTGGCCATGTGACTAAGTTCTGGCTAAAGGGATGTAAGTGTGCATGCAACTCCCTCAGAAAGAGAGTAAGCCCTGTTTCCTGCTAAACTGGGCTGTGGTTGCAATGGCTGGAGTGTTGTGACCGTTTGAATCATGGGGTTATCTTGGGAATGTAAGCCTCCCATGACAGTGCAATAAGATAAAAGGAGCTCATGTTCCTGATATGTGGTGCATTCATTACAGCCCTGGGTCTCCTGCCTTCAGGTGATTTTCTGAACATGAGAGAGAAATAAACATCTCTTGTTTAAATTACTTTGAATTTTTTCTTATAGTTGAACCTAATCTGAACCAACACACCTTTCATAAAGGCTGGACTAGTCTAGTTTTAACTCCTGCCAGAACAACCTAACCAACACTGTGTGCTGTTCAAATTTTCCAATCCTCCTGAGGAGCCCTATTAATGTATGTTCTGCTTGGATCACATCTTGTGTGCTGTGCCTGGGTGGGAGCAGACATCATGTAGAAGAAGGGCCAGGATGTGCAGGTTCTGGCAACTGCAATATGATGATGGAGTTCACCAAATATGGCCCAAGTTCCAGTCTTACCTCCTCAATGCTGCTGCTCGTGGGCTGTGGACCTTGGGTAAGTCAAATCCTTTCATAACCCTCAGTGTCCTCATTAGTGACTTGAGGTAGCAGATGACTGGTTGCTACCTGATACCCATTTTTCCTCCTTTGGTAACCACACCCTGATGTTTTGTGAGTTAGTGAAGCACCCAGGTGAAAGGTACCTCCATTGCAGTCACTCATGTAACTAAGTTCTGGCCAATGGGATGTTAACAGAAGTAGGAGAGACATTTTAGTAGAGACTGCTTCAAAGGTGCTGACTCAGCTAGATGTACTCTTTTGTCCTGCCTTTCTCCTTCCTGCTTTGTGGAATGCAGATATGATAACTGATTCTCCAACAGGTATATTAGATGATGAGGTGACTTTGGAAAGCTGTTCAGCAAGAATGATCAAATACAGGGGTTCCCAACCCTCAGGCCACAGACTGCTAGTGGTCCGTGGCCTGTTAGGAACCAGGCTGAACAGCAGGAGGAGAGCAACAGGCAAGTGAGCTAAGCTTCTTCTGTATTAACAGCCACTCCCCATCACTTGCATTACCACCTGAGCTCTGACTCCTGTCAGATCAGCGGCAGCATTAGATTCTCATGGGAGCATGAACCCTAATGTGAACTGTGCATGTGGGGGATCCAGGTTGCATGCCCCTTATGATAATCTGTCCCTACTGTTAATGGTGATGCTGTACCAGCATTAGACTGCTTCCAACAGACTTCTTTTACACGAGACAAACTATCTTGTTTACTTGTTTATGGCAAACCCAGTCCCAACTGAAACATGTGAGGATGATGGTATGCCTACCCCCATGGTCATTTAAGGGAGACAGCATAATTTTTCAAAAAAAAACTAATTGTGTTTTTTTTCTTTCTGAACTTCATCCTTCTCCCATGTCAGCAGGAGTTTGGTTTAGGGCTTTCTTGCCCAATGAACTTTGAAGCTGGTGGATGATTTCCTGACTTTGTTTTCAAATGCCTAGGGTTATAGAGGGCAGCAGGGGCTTATAGAAAGAAACAGGTGGGCACTCCCTTGGGTCTGAGGTCTGTGTGACCCAGAGCATTACTCTGTCCTGGCATGGTAATGGTAGAGCCATGTCAAAACAGAGCCTCTGTCCCTGAGGACCTCCATGAGAAGAGTGCTTCTGCTAAGCTGATCAGAATACATAACTGAATAAAAACTAAACCTTGTCCTTTAAGCTCTAATGTTTGGGGTTGTTTGTTGCTGCAGTATATCCTGCCTGATGCGAGGGTTAACAGAGATAGGCCACTTGGTACACAGTAGGTGCTCAGTTCATTTGGTTTCCAATAAATAGGGAGAGTAGGACCTCAGCTGGGAACAAGGAACATCTCTGAATTTCCAGGATCATTCTCTCATCTTCTGCCTTATGGGCCTCATTTTCAGACCTCACATCATTCTGTCAGCGTCACACAGAAGTTGTCCCACCCATTTGTGGCTTCCCTTCCTCAGAGATACCTGGGCCAGGCTTATGACCCAAACACCCCAACTTTTCCCCTTTCTTCAGGTTCCAGCAGCCTCACCTCTTTGGGGACCGTGCCTATGTGACCTTGGGGAGGAGTTAATGCATTGTGGTGGCACAGGCTTGTTTTTGGAGATGGGGACTGTGAAGTTAAGGAAACACTGACATCCATGGATAATATTTATTAGAGCATCTCCAGTACCCTTAGCTGAGCTACCTCCTGGAATGCTGACATGGGAAGCATTGTCTCTTCCTTGACAGGGTGTCACTGACAAGCTGCCTGGACTTTGTAGTACCAGGCCCTGAGCCCCAGAGAGTCAGGCATGCTCTCTCCTAGGGAGGAGGAGAGTCACCCCTCTTAGAGCATCTAGCTTTCTGGGCTGGTTTCAAACATCATTCAGGTTGCCAGCATCTGCCACCTGGGCTGTCTAGCACCATGTCACTGAGTCTGTGGCAGATGGGCTGCTTGAGAGAACTCCTGCTTCCACTTTTCCCTGCAGACCGTCCTCCACAGGGCAAGCTGTCCCAGGAGGGCACAGCCATTCTGCCTCCCCAGGGCAGCCTGTTCCAGGGGGCCACAGACAGCCCAGAAAAGCAGCTGCAGAACCACCAGAATGGGAGCCACAGCCACCAGCAATGTGTGTCTTCAGTCTAGGAAGTGGGTTTGTAGAGAAACAAGGTGTCAGAGATACACACTTGGTTTTAAGCCCCAGTGAACAGATTGGTGTGAGTGGCCTGGAGCAGATTGGTGGTCTCAGTGCGCCGGAAATGACCCACATTCCCCAGAACTACAAAAACCGAGACCTAAAGGACATAGGTCCTAAGTTCCTTGTGTCCCTGGGGATTTGTACATGGACTCTACCCCTAGCCCCAGCCCAGTGGGGCAGGGGCAAGGTAAGCCCTTCTGGACTGCATGGGGTTGCTGTGGCTCAGAGGGCCAGTCTCCTTTTAGAGCCAAGTTACCCTCATTCATACCTGTGGGCCATCCAACAGAGATCATTCTGCTACAGTCCTGGTAAGTAATCTGTAAGTCAGGTATTCTTCACTGATTCCCATTTTACAAATGAGTACTCCAAGGCCCAGAGAGCTTGTGGGAAGTGGAGCTGGGATGTGGGCCCAGGGGAGAGAAGATATCCACACTGCACCCCCAGTAGCACTGAGTGTGGAAGGTGTGAACTGGAGCTGGTGTCAAATCAGAGGAAGTCAGAGCCATCTGGAGGGGCCCTATGTCAGAACTGAAGGATGTTGGTTGGTTATCCCAGGAGATAATGACAGTTGTTTGTCATCCAGAGGACTGTGGTTTTAGTAGTTCTAGATACTCTATGTGGGTTACATAGTCCCATGCTATTAAGACATACACTTCACGGATGAGGAAGCTGAGGCATAGAGAAATCCTATGGTTAGGGCAGGATAAGGTTTCTCTATCCACTGTATACCCCATGGCCAAGACTCACAGAAACACCTGCATAGAAAAGTTTCCAAGCTTTGCCTCTGGGACCACTGCAGGTGAGGAAACTGCAGCCACTCCACAGCCAGTCTGTGGATGCAGAGAAAACCCCCAAAGGATTGCCAGGGAGGGGATAGAGAGCTTCCTGGCATTTATGGCAGAGTGGGGTCCAGAATGCACACCTTGTGGGCATGGAGCAGACAACCCAGTTCCAGTGCCAGCTCTGCCTTTCCCTCACATGTAACTGGCAGGGCCCCTTGTTTACTCTGCCTTGGTTTCCCCACCTGTAATTTGGCACTGATTAGGCCTCCTAGGCCTCAATGGAGCTTCTTAACCCAGTCCTGTGCAGGGACTGGCACGGAGCAGCTTCTCCATCTAGGGGGCTGCCTACTCTGTTTCTAAGCAGGACCTTGGCAGGGGTCCGGGTGGGGAACGCTGGGGCTGCTGGTGGGAATGCTTGTGTAATTGCTCCTGTATATAAGGAGGTATTGCTGGCCCCAAGTGTGGCCAGTGTTTTATTTCTCATATTGTTGGGTGCTGGTGACTCAGCTGAATATATCCAGCAAATCAAGACCCACGTCACCTGCTGTGAAAAATGTTTAAAGCTGCTTCAGTCAAGCACTCATTCAGTGCTCTGGCACACTCTGGAATGCAAAATCAGTTCTGCTCTGGGCTGAAGGGCATTCTGGGGAAGACAGGCCTGATTCTAGGTGGAAAATGTGAGCGCCACCCAGGATGAATGTCCCTCCTCTTGGGCTGGGCTGTCATACCGTGCCCTGCCCCTAGGGTTTGTGTGGGGTGACTGCCCTCTTTTGTAGTTATTCAAGCAGCCCTCCACCCTAAAAGGTGGCCTTCTGGTAGGCTTCTACTCTTGTCCTCACATTCTAATTTCAAACATTGACTCTCATCACCCTCAAAAACACAAGAGCCCAGGGCTTGCTTTAAAAAAATTTTTTTAATTAGTCAGAATTTAAATATTAGATTTCACATACATTTCCAGATATTTGGTTTCTCAAAAAAATAAAAAAATCACAAGATGCAACAATCACAAATTGAGACATTTTCTTCTTAGTGTTGACAGGTCCCTTGACCTGCACCAATCATCTGTCTTCTCTACCTGGCCCCAGTATGTATGAGAATTGAAATATCTGAAATTCTATTGGCACAGCATTGAAGTGACATTTCCCAGGCTTCGTCCCCACTTGTGTCATTCCACAATCATTTCCTGAGCACCTACTGTTTCTCGGTCCAGACACAGCAATCAAGAAAACAAATTACAACCTCACATTGTTGAGCTCTTGTGGCAGATTAGTCTACTGACAACCCCATTCTCACTTTCATGGACTGGCCCTCCTGCATTCTCAGGGCCCCACCTTCCCCTAGTTCACAAGTGGGCCCAGGCCTAGTCCATGAGAGGCTGCAGTAATTGGCTCAGGGATGCAAGTGAGATTTGGGCCTAGCCAATCAGAATCACCAGGTTGCTGCTGGACCTTGAGAACAAGACTTCTCTTTCTTCAGAGTTGGCTGGACTGGTGGAATGTTGTCTGCAATTGCTGTTACATCTTTGTTAACACCTTTCTGAGATGAAGCCAGCCCAAAGTACAGCAGAGCTGAGACAGGGAACAAAGCACAGAAGCGAATACCCAGCGCCTGGACCCATCTGTGTTTGAGTGTGGTCCTGCTGGGTTTCCAGGCACAGGATCCAATGCAGCTCCTTTTTAGCCCAAGCCAGTCTGAATCAGGCTTCTGTGCCTTGTGACTAGAAGATCCCTGATGAATGTGAATGAAGAGGGAGTTACACTGGGGAGATGCTTGGCAGCCAAAGGCATACAGAAAGAGACCCAGCTCTGCCACAAGATCCTTTTGCAATGGAAATTCTGGGTGGGCTTGGAGGGGGAACCCAGTATTAGAGAAATGAAGTGGGGAAGAGTAGAAGGACATTTTGGGGGGCAGAGGAACCCTATGAACAAAGGCTGCTAGAATCAGTATTGATTTTAATGAGAGAGAGGACTCCTGGCATCTTGGTTCAAACAGAATCCAATGTCTTATTCGTAATTTTTTCTTTCTTGCAAATGGCAACAAACTTCTTATTGTTTGATCCAGAAATTCTTGAAAATAACATGTCACATTAATATTATCTACAGAGTGAGAAATAATCACATATGACCTTCCATCATGGGCCTTGGAACCTTCAAGGGGATGTAGATCCCATTTTACAGGACACAACAGCCAGGCCCAAAGGCTCTGTACAAATAACCCTTCTAAGGACACTTTTGTACAGACAGAAAGTAGAACAGGAGTTTACACTTTCATATCAGTCTCCACACTGAAGAGGAGAACATATACACATTTTTTGGTGAACGTTCTCAATTGCCCACTTATTGGAACAAGCTTTGTGATTCTGAAGAGTGTGTTTTTGCAGCTGTAGGGGAATGGGAACATTTTCCTTCTTATCTTGCTGAGATTTCTTTTACCAGGATAGTAAAGGCTTAGAGTTTTCAAGGCTTAGTGCTGACATTTTGTTATTTGGCAAGAAGAGGGAAAAAAAAAAGGCAGGGTCAACAAGTTTGAACTGTAGACTCTGGAAAGAAAAGAGTAGAAGAGGGTTAGCAAGTAAGGGACTTGGGGCATCTGTTGCCTGCATCCATGGTGAGAGACAGCAGGCTCTGAGTGTGCTTTGAGGAGCAGTCACTATCTGTGGATACATCCCGACCCAAGGTGCTTAAATACAGAGATTATTTTCTCCTGATGAAGTGAGGTCCGGAGGCAGCAGTCCAGGGTTCATGCCATGCTCCATGATCTCATCAGTGCCCTGCTCCATCTACATTTATGCTCTGCTATCTTAGTCTTGGCTCCCATCCTCAGGGTGGCCTTGCCATCACACAATGGCAGCTGTAGTTCCAGCAGTCCTGTCCTCTCTAGTGTTATGTAGGAAGATGGAAAAAGGGCTGGGGTGAACAGTGAAAAGAAACTGTACTGTCAGTTGTCACACTTCTGTTTGAGAAGTTTTCCCATAGGCTTCTTTTAGTAACTCGCTTTCATTTCACCTTGCTCACTAAAAATTGTTGATTTGGCCACCACACTGTAAGGGATCCTGGCATATGCAGGGGTTTTTTGTTGTTGTTTTGAGCTGGTCACATGCTGCCCCCAATAAATCAGTAAGGAAGAAAGAAAGTGGATATTAGGGAGGCATCTGGCCATCTTCGCTACATGTACTCAAGAATGTGAAGAATCAGCAAATGAACTAACTGGTGGTCCACATATCACCAGCTTATCACAATTTTACACTTTCCCACAGTCACTCAAATAGGTATTTTTTTTAAAGATTTTATTTATTTTTAGACAGAGGGGAAGGGAAGGAGAAAGAGAGGGAGAGAAATATCAATGTGTGGTTGCCTCTTGCACTCCCCACACCAGGAACCTGGCCTGCAACCCAGGCATGTGCCCTGACTGGGAATAGAACCAGTGACCAGACTCTGCCTCTCCGTCTGGCACTCAATCTGCTGAGCCACACCAGCTAGGGCCAAATAGGTATTTTTAAAACAACTTTATGAATTTAAAATCACAGATACAGTGAAACCCTCCATGTGAACTCCCTAATTCCCTCCCCTGACTCCCACAGCAGGTAACCATTATCCTACTATCTTGAATTTTGTGTTTATCAATGCAGCAAATGGACATGTATCTGTGAACAATGTGTAACAATTGCTTTAAATTAATCAAGTGGGTGCATACTGATCCTTTTCTTCCACAAGTTGCTTTTTTTTTCATTTGATTTTGTTTAAGGGACTTAACTATGTTGATACTGCTAGCTACTGTATATATAAACATCACTTATCAATTCTGTCAGACAGGTTGTTTCCAAACTCTGAAAGCAGACGACATTGTGATGCACAGCCTTGTGTCTGACTTTCTGGTTTACTCATGTGTGGGGAAAAGCTCTTTCAGCTGTATCTGGGGGAAAAAAACAGCTGGTGTCATGGGCTATGCATCTTCAACTTCACTCGCTATTGCCAGAGTTTCCTTCCAAGTGTCACAGCCATTGCTGAAACAGGGAGGTAGCATACACGAGGGCATAATTTCAGAACAATTACATACTCTCCCTTTCGAGTACCTGCGTGTCTCATCCACAGTGATTATCAAGAACATAGAGAGTGGGTCCATAAAACAAATCTTTTTTAAAGTACTTTTTATTGATTACACTATTACAGTTTTCCCAATTTTTCCCCCTTTGTCCCCCCTCTTCCCTGCTCCCCCCAACCCTCTCACGCATTCCCTTCCGCTTAATTCATGTTCCTGGGTTGTACATATAAGTTCTTTGAGGCTTCCGTTTCCTATACCATTTTTTATCTCTCCCTGTCTATTTTATGCCTACCAATTATGCTTCTTCTTCCCTCTACCCTCCCCCCCCCATTTCTCCCTTCTCTCTCCCCACTGAAATCCCTCCTTGTGATGTCCATTTCTCTGATTTTGTTCCTGTTCTAGTTGTTTGCTTAGTTTTTGGTTTTCTTTTAGGTTAATTTGTTGATAGTTGTGAGTTTGTTGTCATTATACTGTTCATATTTTTTATCTTTTTCTTAGATAAGTTCCTTTAACATTTCATATAATAATGGCTTGGTAATGATGATCTCTTTTAACTTGACCTTATCTGGGAAGCACTTTATCTGCCCTTCCATTCTAAGTGATAGCTTTGCTGGATACAGTAATCTTGGATGTAGGTCCTTGCCTTTCATTACTTCAAATACTTTCCAGCCCCTTCTTGCCTGCAAGGTTTCTTTTGAGAAATCAGCTGATAGCCTTATGGGCTCTCCTTTGTAGGTAACTGTTTCCTTTCCTCTTGCTTCTTTTAGGATTCTCTCTTTGTCTTTAATCTTGGGTAACTTGATGATGATGTGCCTTGGTGTGTTCCTCTTTGGGTCCAATTTCTTTGGGACTCTCTGGGCTTCCTGGACTTCCTAGAACTCTATTTCCTTTGACAGATTGGGAAAATTTTCCTTCATTATTTGTTCAAATAAGTTTTCAATTTCTTGCTGCTGTTCTTCTCCTTCTGGTACCCCTATAATTTGGATATTGGAAAGTTTAAAGTTGTCCCAGAGGTTCCTAATCTCTCTTCAATTTTTTGAATTCTATTCTTCATTTTGTTCGGGTTGGATGTTTAATTCTTTCTTTTGTTCCAAATTGTTGATTTGAGTCCTGGTTTCCTTCCTGTTACTTTTAGTTCCCAGAATATTTTGCTTTTTTTCACTTTGGTATCTTTCATTTGTTCTTTCATTTTTTGACCAAGCTTAATCAGTTCTGTGAGCATTTTGATTACCAGGGCTTTAAATACTCCATCAGATAGGTTGGCAATCTCCTCATTGCTTAGTTCTGAGGTTTTGCTATGTTCTTTTCTTTGGGTCATATTTCTTTGTCTTGGGGCAGTTGATAGGTTGTAAGGGGGCGGGGCCTTAGGTATTCACCAGGGCAGGGCAACCCTCTTTGCTGTGCTGCCTGTGTGGGAGGGGCCAGAGAGGGAACAAAGCAGCTTGCCTGTTTGTCTCTAGCGCACTTTCCAACAGACTTTCCAACCGACTCTCTTGTGAGACTGGAAGTATCTCTCACCTCAGAAACCCCAGCCTGAGCCCACACTCATCTCTGAGTCTCAGTTTTCCCCTTAAGTCAGTCCCTTCCGCACTGCTCTTGGGGCTCAGCAGTCAGCCCTGAGCCTCAGCTGCCTTGCCTTACCAGTCTGGTTGTTGTGGTTGATGTCTTCTTTAATTTCTTGCTTGTTGGAGTTCCATGCAGTTTGATTTTCTGGCACTTTTGGTTTATTGATTTTAGATTGGTTGTTATCCTCTTTTTGGTTTTGTGAGGAAGCAAAGGGTTTCTACCTAACCCTCCACCTTGGCCGGAACTCATTCCATAAAACAAATCTTGATGAGGTCTGTATTTAGTTGGCTCAAGCATGACATCTGATACATTGGTGTAAAAAAACTGTGTAGAAGCCAGCTCAAGATTCATTTACACATTTAAAATGTTTTATTTGGAAATTTAATGCACACCCAATTTTGAATATCTTTTACTTTGTTTCCTGCTGTCACGTTTTATATGTAAAGAAAGTGTCATCTTTTTCACTGTGCTTTATGGAGGTTGCCCCTCCACCCCTTCCTTTTCTTCTCATCCAGATAAGCCATGATTTGCAAAAGTGGGAAGTTCAGCCCTGAAATGCCAGCTGGTTAGGTCTTTGCATTTGTGGCTCATTCTGCTTGGAATGCTTCTGCTTTTCCTTCATGGTTAATCCCTATTTATCCTCCAGCCTCTGCTCAAACACTAGACTTTCTTGACCTGCCAAGGAAGATAGGCACCCCTTCTACCTATACTCAGGTGTTTGCTGAACAGATGCATATATAGTTCCTGCTATGGGCTAGGCACTGCTCTAAGGTACTTCACCACCAATGACCTGTTTAATCCTCCTAGCAAATGAAAAGGGAAGGGGCTGCTATTATCCTTACAGATGATAAAACTGAGGCTTAGAGAAGTTCAGTGACTTGGGCATGCTCACCCCACTGATAATTGGGAGGGCTGTGATTCAAAACCAGGCCACCTGGCTCCACAGCCATGCTCTTAGCTGCTGTGTTATGTTGTCCCTCCTTCATTCATCACCCTTTGTAATGCACTATTTATTTGTTATATTTGATTATTATTATCTCTTCTAGGGTACCCAGCACAAGGCCTGCTCCTTTGAAGTCGCTCAATATACACTGATTGATTGAATGTAAACATTTTTTTTCCTTTAGGTGATCAAAATATGCACTTCACCCTAAATTTCTTTTATGGACTGAAGTGATATGAGGCTAGGGGAAGTCTGAAGCCCTAGACCAGACCCTCAGAACAGAGCACTGATAGATGATGGATGCTCAGAGGGCAGAGGGCAGAGACAGGTCACCCTAGACTTGCCAGTGGACAGAGATACTAATTCTGCCAGAGGGAGCCAGTGAAGGCTTCCCTGAAGAAGGAACTTTGGGTTAAGTTTTGCAGAATGAATAGAGTATGCTGAAGCACAGAAATCTAGCCTGATAGGACCTGGGTTTGGAAGTGTTATCACCTGTGGTGAAGGTTCACTTTCAGCCTCAAATGACCTCCCTTCATTCAGGTTGGGAGGAACCATGCAGGAAAATAGGAACAATGGTGGGACATTTACAGATGTCTGTGTACCAGTGAAAGAGTCAAATGTTTTCTACTCACCCCTTTTACAAAATCCTTCAGTGTGCTTTGCAAAGAAAAGCAAGTCAAGCCTTGGCTGGGTGGCTCAGTTGGTTAGAGTGTTCTCCGTGCACCAAAAGTTGCGGGATTCATCCCCAGTCAGGGCATATACCTAGGTTGTGGTTTTGATCCCTGGTTGTGGTGTGGACAGGAGGTAATGAATGGTGTTTCTCTCTCGCATCGATGTTTCTTTCACACATCAATGTTTATCTCTCTTGCTCTCACTCTCTCCCTTCCTCTCTCTCTAAAATCAATAAACATATCCTCGAGTAAGGATTAAATAAAAATAATTGAGACTTCTTAAAAGAAAAAAGAAAAGCAAGTCAAACTTTGTTCTCTGATTTCTCTCACTTGAAACCATGCTTCTCCCCTCCTAGCTACTTTCCTATTGTGTGGCTGGAAGCCTTTTGGATTTCTGGCAAGTCTCCGAGACCGCAGCTATCCTTGGAGTGAGGTAACTAGTGAGAATAACTGGCTGCTGACCTCTTCATTGTTGGCTTGCATGAGGGCAGATGTGGGCAGGGACACAGTGATCAAAGCTGGGATCTGGGGGGTGCTTTTAGAATTGGGCTGAGTGGAGCAGGAGGGCCACTTCTAACCTCTGGAAACAGAAGTGGCCTGTGGTCCAGGCTGGCCAATGAGAGCACCATGGTCCCTTGGATGCAGTGATAGTTCAGGAAGGTCATGTCATCTTACTTTGTCCCATGAGAGGAAATCTCAAGCTTTTGTCTGCACCAGTAGGAAAAAGAGAAGGGGCTAGGCTCATAAGTGAGAAACTATAAGCCTGGAGCTCATTGCAGGGAGTATTCACCTGTACTTGGGAGGGCCAGTGCATGAGTGCAGCTGGCACAGATGAAACCAGAATTAGGAGACAGGCTTCTGAATGGACTTTTTCAACACCTGCATCCATGTGGGCATGAGGTCCTGGACTTCCAATGACTTGGACTTCTCTACCATGTTATAAAGCCAGTCTGGGTTGGGTTTCTGGCACTGGCTACTGAGAGGATCCAGGACAGAGGACAGTTGGCTTAATTCAGGTGTGTGTGTGAGAGAAAGCACACACACCCATTTATGCGAAAGCACACAACAGATTTGCTTGGATACCTGCATGAACCTACAGGCACAGGCCTACAAGCATACAACAGAAACACACATGCACAAATAAATTCCAAATGATTTAAAAATGTGCAGCCAAAACAAAAGTACACATCCTTTGATCTAGAAGTTCCATTTCTGGGAAGCTGCCCCAAGGACAGAATAAAGGATGTATTCCAAGACTTGGCTTCAAGGAATTTCCCTATACTGCAACTTGTAATAAAAAGGAAGTTGGCAACAATCTGGATTCCAGTAAGGGAATGGTTGAATCACTGTAGTAGAACACAATAGCATGCTAGTCAGCTCTCAAAATGAAAAGCACAGCTGTTTACTTATGTGGAAGATAAGCATCATTTATTGTGGAGTGAAAAAAAAAAGCTTGAAAATAGTCTGAATGCTACACACCCATTTGGGTAAAATAGAAGTGAGAATTAGCATGGAATAGGGACTGGGTGTAACTGAGGTTGTTCCTAAATCCTATGATTGTGGTGCTCTTCCTAGTCTTGTAAAACGTGAGTATTGCTTTGCAGGTGGGAACAAACTTGATTTTGAAAAGAAATATTAATTCTATACACATATACCCTCCTACATGGGAAAATGAGGTTAGTATGCAGATTGAGATAGAAACATTTCTTATAAAGCATCAGGTTGGACACAACCTTGATATCTAGCAATAGGGGATTGATAAAAGAAATCAAAGGGCAGTCATTCAATGGTATGATGGTACAGTTGTTAGAAAGAGAGGAAGTTCTAGATACACCCTGATGAGGAAGAGTCTCCAAGATATACAAAGTAGGGGGAAAAGCAGAATAGTGTTTATAATGTGTGATCATCTATATAAGAACAGTTCTATGCATATATAAACATAAAATATTTCTAGAAGGGCCCACAGAAAACAGAACAACCTATGCCTGGAGAAGGAAATTGGTGGTCTGTGATCAGGAGGGCAGAAGGAGAGGCTCATGTTAGCTGCAAAGCCTTGAGTTAAACACCATTTGCATGTGTTCCCTATTCAAAAGCATGACTTAAACATAAAGGAAAAGAAAGCACAGTGATGCTTAGAGAAGCACACCACAGAGAGGTCCAAACATGCAGAAGCATTTGCTCATCCCAACATACAAGCTCCTCCTGGCAGACCCACATGTGTGCCTTTGTGCATAAGAGCTCAGTACTGGTGCTCCTCTCCCTTGACTATATTCTGCAGGTGGCTATGGATCCCATAGTGCTGGGTACGGGGTAATGTAAGGGACCTCTGTGCAGCCAGGAGCGGTGGCAGTTTAGTGCTCCGCCTTGTTATTTCCCTCTTGTTGAAATGCCAGTTTTCTGCTTGGCTGGCCTGGATGCTGCAGAATCCCTTCTGTTAACAAACTGCATTGAAGAGCAGAGCAATTAGGCTATAAACTATTTTAAATTTAATTGAGAGTCTTGATGTTTCTGTGGGAGGGTGGCCTCTTGGCCTCACCTCTGCCCTGTGTGGTGAAGGAGAGAGCAGAGGGGCTAAAGGGCAGAGGTTAGTGATTGTGCCTGGGTGGGGATGCTGCTCAGGGCAGACTCCAGAGCTGGATACTTAGAACCATGGCCCTGTGGGTATGTGGCCCCTTCTGGCTTATCTCTATATGCTGGATTGTGCAGGCTCAGGATTCATTCATCCAATTGTGTATTTACTGAACACCTATTATGTGCTAGACACTGTTTTAAGCACTGATATCTAGTGGTAGATGGAGCAGACAAAGTCCTTGTTCTCTCAAGCTCATATTGTACCAGGGAGGCAGATAATAAAACAAGCAAAGCAATAACAAAACAATAACAAAGCAATAACAAAACAAGATGACTCCAGAATAAAATGGGAAGATAGCAAACAGAATGGGTGGGGAGCCCTGTTTTCACATTTCTGCTAAGAAATTGAGGATGGGAAGATGCAGACATAATAAGAGCTTTCCAGGTAGAGAAAACAGTAGGTACAAAGACCCTGAGGTATGCCCAGACTTGACTAATTTGGACAACACCAAAGGTTAAAATGGCCAAGGCATGGAATAAAGGGAAGAGTCAGGAGAGACTGGCAGGGGCCTCCTAGTATGCTGGCACTGCTCCTGTGGTACTCACAGCAGTCTTGTGGAAGGGGATGTGTTATCCATATAGTCTCAGAGAGGGAAGGGGCCTTGCCTAAGTTACCCAACAGGAGTTACCACAGAAGCCAGGGCTGCTCAGCCTGAAGAACAGCCCAGGCACCCTGGTTTGTGTGCTCACGTGGCTTTCCCTGGCAAAGGGAACAGGTGGTCCTAAGGGCAGGTGCCAGGGGCAGGGAGGTATACCTGCTGAGTGAGGAGGAGCTTTTCAACTGAACCATCTGGCCATGGAATGCTCTGCCTGTAAGGTGGTGAGCCTCCTGTCCTAGGAGGTATTCAAGCAAAGATGGGCAGCCAGTTGAGAGGACTTTATAGAGTTAACTCCAATGTTGAGCACTGTGAGCCTGTAACAGTGTTTTCCAGTTGCTGGTCTGGGCCATCTCAAGGACTTGATAGGCAGTGTGCCCACCTGTTAGGGAGGCTGGGTATGGTACTCACCTTTCTTGGCCATGTCCTCAGCTATGAGATGGAGCTAACAATAATACTTGCTGGTGTGTTAAAAGAGTTAATGTGTCAAATGCGTGGAAGACAGCCTGCCTGGTTCATGGCAGACACTGTGTGTGTGTTTGTGTGGTTGGGGACGGGGAGGCTGCTGTATTATTTCAGCAGCCTGTGGGCTCTCATCCACTTTCTTTATCATCTCCTTTTTTGATTTGAAAACTTCAAACCATATATATGGTTAAAAAAATCCCACTATCCAAAAGGATCAACAAGGAAGAGTCTCTCTCCAATCCCTGACCCTGTGTTGCTCCCAGAGGCCACCATTGCTGGCATTTTTTTAGGGGAGGAGGTTGTCCTTCCAGAAGTACTCCACACATAAGGAGATGTGCCTTTCCCCCCACAGATTGCAGAAGTCTACATATACTGTATACTCCTCTGCATTTGACTTATTCCCCTCACTCCTCATCAAAACCACATACATTGACTGAACAATTTAAATTTTCTCAATAGAAAATACATTCTCATAGGGTTTAAAAACTTACAATGATCTATATTGAGAGTTTTCTCCTTTCTATACCTGACCCCAGACAGGTAAGCACTTACACTGGTTTCTTAGGGATTCTTTCCCTTCCAGTGTTTCTTCATGCAAATGCAAACACACATATAGGCAGCCTATTCCCAGACCAGGCCTGGTTCCTACACAAAGGCCTTATACTGAACACACAGTTCTGTATTGTGTGTTGCTCCCCACTGCCCCTGACAATACCTGCCAGCATGAAGATTTTTCCATGTCAGCCTCAGAGTCTCCCATTCCTGTTAACAACTGTGTGGTATTCCATCGTGTGCCTAAAGCAGAGTTTCTGTAACTGGCTCCTGGCTGGGTTGTTGCCAACATTTTCACTATTCCAAACATAGCACCAGAAGCTCCTCTGTTATACCATTGAAAACAGATCATTTCATAGTACCTGGGTATCCTGGCAGGACCCAAGCTCAGCAATGGGCTTGCTGGGTGACATGAAGGACAAATACAGCTTTCCCTCTAGAGGGTGTCCACTTTGCACTCCCACCAGCAAAGGATCGATCTCCCAGTGTCGCCAACACAGTGTGTCAGCACCTGAAAAAAGTGCCATTCTGACAGAAGAAATGATATCTCAATGTCTTTAATTTCCATTTCTCTTACCATATGTGAAGTTAAGCATTTGTCATATCTTTAGGGCCTTAACGTTTCCTATTTATTTAAATAATATAACATTTACTTTTTTAGAAAGTTAAAATAATGTAGAGTTTCCTTTTTAAAACAACCATGTGTTCATATTCTTTGTTCATTTGTTATTGGGATGTCTTTTATTGATTTCTAGGAGCTCTTTACATATTGGTTAAATTAGACCAAACTATGGCCTGTGGGCTAACTCAGGCCCACTGACTTATTTTTTGAAAATAAGATTCTATGGGCACACAGCCATAATCATTGTCTTTGTTTGCTTGCACATTACAATAGAGAAGTTGAGTAGTTGCAACAGAGACTTTATGGCCTAAAAACTGTAAATATTTACCTTGTGGCTCTTTTTAGAAAAAAGCTTGCTGACTCCATATTAAACTTTTATGATATAAGTTGCAAGTTTCCCCCCAGTTTGTCATTTATCATTGGACATTTTTTCTTTTGTTTTAAGTAAATTTTAAGTAAATATTAAGTAAATATTAACATAGTTCCTTGTGAAGCCAGAAAAGCCAGTGTTCGTGCTGCCTGTCATTACCAGATCCAATAAGCAGAGACAGAGATTGAATCTCTATGGGCACTTTATTCAGATGGCTGGTAGTCTGAGAAGATAGTGGGTTTGTACCCTAACAGACTGTCCTAAATTCTATTTTAAACTGACCCTTTTTATAAGGAGAAGAAAAGTATAGCTAAGGGGTATGGAATTCAAGGAAAAAGTTAATCAGAGAAAAGTTGCAGCCTTCTTTCATCTGTGTCCTGGGTCTCACCCTAGAGTACAGTGGCTCAGATACTATCTTGATTGCTTGCAGTCCTCCTGAGGCACAAAGGTGGAACTGCTTATGGTCTCCTGAAGTCAAGATGGGTCATACCTTTGGTTCCTGGGACAATAGTTTTTTACATGTATTGATTACAAAATTAAAATTTTCCAACTCTTGAGTCCCACATCACTTGGACATGTTTCAGTAGGGCTAAACACTTAGATTTGGGTCTTGCTTCTCTAAAACCAACATCTTTATATACTAGACTCTGTAGTTCAATTTTACTTGTGTTTCATTTCAGAGGTAAAAAGAAATGAACAAAAAAGGCAAATTGGAACAGCGCTGCCTTACTGCCCAGGCTCTAGGCCTGCCACTGCCACTGGTTGATGTTGGCGGTGTCCCAACTATGCAGCAAAATACAGAGCAGGGAGAAGCTGCCCAAGGTCACAGGACACGTCAGGCCAGGATCAGAACCAAGGGTGCTCTTCTTGGCGCTCTGCCTCTCCTGATCTTCGCAGTCCCAAGACCCTGATGTTCTGCTCCCTCATCAGGCCTCAGAAGGCTGTGGGGGCTGCCGGCCAGCCCCCATAAGCAGCTCCAGCACAGTGCAGCTCTTGGCTCGACATTGTACACAAGCAGAAAGGGACAGTGCCACGCCCGGAGGGAGCTATGGGTCACTGCCGGCAGGACAACAGCTGGGAAATCCCCGGCTATGGAGGTTCCTCTTGAATGGGCCCTCCAAGAATCTAGCAGGCACGCCCTGCTTCCTGGCTCTGAAAGTGGCCTAGTGAGCGCTCAGAGAGGCGCCAACACCACCCAGTTTATTCACCCACCCCTCCCCCAACTCCAACTCTGAGCCCAGAGCACAACCTCGCTAGTGCCCCTCTCCCAGACTCTACCTCTTGCCCCTACCCTTAGACCTTGGCCAGTGCCAACCTCGTCTCAGCCAGCACCCAGTCCTCCCAATCCTAGGTACTCTCTCTGGCTTCATTTCTTTTCCCCCCTGGGCTTGGAGCCATACTCTCTCAGGGTAGGCGCTGGCCTATTGTAAAATGCAAAGCCCATCACTCCAAACTTTTGGGGGGGTTCTTGTCACCTCGAAATAGAATCCAAAGCCTGGCTCCGAGGCATGCACAAACACCCTGCTGCCAGGCTGACATCCCCTACTACTGCCTCTCCTGATCATGCACACATCGACTTGCTTTCCCTTCCAACAAAGAGCTTCAAGGTTGTGATGACTCCAGGTCATGCACTTGCAGTTTTCTCCCGCTGTGATGCCCTTCCCTGGTAATCCTCCTCCCGCTTCCAGAATATACTCTCCTGACCACCAGATCTGGAGCAGTCCCAATTCCTAACTGGCTGCTTCTTTTTCTTTTTCTTTCTTTTCTTTTCTTTTCTTTTTTCCCTTCCTTCCTTCCTTCCTTCCTTCCTTCCTTCCTTCCTTCCTTCCTTCCTTCCTTCCTTCCTTCCTTCCTTCCTTCCTTCCTTCCTCTTTCTTTCTTTCTTTCTTTCTTTCTTTCTTTCTTTCTTTCTTTCTTTCTTTCTTTCTTTCTTTCTTTCTCTCTCTCTCTCTCTCTCTCTCTCTCTCTCTCTTTCTTTTCTTTTCTCCCTCTCTCTTTCTTTCTTCTTTCCTCTCTTCCTTCTTTTTTTTCTTTTTAGTATATTTATTGATTATGCTATTACAGTTGTCCCATTTTTTTCTCCCCTCTATTCCCCTCTGCCCTGAACTCCTCCTCCCACCAGCATTCCCCTGCCTCCAGAGTTCATGTCCATGGGTCGTACATATAAGTGCTTTGACTTCTACATTTCCTGTACTATTCTTATCCTCCCCCTGTCTATTTTGTACATACCAATTACTCTTCTAATTCCTTGTACCTTTTTCCCCATTCTCCCCACTCTTCCTCCCAGCTGATAACCCTCCATGTGATCTCCATTTCTGTGATTCTGTTCCTGTTCTAGTTGTTTGCTTTGATTGTTTTTGTTTTTAGGTTCAGTTGTTGATAGTTATGAGTTTGTTGTCATTTTACTGTTCATGGTTTTGATCTTTTTAAAAAAGATTTTATTTATTTATCTTTAGAAAGAGGGGAAGGGAGATTGGAAGAAGAGAGGAAGAGAAACATCAATGTGCAGGGGATTCCTTGTTCGGTTGCCTCTTGCATACACCCATCTGGTGACCTGGCCCACAACCCTAGGCATGTTCCCTGACTGGGAATCAAACCAGTGACCTTGAGGTTCACAGGCCCAGCACTCAATCCACTGAGCACACTAGCCAGGGCTGATCTCTTTTGTCTAAGATAAGTCTCTTTAACATTTCATATAATGAGAGCTTGGCGATAATGAACTACTTTAACTTTATCTTGTCTGGGAAGCACTTTATCTGCCCTTCCATTCTAAATTATCACTTTGCTGGGTAGAATAATCTTGGATGTAGGTCCTTCCCTTTCATGACTTCCAATACTTCTTTCCAGCCTCTTCTTGCCTGCAAGGTTTCTTTTGAGAAATCAGCTGATAGTCTTATGGGAAGTCCTTTGTAGGTAACTGTCTCCTTTTCTCGCTCTATCTTTTTTTAATTTTATCTGTTTATTTTTAGAGAGAGGGAAAGGGAGGGGGAAAGAGAGGGAGAGAAACATCAACGTGTGGTTGCCTCTCCAACTGAGGACCTGGCTTGCAACCCAAGCATGTGCCCTGACTGGAAATTGAACCAGTGATCCTTTGCTTCACAGTCCAGTGCTCAGTTCATGAGCCACACCTGCCATGACTCCTTTTCTCTTGCTGCTTTTAAGATTCTCTCCTTATCTTTAATCTTGGGTAATATAATTATGATGTGCTTTCATGTGTGCTTCCTTGAGTCCAACTTCTTTGGGACTCTGAGCTTCCTGGATTTCCTGGAAGTCTGTTTTCTTTGCCAGATTGGGGAAGTTCTCCTTCAATGTTTATTCAAATAAGTTTTCAATTTCTTGCTGTTGTTCTTTTCCTTCTGGCACCCTTATGATTTGGATGTTGGAACATTTAAAGTTGTCCCAGAGGTTCCTAAGCCTCTCCTCATTTTTTTTGAATTCTTGTTTCTTCATTCTGTTCTGGGTAATTGTTTATTTCTTCCTTCTGCTCCAAATTGTTGATTTGAGTTCCTTCAAAGAAATCATTGATGTCTTCCCTTCACTGTTGATTCCCTGTATATTTTTCTTTACTTCACTTTGTATAGCCTTCACTTTTTCCTCTATTTTGTGACCATACTCAACTATTTCTGTGAGCATCCTGATTATCAGTGTTTTAAACTGTGTATCTGATAGGTTGGCTATCTCTTCATTGCTTAATTCTATTTTTGGAGTTTTGACCTATTTATTCATTCGAGCCATATTTCTTTGTGTGGGTGCACCTGTTACATTGTAAGGGGTGGAGCCTTAGATATTCGCCAGGGCATGATACCTAATCCTGCCCTGGTGAAAACATAGCTGTGTTGTGGGTTGCTCTGTTGTGGTGCTGTATGTGGGAGAGGGGTCAGAGAGGGAATAATTGCTACTTGCTTGGCTCTCAGCCTACTTTCAGTCATTCTTCTACTACCCACAAGCAAATTGGGCCTTTCTGGTACTGATTCCAAGGTGGGTGGGTTTGTGTATGTTCCAGGACCTTGTGGGTCTCTCCAACAGCTCTCCTGTGAGGTTGGGAGTCTCTCCTCCACCACAACCCCCACAGATTTTTACAGCCAGAGGTTTTGAGGCTTTCTTTTCCATGCTGGAACCCTGGGTTTCATGGTCTGTCTCACTTCCCAGTTGTTCGTCCTGGTTTATCCAGATGGAAATGTGGGACCACCAGTCGCCATCTTGCCCACCCAGACATTCAGCCACTGCCTTGCCTTGTGTCCTCTCTGCCTTGGCTGCCCATCTCCTCCCCTCCTACTGGTCTGGAAGAATGTTTCTTCAACTCCTTGGTTGTTGGACATCGATATAGTTTGAATTTATGGCAGATCTGTTTTTTTTTAAATTTGTTGTTGTCCTTCTTTTGATTGTGCAAGGAGGGAAAGTGTATCTACCTACACTTCCATCTCATCTGGAAGTTTCAGTGCCATGTTTCTCTTTCCTTTCTGTACCATCTTGTTTCCTTCCCCTGTCCTCTTTGTCTCCAGGCATGCAGACAGCCATCTTGTGCCCAGATTCTCCTAACTGGCTGTTTCTGTTCCAACCTCCACCAACCCTGGCTCATATTTTATTCTCATCGCCACCCATCCTCCCACCCCAACATCAGGGGCAGTGCCTTGACAGTCTTGGTCTCCAAGAGACCTCTCCTCAATACTGACAAGGTTGCCTATACATGGCAGGACCTAGTGACAGGTGTGAAGGGTAACTCTATCACTCAGGCAAGTGGACACCTGACCAGTTGGCCTGGATCCTGGCTTTCTCTGGAAACTGGCCTTCATACCTGGCCTAAGACACTGGCCTGCTGATGACACATGACCTTTGCCTAAGCCCTTGGGGGAAAGGGATGAAGGTCATCTCACAACTCCCAGACTTGCTCACATTTACTGATCACTTACTATATGCTAAGTACTTTTCTTGAATCATCTAATGGGATCTTTTAATAACCTCATGGATTACATCTCCATTATATGGATGAAGACACCACCCCTCAGAGTGGTTCACACAGCTAGTGACAGAGGCAACTGAGTTTGAATCCAGAGAGACCAACTGCCTCTTTCTTGAGACAATGGGTACATGAGATAGAAGAGACCTCAGAGAGCATTGCAGTGAACCTCTCAGTGAACCGATGGGGCAACTGAAGCCTGTAATTCAAGTCTCCTAGCTCAGTAGAGGCAGGGCTAGGGCTCTGAGCCAAGGGTTTTAAGAATATGCTTCTTTACAGTGTACCTCCAGGAGTTATGGGAATGACTGGCTGAGTGGTCCTGGACCCTGATGGGCCTCAGTTTCATGGATGTCCCTATTCATGGTCCTTGGATGGAAAGCTTCTGAATCTACATCTTGAAAGCTGCATTTGGGTGTTTCAAGTCCTAGAGCAGGAAAATCAGGAGATAGCTGTGGAATTCAGAAGTGAGATGGGGGTTAGTTCCCTAAGAGAATCCACCATGCAGGTACTCCCTCTTCAGCAGAATAAAAGAAGGGGCTTGCAGCAGCCAGTGGGCTCAACCAGAAGCAGCTTATGGTAGTAATCTCTGATGCCACATAGGCTGTGTGTGTATGTGGGGGCAGTGGAAGGGGAGACACAAATGAGGGAAAAGGCCAAGGTGACACAGTTGGGAGTAGGGGGCTGAGCTAAACCAGAGAGTCTCCCCTGAAAGGGCAGTCATAGTTGATCCCACATAAGGGGTCAGTGCTGCCACAGACTGATTATTCAAAAGATGCTGGAAAGCCAAAAAAATTTTTATGTGAAGTCTCCTAATTTTTAAATGTTGGCAACTGATTCAAACTTTAAGAACTATTCAGGGAAAACAAAATATCTCTATGGGCTGGATCCAGCTGGAATGACTGGACTCTTAAGTCCCTGCTAGTATCACTTTCTGGTTATCACTTTGGTTCAATAACTAACTTATTGAGCCTCAGTTTTCTGATCTATAAAATGGGCAACATACCCTCTCCTAGTGGGGGATAATTAGGGCAAGTGTGTATGAAGGGACTTGGAATGATTGGCTTGCCTGTGTTAGTAGCATCATCAGTCTAAACCATGCAGAGAGAGTGGTTCACAGGAACCTAGGACTGTCCCTGCCCTCTCCCATTCCACAGGGCTGCCAGTGTACTCCACATAAAACACACCTTCTTCCTAGATGAAACAAAGCCCTCCCTGAGTGGGCACCTGCTGACATCTCTGAACTCTACTCCTTTCATTCCCTCTCATGACCACTTGCCTCAGCCACATGGCCTTCTTTCTGGTCCTTAAGCAGCCCCAGTGTTCCAGCTGGTCTCTTGACCTTTGCACCTGCTATTCCCTCTGCCTCCCCCGACCCGCACTGATTCCATCTGGCCATCCAGGTCTCAGCTCAAATTCCACCTCTTCAGAAAAGCAACCCTCCAAACAAACATGCTATACTCCTTTCTCTTGAACTCTTCCTGCTGCATACTGCATTGGATCTCTCCCTGGGCACTTATTGTGGGCCTCCCTAGCAGTGTGTGAACTTCTTCTGTGAGTAGTTTATCTTGTTCACCCCAGCATTCACAAAGCCAAGCTCAGTTCCCTCGTCCACATTGGAGGTTCTCAATGGATGGATGGATGGATGGGTTGGCTGGGGAGGGAGCTGTTTTCCTTCCCTGAGGATCCAATTAGCAGAAAAATCCCTGAGTGCCAGAGCAACAGCTGGCCAGGTTAGTGCAGCAGCTGTCCAACCCTCCCCAGGAGCCAAGGTCCATATGGAGGCTTTGTTTAAAAGTGCTGAAATCAGGTGCTCAGGGGCACCACCAAGGTGGAAACAGCTTTCTGCTCCCAAGGGCTATAGCTGCCTTTTGGCCCAGTGTTGGTGGGCTCTATCAGGAGAAGCATGAATTCAGGACTGGCTGGTCCAAGGTAATGGGTTCAGGCCTTCCCTGGAGACTCAGAGAGGGCAGAGGACTTCCCCATCATCACACAGTAAGGCCTGGGCAGGGATAGGCTCAGCAGGCAAAGGCAGGATGAGGATATGATGGGGGTCTTGGTGGCAGGGCATACAAACCTCTGTCCTTTCTGGGAGATAGGTAACAGACTGAGACCTCTTTCTGCCTTAGTGCAGGCCAATGCCCCTCTTCCTCATCATAGCACCAGCCCTGCCAGTTTCCTTCCACTTGGCCACCAGGGGTGTGTCTAGTCCTTCAAAATCTGCCAGGAGGCCTCAGAACAAAGTGCACATCCTTAGCCAGCTGGTTAAAGTCTCAGGATTTGTAGCCTTCCAAAAGGCCCTCTGCTCCCACTTCCCTCCTGATCTTTGCTGGCTAGCAAGTCTGTCCCAGCTGAATCCCCTTGTCTTTCAGGACTGGGGTCACTCTCACTGCTTTGCCAGTCTGGGGTCACTCTGGCTCGCCTGCTATCACTCCTGGTTGAACGGGGGTTATTTTGTCTCAGGGCTCCCAGGGTCCTTCTCATGGCTAGAGAGAGAAAGACCAGTGGATGGGAAATTCTCCAAAGACCTGAACTTCAGAGAGGCTTACTCTTTTATTGTATGGCTGATCCTTGATTTTTTATTTATTTATTTATTTATTTATTTATTTATTTATTTATTATTTTCCTCATTGAGGACATTTTTTCATTGCTTTTAGAGAGAGAGGAAGGGGTTGGGGGGAGGGAAGGAGGGAGGGAGACACACACACACACACACACACACACACACACAGAAAGAAACATCTTTGTGTGAGAGAGAAACATTGATTGGTTGCCTTTTCATACATGCTCCTGCTGGGGACTGAACCCGAAACCTGGGACTGAACCTGCAATATAGGTATGTGCCCTGAATGGGAATCAAATCTGCAACATTTTGGCCTACTGGACAACACTCCAACCAACTGAGCCACACCAGTTAGGGCTGAGCAACAATTTATGAGGTCATTGCTAAGGCTTGTGGCTTATGTACAATTTTACTCCTATAATTAATGCTGCAATAAACATTTTTATTTCTTCCCCCATTCCCTCTCCGAAAAGAAGAATGTATGAAGGATGGAATCAATAAGAAAATTCAGCATTATTTGGAAAGCCTATGGTGCAGTGGGGTTTCCTCAGTGCCCTCCTTGCCTTCTCTCCTTCCAACATCCCTCCCTATATTCTTGTCTGTAAAGAAATTCAGCCATCTCTACCTCGGAAATACACTCAGAATTGACCTCTCTCCCCATCCTCACTGTTACCACTCTGGTCTGAGCTGCCCCACTCCTTTTCTCCTGGATTGTTGCAATCAGGAGAAAAGGAATGGGGCAGCTCCTCTTCCCTCACACCCTGCCACAACTTCCTCTATCCACCTGCAGCAGCCAGAGGGACCCGGTCAAGACTGAAGTCAGATCCTGTCCCTCCATGCACCTACTTTCTGCAGAGGACATGCCCACACAATCTGTTCTGGGTACCTCTTTGTCCTCTTGGCCTGCTTCTCTCCTTAACCCTTACTCTACTCCAGTCACACCCATCTCTTTACCAGTCCCAGAACATGGCAAGCACAGCCTTGCTCCAGGGCCTTTGCTTGTGCTCTTCCCAATGCTTGGATGCTATTCCTCTGGAACCCTACTCAGGTCCTTTACTTCCTCTGGGTCTCTGCCCAAAAGCCTCAAAGATACCATCCCTGACCGCCCTCAGTCATACCCTATCCTCTTCACATTGTGGTTTTCCTTTTTAGCTCTATATTGCCCCTAAGCATTATATCTTTGTCTACTGTTAGCCCCCCTCATTAGGATGTAAGTTTCAGGAAGGCTTTTGGTGGCTTTGTTGCCTATCGTATCCCAGGCCCCAGAACAGTGCCCATGCATAATAGGTGCTTACTGGATAGTTGTTAGATGAATAAATAGGTGCCAGGTGGAGCAGGAAAGACTGTGGGTACTGCCTCCTTCCTGCCTATCAGTGTGAAGCCCAAGTTTGGAGCATCCTTGGCCCAGGCCCATGATTATTCCCTGGTGTATCATGTGTAGTGTGTTTCATTTGACTGTGACTAAGACTGCACTGGAACGAGAGAAGCTATTGTGATGCATAGTGCTCCCATTATGGGCCACCCTTAGTGACACCTGAATGCTATTGCTGCCCCTGGGTGCATAGAGCAGGCCTGTCACTATATTTGTTTAACAGAGGGTGGGTGCTAAGCCAAGGTGCACACACAGTGCTGCCAAGAAGTAACCTCCTCCTGCTGCTGGGCTGCCTCACAGTGCTAGGGACATGCTGTTCCTGTTCCAGCATCTGACCTGACTGCTGGGCTGTAGTGCAAGTGACTTACTTCCCTGCCCCCTCTTCCTTCCAACCCAGGGCCATCTCTGTTCTAGCTCTGACGTCCTTTTTGCTTGAGCCCCTTTGAAAGACAGCCCCTTGACCCTGGCTTCCCAAGGCCTGCAGCCAGTGTTGGTGTGCTTTCCCAGGACTCCCAGCTTCTGAAGGTTTCAGTGAGAATATTTTGTCACATGGGGTCCCCTGGGACTCTACAAGGCCCTGGGCCACTTAGCAAACCCAGACTATCTGCCTCTCAGAGCATGACAAGTGGATAGGGCCTGCTCCGGACAGGGTTCCTGAGGGACCAGGAGCTGGAGACACAAATCGAGCTATTGATCTGTTTTTTTAAAGTATATTTTATTGATTGTGTTATTATAGTTGCCCCATTTTTCTCCCCTTTATTCACCTCTGCCCTGCACCCACCCTCCCACCAGCATTCACCCCCCATCCCACAACTTAATTCATGTCCATGGGTCATACATATAAGTTCTTTGGCTTTTACATTCCTTATACTATTCTTAACCTCCCCCTGTCTATTTTGTATGTATAATTTATGCTTCTTATTCCCTGTACCATTTCCCCTATTCTCCCACTCCCCACTGATAACCCTCAATGTGATCTCCATTTCTGTGATTCTGTTTCTGTTCTAGTTGTTTGCTTAGTTTGTTTTTGTTTTTGCTTTTAGGTTCAGTTGTTGATAGTTATGAGTTTGTTGTCATTTTACTCTTCATATTTTTGATAATCTTATTTTTCTTTGATGACTCCCTTTAACATTTACATTTCATATAATAAGGGCTTGGTGATAATGCACTCTTTTAACTTGACCTTACCTAGGAAGCACTTTATCTGCCATTCCATTCGACACGAAAGCTTTGCTGGATAGAGTAATCTTGGATGTAGGTCCTTGTCTTTCATGACTTGGAATACTTCTTTCCAGCCCCTTCTTGCCTTTAAGGTTTCTTTTGAGAAATCAGCTGATAGCCTCCTTTGTAGGTAACTGTTTCCTTTCCTCTTGCTTCTTTTAGGATTCTCTCTTTGTCTTTAATCTTGGGTAACTTGATGATGATGTGCCTTGGTGTGTTCCTCTTTGGGTCCAACTTCTTTGGGACTCTGAGCTTCCTGGAAGTCTGTTTTCTTTGCCAGATTGGGGAAGTTCTCCTTCAATATTTGTTCAAATAAGTTTGCAATTTCTTGCTGTTGTTCTTCTCCTTCTGGCACCCCTATGATTTGGATGTTGGAACATTTAAAGTTGTCCCAGAGGTTCCTAAGCGTCTCCTCATTTTTTTTTTGAATTCTTGTTTTTTCATTCTGTTCTGGGTAATTATTTATTTCTTCCTTCTGCTCCAAATCATTGATTTGAGTTCCTTCAAAGAAATCATTGATTTCTTCCCTTCACTATTGATTCCCTGTATATTTTTCTTTATTTCACTTTGCATAGCCTTCACTTTTTTTTCTATTTTGTGACCATACTCAACTATTTCTGCGAGCATCCTGATTATCAGTGTTTTGAACTGTGCATCTGATGGATTGGTTATCTCTTCATTGCTTCATTCTATTTTTGGAGTTTTGATTTGTTCTTTCATTTGAGCCATATTTCTTTCTCTGGGTGTACCTGTTACATTGTAAGGGGTGGAGCCTTAGGTATTCACTTTCAGTCACTTCCTCTGCTACCCACAAGCAAATTGGGCCCTCCTGGTGCTTATTCCAGGGTGGGTGGGTTTGTGTACATTCTCCAACAGCTGTCCTGTGAGACTGGGAGATTTTCCCATCACTGCAACTCCCACTGGTTTTTACAGCCAGAAGTTTTGAAGCTTTCTTTTCCATACTGGAACCCTGTTTCATGGTCTGTCTTGCTCCCCAGTGGTTCCTCCAGTTTATCCACATGCAAATGTGGGACTGCTTGGTCCACCAGCTGCTGCCTTGCTTCATGTCCTCTCTGGCCCAGCTGTCTGTCTCCATACCTTCTACCGGTCTGGATGAATATTTCTTTTTTAACTCCTTGGTTGTCAGACTTCAATACAGGTTGATTTTCTGGCAGATCTGGTTGGTTTATTTTTTATTTTTTATTTGTTGTTGTCCTTATTTTGGTTTTGCAAGGAGGCAAAGTGTATCTACCTACACCTCTGTCTTGGCCAGAAAAAGTCTGCTGGAATGTCTCTTGCTTGTCTGTCTGCCCATGTCTCACCAACTACCTGACTGCCTGACTGCTCCCCTGTCTCTCTGCCTCTGTGTTCCTCTATGTTGTTGCCCAACTCTTTCTCTGTCTCGGAATCCTCAGTGCCAGACCTTGTGCAAGAATCTGTATATAGACTGTCCTGTTGGGTACCCCCAGCATCTCATTTCATAAATGAGGCCACTGGGGCCCACTGATGTCACACAGTGTTCACCTAGTGCAATCCTGTAACCCTGCTTTACCCTGTATCTCTCACTGGTCCTGCAGGTTGTTTGGGGGTGCTCTCCTCATTGTCCCTGACCTCCCCCTCCTCCTGCCCCTCTATCTGCTAATGTCTTGTCCCTACCCAGAATCTTGTCCCCTATTTGGCTGCCCCTTACACACATGCTGTCTCCCCCAGACACACCAACCTGGAACAAACTCCCACCTTGCACTTCTTTTGCTCAGAGAATCTGAAACACCAAACTTAGCACTTAATTACACATGGTGCTTCCTAATTATTTCATGCCTTATCTCCTCACCTTGTGTGAGCTCGTCCAGGCAGACCTGAGCTCTCCAGTCCAGCATGGTGTTCCTTGTAGTCAAGGCTCCTGGCTGCCTTGGCTTGGGGCACAGCCACACCTTAGTCTGGAGCCCATGGTGTCATACTAGTTGCCACAAGCTCAGGACAGAGGCAGCCCACCCATTAATTTTACAATGTTTATCCAGCCCTGTGGGCACAATGATACACAGGATTGGAAGATGTCCCATCATCCCCTGTCCTCCTGGAGTCCACTGCAGGAGATGAGTTTAAATAGTCCTGGAAACATCTGGAATTTGTAACAGGGGTCTGATCACATCCTTATTCCCTCTGAGTTCTGTCATACTTTCACAGCCCACAGCAAAACCAGTGGTTAGGCTTTTTGACTGACTCCCTCCAAATGCACTCAGAATTGTTGTGCCACCAGCTCCACCAACAGCACCATCATCGAAGGTGCTGTCCTTCTCACCCGGGTGACTGGAGTCCTCATGAGCCTCCCTACCTCCCTCAGGCCTCCAATTGTTAATCTTCCACTCAGTGGCCAGAGGAAGTGCCATTTCCCTCCAAAACCCTGCTCATGCAAAACCAAGTACCAGTCTGTGTCACCCTGCCAGACCCTACAATACTGCAACCTATTGAACAGTCCCATTTTCCCCATTACTCCAACTTCCTTGGAACACAGCAAGCTCCCAGTTGCCTTATTGTCCTTGCCCAGAACCCTTGTCCCCAACCCTTGTGACCTGCATAGCTCCCCCTCATCCCTTCATTCAGGTCTCTGCTCCAACACCCAGAGGCTGAATCAATCAGGATTCTATAGAGAACCAATAGGATATGTGTGTGAATGTGTTTGTTGGTGTATGAGTGTGTGCATATACGTGTTTATGTGTATGTGCGTATGTATCTCTGTGTTTTATGAGTGTATGTAGATGTGTATTTGTGCAAATGTGTATATGTGTGTGTTGGTGCGTGTATTTATGTGCATGTGTTTATGTGCATACGTGTGTGCACTGTGTCTATGTGTATGTGTTAGTGTGTACATGCATGTTAGTGTGTAGGTATGCTAGGCATATGTGTATGTGTATAAATGTGTGCATGTGTATAAATGTGTGCACATATGTATAATGTGTGTGTGTGTATTTGTGTATGCATGTGTGTATGTGTGTGTGAAGAGAGTTACATATAGAGAGCAATAGAGATGTATTTATTTTAGGAAAATGTGGGAGCTGGTAAGCCTAAAATCTTTAGGGCAGCCAGCAGGCCAGAGACCCCAGGAAGAACTGATGTTACATCATGAATCTGAAAGCTATCTGCTTCTGGGAGCTCACCATGTGCCTGTAGGCACTGGTATGAGGTGCTCTGTTATGCACTGCCCTCATGAAGTCCCTCCCCCTTTGTGAGGAGTTGGGATTGGATAGGAGGACAGGTGATATCCTCCAGGAGATAAGCTTACATGACTTCTTCTCTTTCCAGTGAGAGAAACACCACTCAGAGTTCTCTCCATCTTATCTCCACCATTGCTCTTGAATTTATCTCCTCCTTTTTCATCACCTGAACATCACTGCTCTGGTCTTCAGGCCACCCCTGCTTCTTCCCTTGCCTCTGGCCGTCTCTGCACACAGACACCATCATGACTTTAACGTCTCACAGCCAACCCTAATGCATTTCTGCCTAGCACTCTTTAGACCCTTCTTGGCCTCTGAGAGGAGGTCTGAGCTCATAGTTAAGGTCATCTCTGACTTGGTCTGTCTTGCCTTGTTCTCCCTCCATATCCCCCTCTCCTGTGAAACCTTATGCTACTGGAAAAACTGCTAAAACATGACAGTGGAAGAGCCTGACAGGCACCATTTCAACTCAAACTAAACCATATGGGTAATAGGCACCCCAGTTGGGATGTGATGAGAAGGTGTCCATCTCTGTGGTTTTCTCTTTCCAAACCCACATCTCCAATGTAACTATGAAAAAGTGTCAGACAAACTCGAATAGAGGGACATCCTACAAAATAACTGGGCAGTGCTCTTCAAAAGGGTCAAAGTCATGAGAGACAAGGAGAGACAGAAGAGCTGTCCCAGACTGGAGGGGATTTAAGGGGACATGATGACTAAATGCAAGGTGGGAGGCTGGACTGGAAAGACTTCAGTGGGTAAACTGGGAAATTGAAACCTTAGTTACTAGTGGGAACTAATATCTATTTCTTAGTCTTGATAAACACATCATGGTTATGTGATGCATTAACAGGAGGAGCTACGGGAAGGCTATTTGTCTATCTTTGAGACTCCTTGGCAAGTCTAAAATTATTTCAAAATGGAACATTAAAATACTCCAGATGCTGAAAATTCCATATTGTGTTTTTCATTAGAATTGTCATACTTGTTCATTGTAATAATTCAAATCAGCAGAGATGCATGATGCCAATGGCAACAACCCATCTCCTCACAGAGAAGCCTGGTTTCTTGTATATCCCTCCAGGCTTTATGCATATGTTAACACATATTATTTTAATTATTCTCTTTATATCACCAGTGGGATGTAAAGCACATTTCGTCTTGCCATCTGCTTATTTATTTATTTATTTATTTATTTATTTATTTATTTATTAGAGAGAGGGGAAGGGAGGGAGAGAGAGGGAAAGAAACATCGATTGGCTACCTGTCACATTCCCCCAACGAGGACCATGGTTGGCAACCAGGCATGTGCCCTGATCAGTGATCAAACCTGTGACCTTTTGGTTCACAGGCTGACACTCAATCCACTGATCCACACAAGACAGGGGGCCATCTGCTTTTTCATCTGTTATTCCCCCAGGATATCTTCTAGGTCAGGCCAGTTTTAATGGCCACAGCTATAAACCCACATTTTGAACAAACTTCTCCATGAATTTGTAATTTTTGCGTCTCACTTCTTGTCAGACCTGATTAGATAAACACTACATTTACCTAGTACTGTGTTCATTGAGCAGCTTCTTCTAGAAGTGTAAGTGCTGGTGCTACCACTTTTTGTTCTAAGCTCATGCTTGCATTATCTTCAGTTCACATTTCTTTCAAAAGAAACTTCTTAAGCCACTTGGTCATTTTATCAGGGTTAGTTTAATTAAATCCAGATACTATAATCCACAAATCCAAGTACCCTGTCAATGTGCTGACAGAGAATGAACCTGTGTGAGTGTGCATTTTAGGCCTTCCCTAACCCCACTCTGAGGGCATATGGCTGTTTTTGACACTTAGGCCTTGTAAGGCCACATGAGGGTGGCAGATTACCTTTATAGGATGTACTAATAAGCTGATTTCTCTTTCTTTCTTTCTTTCTTTCTTTCTTTCTTTCTTTCTTTCTTTCTTTCTTTCTTTCTTCTTTCTTTCTTTCTTTCTTTCTTTCTTTCTTTCTTTCTTTCTTTCTTTCTTCCTTTCTTCTTTTGAAACATACATACAAAATAGAAGTTCTATATTTTCTTCTTATAATCTGTGGGTGTGCATAGAAGTTCTAGCATACTGCTGTAACATATTCACCATGGCTTGGCCAGCATGGAGAGTTGGTGCTCCATTCTGGGGAGTCCTAAGTTGGAGCATCCCATCCTTTACTGGGTTAACGTGTTCTCCAACTTCCAGGCAATCTTCCACTCCCCAGGAAGCCTTACCTGACTCTGCAGATTGCATTATGCTCCTTCCAATTTTGGTCTCACTGTCACCACCCTCCCTTAGGACATGGTACTGACCAGAGTGCTAATCAGCGGTTACAAGTTATCTACCTGAGGCCTGGGATGGTGAGCCTCTGGTGTCTGTTTTTATGTTTCCCAGCACTGAGCTTGTGCTGAAAGAGTGGTGGAAGAGTTTGGATTTGCAGAAATACAGAAGGTGGCAGTCCTGGTGGGAAGAGGCATGGCACAGATGAGGGCAGGAAGGAGTCCAGGGTGGGCCTGGCTTTTTGCCTCAACCCTTCTAATATTTCCATGTCAAGAAAGGTCCCCTTCTACCCCATTGCCTGAGCTAGAAACTTGAGCTTCCAGAAGTCTTGCTTCTCTTTCCTCCACCCACTCACCCCTAGACAGGTAACCTCTACCTGCTCACCTCTGCTCCCTTTCTCTGTCCCTATGGTGTCCCCTCTACATCTCTAACCAGAACTCACCACAATTGCCTGTCCAGATACTTCCATGGCTCCCACTGCATTTAGGATAAAGGTGAGATCACCAGGCACCAATGGGCTTTCTAGCCTCACCCCAACCTTGGCCCTGCCACTCTCCCTTCATGCACTAACTGCACAATGGCACCCTGGTGTTTGCTCTGTGGCTTACACCTCTATATCCACTTTGTCCTTAGGACCTTTGTGCATGCTTAGAATCTCTCCATCTCTGACAGAGCCACCCTCAACCCCACTCAAATGCCATCTCCTCAAGGCATCCCCAAAGCACATCAAGGCTGCCTGTTATAAGCTTGATGTGTTCATTTTTCATGAAACTGCAAATGCTCTAAGGGAAGAACAAGCTGTTTTCCTTACAGCAGAGTCCCCAAACACCCAGTGAACATTGCTTTAAGGCATGTATAAATAAAGGGATGGTGCATAGTGAGAGGCTGGTTGGGCCAGTGTTTCCTCATTGTGGGAGATACAACAGTGGGGAAAAGCCAGGATCTGGGATGAAGGTGGCCCTCCACAGTGTGAGATAACATGTGAGATCTAGGTCTAGGGGTGGGTTGGGGTAGGGTGGGAGGTATAGGTGAGGGTGTGATGTTGTGGATAGGACTGGAAGCAATTTTTCTTGGGTATCCCAGTTTTCCTTCCCCTGGGGATGTCTCTTTTGTGTCAAGGGTCCTGACCAAGGCTGCATGGTCGGGCTCTTTTCCTCTCTCAGGAGTGCTCACATGTGAGGAAGAATGGGTGGTGCCTGGTAGTCACCCGTGTGTGTTTGTGTGAATCAGACTTGCCTGTTTTGTAAGCTTAGCATGTGTCTGGATCCATACAGAGGTATGTGTATCTGTGTACAAACATGTGATTGTTGTGGAAAAGTTTGATAGATGTAGATATGATTCTGCAAGGTAAGTCTGGGGTGTATGTCTGTTATGATTTGAGTGTGTCTGCCCTTGTGTATGGATGTATCCCCAGGTACCTGCAGGGCTATGTGTAGGTGGTTGGTGGGCTCCAGAAGTGTCCAGCTATTCAGGCTACCCCACTTTGGGGCCCACCAGACACTGACTTTCTCCATACTTGCTGACCACCTAATTCCCATTACTTAGCAATGAGGGACTCTAGTCAGTCTAGTGTCTCTGTGAGGGAAGAGCTGTGCTTAGAGGGGGAGTGTCTCCAGACCTGCTCAGAGTAGACACTTGTTCTTGGCATCAGTCCAACTGTAGGGCTGCCTCTCCCAGCTAAGCTCATCCTTGTCCCTGGACAGAGCTCTACCTCTACCCCCTAACCCCTGCCTTCCTTCTGGGGCTGGCAAGGGCAAGTGCCCACAGATAACACTTGCTGCTCTCACACTGCCCCTCACCCACCAGAGAGCCTTTTGTGGACTTCAGCTGGTAGGGTGTGAGGACAATATGGTGTGAATGCTGGGTGTACCATCTGTTGGGGTTGGGGTCTTTAGATTGAGACCTGACCCTGAGCATATTCAGGTGAAGGCAAATCCATTCAGAGCAGGGTGAGTCACAACCAGAGCAGGTTAGAGGGCACCCAGATCTGCTTCTCCAGGGATGAGACTTCCTTTCTAGAAAGCCAGAGCCCAAAAACATTCATCTGCAGCTTTGGGGGAAAGGACTTACAATCCTGGGGGCCAGGGGAGGGGAGAATAAGTCCCCAGTGCTTTTCTGGAGGTCTTCAATGTTTTCAGCAAGAGCTGGCCTTTTCTGGGTACTCCAGCCTCCTCCCCTATGCACTCCATTGCCATGCTCCAGCCATATTGACCAACAGGCCAGACCAAGTTTTCCTCAAGGTCTTCCCTTTACCTGGCAAACATTTTCTCCAGGTCCTCAAGGAGATTGCTCCACCATCAGGGCATCACTCAGATGCCACCATTTTGGCAAGGCCTGTCCCAGCTCCTCTAAGATGACTCCCTACTTTGCCCTTACTTTGTTTTACCTGTACTACTTCCCTTTCTCTAAGATGATCTTATTTAATAAATTATTAATAAATAACAGTAGTTATAGTAATAAAGGCAGTTTTATTTAGCACTTACTATCTTCTAAGGCCTTGATGCATTTTAACTCAGTTATCTATCTTCAAAGCAACCATGTGGTATAGCATCTACTATTATCTCCACTTTACACTTGGGGACCCTGAGTCAGAGAGAGCAGCTCAGCATTGTGTTCATGTTCCAGAGAGACTGTCCATCTTGTTTGCTGCTGTGTCCTTGGCACCTGGCACATGGAAGGATCCCAGGGAATATTTTAGAAAGAAAAGATTGTGGCAGGGGAATTCTAGTCTCCCAGCCCTTAAGAAAGGAGTCCAGGTGCCTCCCTCCCTAGAGCCATTGCTGTAGCATAAGCAGGCGAGAGCACAAGTCTAGCTGAGGCCCTAGCTTGGGGAAGGTAGCAGCTAGGGGTCTCTAGCTGCTTCATGGAGTCAGTCTGGACTTGAGGACATCCTGCAAAACCTCTGGCTTTGGAGATGGGAACCTGAAAACAGAAGCCTCCTTATCACATTTTTGGACTTCCAGCCCAAATGGAGGCATAGTTAGATACAGTGTGACTCCTCCCACAACCAAAAGAAGGACAACAACAAATTTAAAAATAAAAAACAACCAGAAATGCCAGTAAATTGAACTGTGTGGAAGTCTGACAACCAAGGAGTTAAAGAATAAACATTCATCCAGGCTGAGAGGAGGGGCAGAGATGGCAGCAGGGGTGGAGAGGACTTGAAGCAAGGTGACAGCTGGAGAACTGGGTCTGATAAGGCATTGGCTGGTGGACCAGGTGAGGTGGCGGCTGGTGGAGTGGGCAGTCCCATGTTACATGCGGATAAACCGGGAGGAATAACTGGGGAATGAGACAGACCTTGCCACTCAGGGTTCCAGCACAAGGAAATACAACCTCAAAACCTCTGACTGGAAAAACGTGTGGGGGTTGTGGTGGTGGGAGAAACTCCCAGACTCAGAGGAAAGTTTGTTGGAGAGACCCATAGGGACCTAAAACATAAATACACAAAACAACCTACCCAGGAATCAGCACCAGAAGGGCCCAATTTGCTTATTGGTAGTGGCAGAAGTGACTGAAAACGGGCAGACAGGCCAGCAAGCAGCACTGTTCCCTTTTGGACCCTGCCACCCCACATACAGTGTAACAACATAGTGATGGGGGTTGTTCTGCTCTGGGGAATACCCAAGGCTCCACCCCTTATTACATAACAGGCATGCCGAGACAAAAAAAAATGGCCCAGATGAAAGATCAGATCAAAGCTCCAGAAAAAAATACAACTAAGTGACAAAGAGATAGCCAACCTATCAGATGCACAGTTCAAAACACTGGTAATAAGGATGCTCACAGAAATGGTTGAGTATGGTTGCAAAATAGAGGAAAGACTAAAGGCTATGCAAAGTGAAATAAAAAAAATGCACAGGGAACCAACAGCGACAGGAAGGAAACTGGGACTCAAAAATCAATGGTGTAGACCAGAAGGAAGAAATAAACATTAAGTAGAGCAAAATGAAGAAAGAATGAAAACAACAACAACAACAACAACAACAACAACAACAACAACGAGGAGAGGCTTAGGAACCTCTGGGACAACTTTAAATGTTCCAACATCCGAATCATAGGGGTGCCAGAAGGAGAAAAACAACAGCAAGAAATTGCAAACTTATTTGAACAAATATTGAAGGAGAACTTCCCCAATCTGACAAAGGAAATAGACTTCCAGGAAGCTCAGAGAGTGCCAAAGAATTTGGATCCAAGGAAGCACACATCAAGGCACATCATAATTACATTACCTAAGATTAAATATAAAGAGAGAATTCTAAAAGAAGCAAGAGGAAAGGAAACAGTTACCTACAAAGGAGTGCCCATAAGGCTATCAGCTGATTTCTCAAAAGAAATCTTACAGGCAAGAAGGGGCTGGAAAGAAGTATTCAAAGTCATGAAAGGCAAGGACCTACATTTAAAGATTACTCTATCCAGCAAGGCTATCATTTAGAATGGAATGGCAGATAAAGTGCTTCCTAGGTAAGGTCAAATTAAGGGAGTTCATCATCACCAAGCCCTTATTTTATGAAATGTTATAGGGACTTATCTATGAAAAAGAAGATCAAAACTATGAATAGTAAAATGACAACAAACCCACAACTATCAACAACTGAACCTAAAAAACAAACAAACACAAACTAAGCAAACAACTAGAAGAGAAAAAAATCACAGAAATGGAGATCACACGGATGCTTATCAGTGGGGAGGGAAAATGGGGGAAAAGGTACAGTGAATAAGAACCATAAATGCTAGGTACAAAACAGACAGAGGGAAGTTAACAATAGTACAGGAAATGTAGAAGCCAAAGAACTTATATGTACGACCCATAGACATGAACTAAAAGTGGGAGAATGTGGGTTGGAGGGGGTTTGCAAAGTAGAGGGGAATAAAGGGGGGAAAATGGAACAACTGTAATAACATAATCAATAAAATATATTTTAATAAAGAAGCCTCCTTTTCTTGCTCCTCTGAGTCTTGCATCCTAGGTTGGGAAACTGGTGAAAATTAAATATGTATGGAATGAATGGCTGTGAATACACAATGCTTTCATATACATTTATATCAAGTAAAACCATTTTTCCCAACTTAATAGTGATTTATTAGACAAAATAAATAATAAAAATAGCATCTTCACTGTTAACTTTTTAAAAAATCTAAATATAAATCTTTGAGCTCTCCTGATTATTACCCTTATGAATGCAATCAAAGTAATTAATTTTGCATTCTAACCTTTGTTTAACTTTTTGTTTTGAAACAAATCTAGATTTATAGGAAGTTGAACAATAATATAAAGAGGTCCTGTGTACTCTTCATTCAGTTTCACCAATGGCAATATCTCATGTGAGTACAGTATAATATTAAAACCAGAAATTGGCATTGTTATGTTTCAGATTTGTGTAACCATCACTACAATCAATATGCAGAAACATCCCTCATCATAAAAGTCCTCCTCATGCTGCCCCTTTACAATCATAACCACTCCTCCTTCCACCATTGGCAACCAATAATCTGATCTCCATCTTCACAGCTTTGTCATTTCAAGAATTTTATGTAAATGGAATCACATAGTATATAAACTTTTGGACATGACTTTTTTTTCACCTAGGATAATGCCCTTGAAATCCACCCAAGTTGTTGTATGTTTCAATAATTTGTTCTTTTTAATTGCTAGTATGGATGTGCCATGGCTAACTTAAACATTCACCTATAGTAGGACATTTGGGTTGTTTCCAGTTTTTGGCTACTATAAGTAAAGCTTCTATAAACAATTATGTACAGATTTTTATGTGGACATAAGATGTCATTTCTGGGATAAATGCCCAGAAGTATGATTGCTAGGTTGTTTGTTAAATGTATATTTTAGTTTTTAAAGAAACTGCCAAATTGTAGTCCAGAGTGATTGTAATGTTCTACATTCCCACCAGCAACCTGAGAGTTCTGATTTTTTCACACCTTCACCAGTATTTGGCATTGTCATTATCTTTTTCCCATCTTTTTTGCTTTAAACCTGCTTATATCAGAGTGAGAAGATGGCAGCAAGATAGGTGGGAGCAGAGTCCACTTCCCCATGTGCACAGATGAAACACCTAGCCAATCTTCTGAGGAAGAGAGTGAACAGCCAACAGTATCCCAGCATATATGAAGATTGAAGACCACAAATTATAGAGGACATTGAAAAATCAGATGGTATGGAGAGTGCTTAAGGACAATAAGGTTCCTGGGACCAGCATGAGAACCAGGGCAGTAGCAGCCCCAGCCCACCTCCAGCTAGGTCTGCTGCAAGAATCTTGGGAGAGAGCCAGCCTGGGTTGTGTGAGAGGCCAGATGCTTATTTGGATTAGTGGGCTTGAATAGGAGGAATTTCTCAAAAAGAAAAAGAGAAAAAAGAGGCACTTGGCGGCTACTTGGGGAATTCTCTGCAGCAGCCTCCCACCTCCTGCATCCATAACCCCGCAGCCCCCAGATGGTGTGCACCCAATCCGCAGAGGCTGCTGCACGCACCCACACCCAAAGCACTGGGATCCGTGCACACCAATCTGCAGCCCAGTGGCTGCCCACCCATGCCCATGCCTGAAGTACTTGGGACGGAGCACCTCCCACCTGGCCCCTGCACCCAAAGCCCTGCAGGGCGGACTGGTTGTCTAGGAGGAAGGCAGAAACAACCTGCAGATGGGAACTACAGGGTTGGGGGAGTCAGCAGTCCCCAGAAAGACTTGACTCAGTGGGGAGGGGGCAAAACTAGCCTGAAGAGGCACTGAGAGTCCCTAGCAACTAGGACAGCAAAGAGCAAGAAGGTGGTGTGTGAGTTGCCCCTAATTGGTGCACCTCAAGGACAGTCCAACTGGAGGACTAAGGGTCTAGGCTGGGCGCAGAAGGGTACTGAGGAACAGAGTTGGAGGCTAGACAACAATGAAGAGTGCTGCTCAGAAACGGGGAAAAGCGAAACCAATCCCTCCTCAGCCTGAGACAGCCAGGAAGACCAGAACTGGCTTCACTCGTTTAAAGTCAGCAAAAGGCTTTTTTTTTTCTTTTTTAAAAAATTTCTTCTCCCTTTCCTTCTTTCTTTTTTTATTCCTTCTTCCTTCCTTCTTACTTTTTTTAATTTTATTTTTTTAATTTCCTTCATCTTTTCTTTCCTTCTATCTTTTTTATTCCTTCTGCCTTCCTCCCTCCTTTTTAATCCCTTCCTTCTTTTTTTAGATTCCTTCTTCCTTTCTTTCCTTCTCTCTCTTTTATTTTTTACTCCTTCTTCCTTCCTTGCTTCCTTTATTTTTTTATTCTACCTCCTTTCCTTCCTTCCTTCCTTCTTTCCTCCCTCCCTCCCTTCCTTTTTTTTTTAGTTCTTTTCCCACAGGTGAGACAATAAAACGTGGAGCTGTGAAAAAACCAGAGTTAAACCCAAACAGGGGACATCACAACAACTGACACAGTGAGACAAATTTCACTATGCTACTCCAGAGAACTTTCAAGGTGGGAGCTGTGAACACCAGTATACCTGCTGAAGAGGAAACACACTAGCAAAGGAACCACCAACAGATAACAATGAAATAAGGTGAAGAAGGGAGTGGAAGCCACACTAACTTCAATCCAGGACCAATCTGAAAATACAACTAAATGGTGGCAAAATTACCCACAACAAAGAACTGAACAAGAGCAAGAGAGAAGCCTCAAAACTTTGTACACACAGAAGAATCAGCTCCAACACAACCTGTCCACACCTGCACAACAGAATATAAGATGTGGTGTATTGAGTGACTTTCTGTCCATCAGCTGGAGGGAAGGACCCAGTAAGGGAAGACTCAACAAAAATCAAAACCAAAGGACATACAGAGAGCCAACATAAATGACAGCCCAAGACCAGCGAGCTCAAGAGATTAAGAAGACTGCAATACTGAATCTCACAAGTATTCTACCATAAAAGTTCACACCATAAACCCAGGGAGTCAGAACAGATCAATTTAAGAAGCAGAGGCTAACAAGAAGAGTCTCACAAACAATGAGAAGACAAAGAAACAATCCCCAAATTAAAGAAAAGGAAGAAGTTCCAGAAAGAATGCTAAATGAAATAGAGGCAAGTCAATTATCAAATATTGAGTTCAAAGCAATGGCTATCAGGAAGCTCAATGAGCTTATAGAGAATTATCAGAAACTACAGGGAAACTACAATGAACTCACTGCAAACTATATCAACATGAAAAAGGAAATAGAAGCTATCAACAAGAGCCAAGAGGAAATGAAGCATACAATTTCTGAATTGAAGAACATAGTAGAAGGAATCAAAAGCAGATTTGGTAAGGCAGAGGATCAGATCAGCAGGGTGGAGGACAAAGTGGAAACAAACACCCAGAAAGAGTAATAAAAGGAAAAGAAGCTCAGAAAGAATGAAGAGGGATTAAGGGAAATGCAGGACAATGTGAAACATAATAATATCCATATAAAAAGGATACCAGAAGGAGAAGAAGAGCAAGGGATAGAAAACCTGTTTGAAAAAGTAATGATGGAAAACTTCCCTAATTTGATGAGAGAAAAAGTCATACAAATGCAGGAAACACAGAGAGTCCCAATCAAGAAGAACCCAGTGAGGCCCACCTCAAGACACATCATAATTAAAATGGCAAAATTTCAAGACACAGAGAGAATCTTAAAGGCAGCAAGGGAAAAACAGGAAGTAACATACAAGGGAGCCCCAATAAGGCTAGCAGCTGACCTCTCCATGGAAACGCTCCAAGCCAGAAGAGAATGGCAAAAAATATTCCAAGTAATGAGAACCAGAGGTTTGCAACCAAGGCTACTTTACCCAGCAAGGCTCTCAATCAAGATAGAAGGCCAAATAAGAAGCTTCCCAGACAAAAGAAGTCTAACAACTCCACCAAACCAGCACTGCAAGAGATACTAAAGGGACTGCTTTAAGGAAAGGAAGGGAAAGAGAGACAGAGAGAGGAGCACAGGTATGTAAATGGTAATGAATAAGTACCTATCAATAATAACCATAAACGTAAATGGATTAAATGCCCCAATAAAAAGACATAGAATATCTGAATGGATAAGGAAGCATGAACCACACATATGCTACCTACAGGAGACCCACCTCAGGAGCAAAAACCTACACAGGCTGCAAGAGAAGGGATGGAAACAAATTTTCTAAGCAAATGGACAGGGAAAAAAAGACAGGGTAGCAATATCCACATTAGACAAAATAGACTTCAAAACAAGGGCCATAAAGAGAGACCCAGAAGGTCACTCCATAATAATCAAAGGAAGAATCCACCAAGAAGACATAAACATACTAAATATATATGCACCCAACATAGGAGCACCCAAATACATGAAGAAAATCTTAGAGGACTTGAAGAAAGATGTTGATAGTAACACAATTATAGTGGGGGATTTTAACACCCCACTGTCAAAAATGGACAGATCTTCCAAACAAAATATCAACAAAGATATTGTGGCATTGAACAAAGACCTAGGTGAAATGGACTTCACTGGTATATATATAGAGAGCCCTCCATCCCAAACAAGCTAAATACACATTCTTTTCAAATGCACATGGAACATTTTCAAAGATAGACCACATGATAGGACACAAAACAAGCCTCAACAAATTCAAGAAAATTGAAACCATATTAAGCATTTTCTATGACCACAAGGGACTGAAAGTAGAAACCAACCCCAAGGAAAAAACCCAAAACACTCAAAATCATGGATATTGAATAGCATGCTATTAAACAATAAATGGTTCAAGAATGAAATTAGGGAAGAAATCAAAAAGTTTCTGGAAACAAATGAAAATGAACTCACAACAATCCAAAACTTATGCAACACAGCGAAGGCAGTCCTGAGAGGCAGGTTCATAGGGATACAGGCCTACCTAAAAAAGGCAGAAACATTTCAAACAAACAACCTACCCCTACCCCTACAAGAACTCAAGGAACAACTCAAAGACAGCCCAGAGGAAGTAGAAGGAAGGAAATAACCAAGATCAGAGCAGAATTAAATGACATAGAGAATAAAAGCACAATTCTAAAGATCAATGAATCCAGGAGCTGGTTCTTTGAAAAGATAAATAAAATGGACAAGCCTTTAAGCAGGCTCATCAAGAAAAAAAGAGAGAAGACCCAAATAAACACAATCAGAAATGAAAGAGGAGAGATTACAACTGATACCACAGAAATACAAAGGATTGTAAGAAATTACTATGAAGAACTGTATGCCAAGAAATTTGAAAACCTAGCTGAAATGGACAAATTCCTAGAAAAATATAATCTTCCAAAACTCAATGAAGAAGAAACAGAAAGCCTGAACAGACCAATAGCAGCAAATGAAATTGAAGCAGTAATCAAAAAACTCCCACACACTAAAGCCCTGGACGAGATGGTCTCACTGGAGAATTCTACAAAGTATTTAAGGAAGTGCTAACCCCTATCCTTCACATACTATTCTAAAAAATCCAAAAAGGTGGAAGACTCCCTAACTCTTTTATGAGGCCAACATCATCCTAATCCAAAAACCAGATAAAGACACAACAAAGAAGGAAAACTTCAGGCCAATATCGCTGATGAACATAGACGCTAAATACCTCAACAAAATATTGGCAAACTGCATCCAACAATACATTAGAAAGATCATACACCATGACCAAGTGGGATTCATCCCAGGAATACAAGGATGGTTCAATATCTGCAAATCAGTAAATGTAATACATTACATAAACAAAAGCAAAGACAAAATCACATGGTCATATCAATAGATGCAGAAAAAGCATTTGATGTGATACAGCACCCATTTATGATAAAAACACTCAGCAAAGTGGGAATGGAAGGAGCATTCCTCAACATAATAAAGGAAATATATGAGAGACCTAGAGCATACATCATACTCAACGGGCAAAAACTAAAATCTTTTCCACTAAGATCAGGAAGAAGACAAAGTTGTCCACTTTCACCACTTCTGTTCAACATAGTGTTGGTAGTTTTAGCCACAGCAATCAGACAAAAAAAAAAAAAGAAATAAAAAGCATCCAAATTGGAAAGGAGAAAACAAACTGTCACTGTTTGCAGATCACATATAGTGTACATAGAAAATCCTATAAACTCCACAAAAAAATTGCTCATCCTAATAAAGGAATTTGACACCAGAGCCAGATACAAAGTCAATATTCAGAAATCAGAGGCATTTTTGCATACCAATGATGAAACATCAGAAGGAGAAATCAGAAAAAAACATTCCATTTGATATAGCAAAAAGAAAAATAAAATACCTAGGAATAAACCTAACCAAGGAAGTAAAAGACCTGTATTCAGAAAACTACGTAACACTGAAGAAAGAAATCAAGGAAGACATAAACAAGTGGAAACATATATCGTGTTCATGGATTGGAAGAATTATCATCATCAAAATGTCCATAGTACCCAAAGTAATTTATAGATCGAATGCAATATGCATTAAAGTACTAATGGAATATTTCACAGATATAGAATATACATTCTTCAAAAATTCATGTTGAACTATAAATGGCCCCGAATAGTTGCTACAATTTTGAGAAAGAAGAGGAAAGTTGGAGGGATCACAATACCAGATACCAAAGTGTATTACAAGGCCACTGTAATCAAAACAGCTTGGTACTGGCATAAAAACAGGCACATGGACCAATGGCATGGAACAGAGAGCCCAGAAATAAACCCAAATCTCTATGGTCAATTAATATTTGACAAAGGGGGCAGCAACATAAATTGGAGTAACAATAGCCTCTTCAACAAATGGTGTTGAGAGAACTGGACAGCTACATGCAAAAAAATGAAACTCGAGCACCAACTTACACCATACACAAGAATAAATTCAAGGTGGATAAGAGACTTAAATATAAACCATGACACCATTAAAGTCCTAGAGGAGAACATAGGCAGGAAAATCTCAGATATTGCACGCAGAAACTTTTTTATCAACATGTCCCCTAGAGCAAGGGACATAAAGGAAAGAATAAAC
>CM052547.1:49932666-49955659 GCA_028533065.1 Trachops cirrhosus | reverse complement strand
TCATAGTAATTTCTTACAATCCTTTGTATTTCTGTGGTATCGGTTGTAATCTCTCCTCTTTCATTTCTGATTGTGTTTATTTGGGTCTACTCTATTTTTTTCTTCATGAGTCAGCTTAAAGGCTTATCGATTTTTTTTATCTTTTCAAAGAACCAGCTCCTGGATTCATTGATCTTTAGAATTGTGCTTTTATTCTGTATGTCATTTAATTCTGCTCTGATCTTGGTTATTTCCTTCCTTCTGCTTGCTCTGGGTTGTCTTTGTTGTTCTTCCTCGAGTTCTTGTAGATGTTGAGTTAGGTTGTTTTTTGGAAATGTTTCTATCTTTTTTAGGTAGTCCTGTATTGCTATGACCTTCCCTCTCAGGACTGCCTTTCCTGTGTGCCATAACTTGTGGATTGTTGTGAGTTCATTTTCACTTGTTTCCAGAAACTTTTGATTTCTTCTCTAATTTCATTCTTGACCCATTCATTGTTTAATAGCATGCTATTTAATCTCCATGATCTTGAGTGTTTTGGGGTTTTTTCATTCGGGTTGGATTGTAGCTTCAGACCCTTGTGATCCGAGAATATCCTCAGTATGATTTCAATTTCCTTGAATTTGTTGAGGCTTGTTTTGTGTCCTATCATGTGGCCTATCTTTGAAAATATTCCATGCGTATTTGAAAAGAATGTGTACTTAGCCTCTTTGGGATGGAGAGGTCTATATATATCAATTAAGTGCATTTCATCTAGGGCATTGTTCAATGACACAATATCTTTGTTGATATTTTGTTTGGAAGATCTGTCCATTTTTGACAGTGGGGTGTTAAAATCCCCCACTATAATTGTGTTGCTGTCAATATCTTTCTTGAAGTCTTCTAAGATTTTCTTTATGTAATTGGGTGCTCCTATGTTGGGTGCATATATATTTGGTATGTTATGTCTTCCTGGTGGATTCTTCCCTTGAGTATTATGAAGTGACGTTCTGGGTCTCTCTTTATGGCCCTTTTCTGGAAGTCTACTTTTCCTGATATGAGTATTGCTACCCCGGCTTTTTTTTTCCTCTCCATTTGCTTGGAAAATTTGTTTCTAGCCCTTCACTTTCAGCCTGTGTAGGTCTTTGCTCCCGAGGTGGGTCTCTTGTAGGTAGCATATGTGTGGGTCATGGTTTCTTATCCATTCAGTTACTGTATGTCTCTTAATTGGGGCGTTTAATGCATTTAAATTTAAGGTTATTATTGATAGGTATTTATTCATTGCCATTTACGTACCTGTGTTTCTCTTTTTTTCTTCTTTTCCTTAAAGCAGTCCCTTTAGCATCTCTTGCAGCCCTGGTTTGGTGGAGGTGTATTCTTTTAGACTTCTTTTGTCTGGGAAGCTTCTTATTTGGCCTTCTATCTTGATTGAGAGCCTTGCTGGGTAAAGTAGCCTTGGTTGCAAACCTCTGGTTCTCATTACTTGGAATAGTTTTTGCCATTCTCTTCTGGCTTGGAGCATTTCTGTTGAGAAGTCAGCTCCTAGCCTTACTGGGGCTCCCTTGTATGTTATTTCCTGTTTCTCCCTTGCTGCCTTTAAGATTCTCTCTTTGTCTTGAAATTTTGACATTTTAATTATAATGTGTCTTGATGTGGGCCTCTTTGGGTTCCTTTTAATTGGGACTCTCTGTGTTTCTTAGATTTGTGTGACTTTTTCTCTCATCAAATTAGGGAAGTTTTCCACCATTACTTTTTCAAAAAGGTTTTCTATCCCTTGCTCTTCTTCTTCTCCTTCAGGAATCCCTATTTTACTGATATTATTACGTTTCATATTGTCTTGCATTTCTCTTAATCCCTCTTCATTCTTTCTGAGCCTCTTTTCCTTTTTTTGCTCTGTCTGGGTGCTTTTTTCTACTTTGTCCTCCAGTTCAGTGATCTGATCTTCTGCTTCATTGTTCCTGCTTTGGATTCCTTCTACTGTGTTCTTCAGTTCAGAAATTGTATTCTTCAGTTCCTCTTGACCCTTGTTGATAGTTTCTATTTTCTTTTTCAAGTTGATATAGTTTGCAGTGAGTTCATTGCAGCTTCCCTGTAGTTTCTGGTAACTCATTGAGAGTTCGTGGAACTTCTTGGGCATCATTGTTTTGAACTCAGAATCTCAAAGTTGAGTTCCCTCTATTTCATTTAGCATTCTTTCTGAGTCTTCCTCCTTTCCCTTCATTTGTAGATTGTCTCTTTGTCTTCTCATTGTTCGTGAGACTCTTCTTGCTAGCCTCAGCTTCTTAAATTGATCTGTTCTGGCTCCCTGGGTTTATGGTGTGTACTTCTGTGGTAGAGTGCCTGTGAGATTCAGTGGTATAGTCTCCTTCTGGTATCCAGGTATTCACAGCTTCCACCTACCCTTTTTTGTGATCAGTTGGAGGGGTAAGGCAAAATGGCTTAAGACAGCAAGACAGTATGCTATGACCTTACAGTAGCAGAAAGTAGAGAAGAGATAGGAGATCCTTTGTCTGTGTATAATGTTAAATGTGATTTTCCACCCCACTAACCACTTATTAGAAAGGATGGAAAGAAGATAAGACTCTTCCTGGGAAGGAAAGGATTGTGAGTTGGATCTAGAAAACAGTGAGGTTGTGGGAGGTCAGTTTCTGAGGTAGGGTGAGAGTAAAGAGTAGTAAATAGGTGTAGTGAGTGAGAGAATAATGTTAACCACTATAGTAATAGAATTCAGGAAATATGAGAAGTGGGCTAACTTCTGGGAGGGATGTTGCGTATTATTTACAATTGTATGGAATAGCTATTATTTACAGTAATATTAGAGCAACAATCATATGACAGTATCTACTAGATCTAGATAAGAAGAATAGAAAGTATGGAGCCTTGAGAAGTGTACTAATGTAACACAAATGAAAGACAGTTAATTAGCTATGCACTATGAATGAGATAACAGGGGAAACCTATTAAATGATACATTATAATGAGCCAAGCAAAGAAGACTATACTGAAAGAAGAGGAATACTAAAATACTATGTCAATAAAAAGTGGAAGGAAAATGAAATAACAATACAGATATGCTATTACTTGCAGGTTCAAAAAAAATTTAAAAACTGAAGGGAATAAGCAGGAGATGGAATGAAGAGATAAATTTGGAAAGAAAGGGAGAAGGATCAACACTAGGAAGAAATAGAAACATAAAGAATTGAATGAAATAACAATAATAAGAATTAAAAAATAAAAAGTTAATTAAAAAAGTCAAGCAAGAAAAAGAAAAAAACAAAAAACAAAAACAAAAACAGAAAAAATCATTTGTTGGTTTCAAACTGGCCAAACCAGTTCTCCTGGTTTTGCTGGCTGTAGCAGACTTAACTGCGAATGCCGTGGCTTTGTTCCCCTTCCTGTTCAGAGCTCTGTCAGCCTCTGGCACACTGTCTCCAGGTCCAGCCTTGGGGGCCCAACTCCCCAGGACGGGCCCTGGGCACCAATCTGTGAACTCCCAAGCAGTCTCTCTGGAGCCCAGTGTGGACGTGCGCGCGCCCCTTCCAGGTTCACGGGTGTGTACTCTGTGGATTCTGAGGAGCTCGAACTTCCCCCGAATTTCTGGCCTGGGCACCGAGGATCCAGCAGAACGCCCACGCTTTTTCTGTGCTCACAGCTGTAGGCACCAAGCCTTTTACTCAGAAAATAACTCCCTCCAGGTTGGGGCACCGGTGCAAGACCCGGTCGTCCCCAGATCCATTGGCTAGGCTGATCTCTCCAAAGCTGTTCAGGCACCTCTCACCAGGGTGTGGGTTCTGGGCGCTCTTCAGCACTCCCTGGGAAAGCTCACTGTGGAGTGCGCGCGTGCGCACCCCTTCCAGGTTCATGGATGTGTACTTTGTGGATTCTGAGGGGTTCGAACCTCCCCTGAATTCATGGCCTGGTCACCGGGGATCCCACAGAACACCCGCACTTTTTCCATGCTCACGGCTATAGGCACCAAGACATTTACCCAAAAAATAACTCTCTCTGGGTTGGGGCGCCCATGCAAGGCCCGACCGTCTTTGGCTCCACTGGCTGGGCCGTGATCTTCCCCAAAGCCCGCTCCATGGGCCCCCAGATCAGCGCTGCTCAGTCCTTGTTTGGCCAGGGAGGGAACGGTTGACCCTGCTTCCCCACCCCGAGAGCCCTGCGGCAGCCCCCGGAGCTGGGGGCTGGGGCTGCAACCTCCCTGCTCCCCACGCTGATCCCTGGGCCGTTATTATCCTGCAGTAGTCTCCTTACTGTCTGGTCTTTCAATGTCCGCTACAATTTTGATTTCCTATTTTCATGTATGCTGCGATGATCCTCCATAGGATTTGCTCTAGTCCTCTGTCATATGGCTAGGTTTTCCTGCCATTTGAAGAAGGAGGTGGCGTGTGCTCCCTCCTACCATGCCACCATCTTTCTTCTCTGGCATGACCTTTCAAATTGGCATTCATTCTCAATTAAGGGGCAGAACTTTGGACTCCTATCATCTGGTCACAGGATGTGAGATGCTCACCCCCAAGCCTCTGGGATGGGAATGTTCTTGGGCAAAGCAGCTGCTATCATCTAAAATGATCTTTTATTAATTTACACGGGTATAGTTTGTCTTCCCTAGAGTGTGAGGACCATGGGGGCAGGGATTTGTCCCTCTCTCTCATCGCTGTCTCCCTAATACCAAGGCCAGTGCATGACAAATACTGGGTGCTCAATAAGTAGGAGTTGGGTAATTGAACAAATAAATAAATAAATAGAAAATATATACACAATCCTAATCTAGGGCAGAAAGAACTTCAGTCTATATATAAGAGATTGCCCAGAGCTGGGGATGTGTGAGAAAGAGAGAGTCTTTGTTTCAGTTGCCCTAAAGAAGTGGAACAGTGTTGACCTTAAGGGAGATGACAATCTCTCACTCCGTATCCACAGTTATATGCAAGGAGGTGATGTTGCCTTCCCACCTCTTAGGAAAAGTCCTGGAGTCAGTTTTAGAAAGTATGTGCAGTGGGGAGAATATGCGCCTAGAGATGAGCTGACCAAGGTTCAAATTCTGATTTCAATCCTTCTCTCCTTTACACCCCATGATCTCCTGGAACTCCAAGTTTTCATCTGACAGTGGCTTTGATAAAACACTAGCTCTCTGTGGTGCAAATGAAGGGAAATGAGATGATAGGGTTGTATTAGTTTGTAGGGCTGTCATAACAAATTACCACTGGCTAGGTAGCCTAATCAACAAACATTTATTCCCTCAAAGTTTTGGAGGCTTAAAGTCCAAGATCAAGGTGTTGGTAGAGTTGGTTTCTTTTGAAGCTTCTCTCCTTGGCTTACAGATGGCTGCATTCTCTCTGTGTGTTTACATGGTCTTCCCTCTGAGCACGTCTGTGTCTAAATTCCCTCTTATGACAAGAACAGGAGTCATATTAGAGTAGGACTGTAACACAGGTGGTTGAGCCTAGGTATGTTGACTGCTCATTTGGATAAGCCAAAAACAAAACAAAACAAAACAAAACAAAAACAGAAGGAGGACTGGATGGAGCAGATATAGCCTTTATTACTCACATTAGAGAGACCATTAGGGATGGCAGATTGGCAAACACCTCCCTGAGTCCAAGACTTGTTTTAAGGGTCCCAGACAAATGGGGCACATGCATTGCATGTGACTCTAAACTACATTACCTCAGTGTGTATGTGCAGAAGGAAAAGGTCAAGAAGCAGTCACACAGGACAAGAAGCCCCTCCCAAAAGGAGATAAGGAGAGAATTACAATCCATTTCCAAAGCAATACACACTCCTTCTGGCCAGGGGCCCTCTTCCATTATGGGATTTGGAAGAGCAACATCTAGCACCACCCCACACTCCAACCCAATGTTGCTCTTCCATCTCACATTCTTTGTGTTACATTCTTCCAATAAGGTACCTGTGTGGTAAGCATGTTGGCACATTGCATCCATATGTCACAAATACAGTAAAGGCTACACCCCCAGACCAGCAATGCTAGACAAAACCCAAAGAGACCTAGGAGAAGGGAAAGTCATAAGGAACCTAGAGAATTCCACCAGCTTTTGAAGAAGTCAGAGGTTGTAGTCAGTATATGATTAATCTCAGCTCCTGAGGCAGTTAAGGTTTGGAATACATTGTGAGAATTATAGGGAAATATACACAACAGTCTGTGTGCAGAATGGCACAGTAACCCCTGGGAAGCAATAAGTAAGTCTAATGCCATTCTATTCTGCAGCACAACTTTCCTCATTTGAGTTACCTCATTAGCAACCAGGGCTATTGCATGTCTGGTATAAGGGATATTGAAGTGTGATTTGCTAGAGCCTTAATGGCTTCATGCATTATAATAGTACCTGCAGGGAGCACAAAAATGGCTAGGGAGGGGGTAGAATCTCCAGTGAGAGTGCTTGACTCGATAGCATGCCCAAAATGAGTCCCAGTTTTGAAGGGCACTTGGAAGAGTATTTAACACTCATCCTGGGATGTATGGTTCTTCCCAGGTGCAACGCCCAGTCCAATTTAATGAGAGGTAAGGCCCAACATATTGACCACAGGCCACAGGGCTCCCCATAAGATGGGATGGGCCTGTGTTTCCCTAGTAGACCATACCCAGTGGTCTGTAGCAGTCATTCCTGTTATTTTCTTGTATAGGACTCCTGGCATCCACCCTATGAGCTAAACAGTGTCATTTACAGTACCATTTCTGCATTCGATACATATGGGCATAGGTTGTCACACTTCTACTTGTAATGCTGACAGCCATCCCACACCATCCCAAACTGCATATGAAAGCCATGACTTGGTGTAGTTGTCCTGTTCCTTCATGAGGGAAAACACTTTTCCATGTGTCTGCTTGAAGAGGGGCCAGGAGCTTTCCAGCCTTGCAGCCAGTGCCAACATGTCTGGTTCACAGGGTGGATCCACCATGGTAGGCTGGCGGAGGCAGCAGTAGGAAATACAGTGCAGGCTCAACAATCAGAATGGTTGCTGATGGCTGCTAGCATACTGGCCTACTATAGAAAGAAGTTTCCAGAGCAGCGTTTAAGGGTGATAAGAGAGATGTTTAATAGGAACTAAGAATGGTAGATCTTAGCGGTCTGGCAATACAAACACCACGTTTAGTCTTTGGTCAATATGATTACACTGAACAATGGATGCCCTGGCTATTGGTACCATGCCCTATCTGGCCCTAGGGTAAGGGCCTCCTGCACTCAAAGGGCCTAGGGAGGTGTGCATACCTGTCAAATTGAGGCTATATAGGTTCCCTTAGGAATTTAGGTCTGCAGTGGTTTGTAACAAATAAAAGGGGCCAAGAGCCATTACTGTGGGTGCTAGCTACAGCCCCATGACAAGTTCCTACCCCCAAAGAGCCACCAAGAAACACCAGCAGGATTGTACCTGTGTCTGCCAAGGCCAGGTGAGGTGGTTTTCTATGTAGGTATGTCTTGGGTGCTGGCAAGAGCATGTTATTTTGTTGTCCCAGCCCAAGGCATAGCAAAGGCTCCTGTGTACTTAACTGTAGGCATACAGATGTCATCCAAGGTTTAGTGAGGAGGGTGATAGGAGATGCTTGTCCTACCCTATGCCATTTGTTCAATATTCACAGGCAGTCAGACAGGCAGGTCGTCCACTCCTGGAATGAGCTAGAGTCAGTCTTCAGGGCATCTTTCAAGCGGCTATTGTACCTTTCAATGAGGCCAGCTGCAGTGGAATTGTATGGTAGATGGAATCTCCAATCTATATTGAGGACATCTGCCCATTCTTGTACTTGATGTCCCATGAAATGGGTGCCTTGGTCACTTTCAGTGACATCCTGGATCTCATAGGCAGCAAAGAGCTGCTTCAGGTCTCAGATGGTGGCTCACTGTGTGTCCCGCTTGCATGGGTATGCTTGCAGCAAGCCAGTAGTCATGTCCATACATGTTCAGGCATGGTGTGAACATTTCGACAGTGGTAGTGGGTTGATGTATTCAACCTGCCAGTGGGTCAGTGAGCTGTCACCCAATCAGGGGCCATTGTATCTTGGAGCAACTGGTGAGGGTGCTTCTCTGCACAGACCGTGCATTGTTGAAAGGCCATGACTCATTGGAGTAATGGAGTGGTAGGCTCCAAGCTTTTGCCACTTCCCATAAAGTCTTCTGTCCTGTATGGCACATATTTTGGTGGGGCCACTCGGCTGCATCTTCTGCTGAAGCCTATTCCAACCAGTGGATGTGTGCCAGGTTATCAGCCTTGGCATTGCCAGGGCTGGGGAGAGGTTGATGTACATTGACATGGTTAAGAATTATTACCTTTTCCACACTATGTTCATAAATGTCCTTCCATAAGTCCTGCTCCTACAGGGGTTTTTGAGCCATTAGCAAATCATCATCTTGCTGCCAATAGGACAGCCACAGGGTCAATCCTCTGTGTATTGCCCAGGTATCTGTATAGATGGTCACTAGCCCAGGTTCTCAGGTTATGACTATTCAGACAACTCTTAATTCATCCCATTGACTACTTTGTCCTGAGCCATCTTCCATCCATATGCCATCCATGTTGGGCTGGAAGGCCACCGCCCTCCAGGTGGGTGGCTGGCCCTGGCAGAAGCTACCAGTGTACCAGTCGTCCTCAGGCACAATGACTCATCTTTCTTTGATAGTGGGCCCATGCATGGGAAGAGGAGCAGGAACCTCCAAGCCCAGGTCATGGTAAATACCTGGGCCCAGGAGCTGCTGCAATTCTTGGCTTAGAGGACTGGTCACTAGTTTGCTTCTCTGTTGGAGAAATGTACTCCATTTAGAGTGGACATCTGTGCTACTGAGCACTTGGCTTGGTTTACCATGCCCTGTACCTACCCAGCAATGAGATAGGTAGTATGTACTTAAACTTCAGCCAGTCTGGTAATGGTTTCAGTAGCCAGGAGAGCCTGGTAAATGGCATTCACTTGTTATTCTATTGGACTGTATCAAACCTCTGCCCCCTTCTGGGACCAGAAGCTGGGACCAGAAGCCAATTGGCATTTTGGTGTGCCCTTGCTTTGCCAGAGGCCCCAGGTGTAGCCTTCAGAGCTGATGTGGATGTCTAAACCACATCCCTAGGATTGATTTATGACCCCCCAGTGCTTGTGTGGTCTTCACTGCTTGCTTTAGTAGCCTTAAAGGCCTGGTCATGCTCTTCCCCCCAATCCTAGGTGGATCCTTTGTGGGTGAGGCGATAAAGAGTGCACAGCAGCTGAGCTAAGTGTGGTATAAAAACCCGCCAGTATCCCAACAACCCTAAAAATTCTTGTAATTGTTTTGGCCTCTGTGGGATGGTGAAATCCTGAATCTTATCTATTATGGCAACAGGCATTACCTTTGTTTTACCCAACCAAACAACACCCAAGAATTTGACAGATAATCCAGGTCTCTGGATTTTATTGGAATTGACTGCCCATCCTTGACCTTGGAGGTGAGCCAGTAGCTGAGGAGCAGCATATCTAATTCTGTAAGAGAATCAGAAGTCAGCATGATATCATCAATGTAATGGTACAATCTCTTCAGCCACAAGGCTGTGGCAAACAGTAGGGCTGTACAAGTAACCTTGAGGCAGAACAGTAAATGCACACTGACAGCCTTCCCAGGTGAAGGCAAACTGGTCTTAGCTTTCAGGATCAATATCAGTAGAGAAAAAGGCATTAGCTAAATCTAATATATAATATCATATGCCCAGCTCGTGGCTGAGCTTGTCTAAGAGGCCAGTTATATTAGGCAGGGCTGCAAAGAGAGGAGGAAACATCTTATTTAATTCTCTGTAACCTACAGTCATGACTGTGCCAAGTTCCATCCCACTTTTGGACAGGCCACACGGGTGAGTTTTAGGGGCTGTGGACTGTGGGCCAGTCTGATAATGTCCGCCTTAGTCAATTCTTCTATGGTCTCCCCAATCTCCTTATAGCTATCCAGAAGGTGGTATTGTTTGGTGGCCATTATCCTATTGGGAGGAAGAAGTGACACAGAGGGGTGTCTGGCATGCCCCCTCAAAATGGCCTTCACAACCCATATTCAGAGGCAAAATTCTCCCATGGTGGTCTGTATGTGCATGCCAGCAAGAATGTCAATTCCCAGGATATACTCAAGGATAGGGGAAACATATACCTTATAGGGCGTGGTTATTCCAAGAGTCATTGTTATAGGTCACACCTGTATGGACTGTCTTCTGTAGCCATCAATGGTAGTTATGGGCCTCCTAAATCTCTCTGGGTTACCATAAATAAGAGGATTCTGCACCAGTATCAATGAAAGCCAGCACTCTTTGTACATTCTTTGGGGATCAGTAAATAACAATTTCTACATGTGGCCTCTGGTCCCCACTGGGTTCCTGTAAGTGGGTCCCTCAGCCATCACCCTACATAAAGACCCCTCCCCATGGATCATCCTCTAGATAGGCTGGAGGCAACTCCACAAGTGGGGCAGCCACAAAGTCAACCAAACAGGGTATTGGCTTTGGGGGAACCAATGGGAATGTTCCAGTTGACAGTGTCCATTCCAAAATTTGGACAGTAGATGTCATTATGGGCTAGAATTGTTGCCCAGATTTTAGTTACAAGACTCACAAGAATATAGTTAGGCTTCTTGTCTATCTTATGTCTCCAGGCTTTACCATATCATTCCATAGTTTGTGCGTTACTTTCATTGGACTTTTTTGCTTATGTTTCAGTTAGATTCTCTCCCTTTTTTCCTTTCTTGTCCATCTTTTCTACCTGTCTTTTCCTTTCTTTTGTCTCAGTAGCTGTACTTCCTCTAGGTTGGCAATTGTCTGTGCCACTTCTTATACAAAATTGCCTACCTTGGTGGACAAAATAGGTATCAAGGTGCTGAAGTAAGTCGGGGTGCTGTTTGTACAACCCTGCCCCTCATTCCTGCAGTAAATTTTTCCATATCTGGCCCATTGGAATGTGGGTTATAGATGGTGTGTTGTATTCCTAGCTCCTGGATGAACTGCTGGAGTTCTAGTGAACTGGTCCAGCATGGGTTAGAGGAGGGTAGATCCCTCTCATTAAGCCATGCTGCCCTACAGCCAGCCATTAGCCACATAAGGAGGGTAGTAGTGTGACTGGCTTGGACGCTGGCCCAGTGAATTTGTCTCAAAGACGGATAGGTGGTGACAGAATAAATATGTTTTAATTCATTCCCTGTAAGCAAAATACAATCAGCCACTATATCCCCACAGCCACAACAGCAACCCTGCAATGGATTCAGACCCTTTCTATCTGAACTTAGCAGCCAGCTCTACTAGCTCAGCAGGGGTGTAGGGACACACTATAGTGTGCGAGGTCTGCTGGGAAGGCAGTATTGGAGCACCCTGTGGCACACATGGCTTTTGGGTCTTAAACTTCTGAGTCATAATTGGATGAGCTCTAACTTTCCCTTCTTCTACCTCTCTGGCCTCCCCGCTCTCATCTATTATGATCTCTTTGTATGTGTCACTTTCACTTTCAGTCATAAGATCCCACTTGTGAAGATTCCAGTCACACTGTGCCACTATTGCCTATACACAGGTGAGTGCTAGCTGCTGTCCCAATCCCTTGGCTAAGTGGCAAGCACACTAGGACCTGTAATTGCTCACTGGTATGTTCTAATTTTCTCCTTAGGGTATCCTTATTGTCCACTATTAGAAGATGCATGTTCCTTTCTAGTTTCAATTCCTCTTCTGAATGCATAGCACAGGCCTCTGCCTCTATCTGTCTCTCAGTTACTCAACCAGTCCACAGTGGTGGCAACATGGCAGAGGTCTTTCTTTTTCTCTAGGGCACACCACTCTCCCACATGCTGCAAGGCTTGTAGGAGACCACTGGGAGTTTCAGGGGCATCCCCCTGAGTCCCGTGGTGGTCCCCATGTATCAAGAAGTCTTGCCTCTTCATACCACATAGAATTTTCTGGCCAGCCCAGGATTCCTCCTGGCATCCCCTGACTTGGTTGGCATAATGTTGTCCATAGTCAACTCAACCTGGGGAGTTTCCAGGGTATCTGAATCCTGCCAACAACTACACCAATTGTAACACAGGAGGTTGAGCCCAGGGATCTCAACTGCTCATTTGAAACCAGAACTGTACCTTCCTGAGTCCAACACTTGTTTTAAGGGGCCCAGACAAAGAGGGTACATGTCTTGCATGTGACTCTAAACTATATTACCTCAGTGTGTATGTGCAGAAGGAAAAGGTCAAGAAGCAGTCACACAGGACAACAAGCCCTTCCCAAAAGGAGATAAAGAGGGAATTGCAATCCATTTCCAAAGCAATACACATTCTTCTGGCCAGGGGCCCTCTGGCCAGCCTTCTATTATGGGATTTGGAAGAGCCATGTCCAGCATGACCCCTCAAGGGCCCACCCTCATGACCTCATTTCACCTTTTAGTCTCTGTATCCAAATAGTCTTAAGTATTATGTGTAGCCTTCCCACCTGTAGGAAAAGTCCATAGAAGAAAATTCACAGAGTAAGACTTCAACATGTGAATTTTGAGAGGACAAAATTCATCTCATAAAATGGAATGATAGGACCTCTGCAAGGTTGAGAGAGGCCTTACCATTCCAGGTTTTTAAAAGCTTTTTGCTTATTAAAAATATCACATGCCTCAGTGGCTTAAAAAGTTAGTGTTGTCCTGTGGCTCAGTGGATTGAGTGCTGACCTGCAAACCAAAGGGTTGCTGGTTCAACTCCCAGTCAGGGTACATGCCTGGGTTGTGGGCCATATTCCCAGTAGGGGGCATGCAAGAGGCAACCACACGTTGATGTTTCTCTCCCTCTCTCCCTCCTTTCCCCCTCTCTGAAAATAAATAAATAAAATTTTTAATAAAAAAGTTAGTGTCAATTTTAAATGGTTACTTTAACAAACTGGTATTTAAACACACTTCACAGAAATAATGCACCACAATCATGCTAATAACAAGACAATTTCAATATTTTAAATAAAAACTAATTTAGTGCATTCCAGATCATCCGGTCTAGCCATGAGACATGATTTTGAAGTTTTGCCATGAGCAGCTTCTTCTTTTAATCGTATATTTAGGGATAGTCTAAGCTTTTGATTTCTAAAATGTGGTGGCCCTGCCAGGTACAACTCAGGCATTACTGTGCAGATAACAAATTTCTCCCAGGCTGTCTCAGTATGTGGGCCTCCCTCCATGTCCTTCCCTGCAGCCTGCAAAACATGTGCCCAGGCTCTCAGCCTTGTGGTCAGGAAAGCTGCTCAGTGAGTGGGAAGGGAGCCAGGCCCTGCTTGGGTAGTATTACCATGGCAATGCTCCTCACTTTCTCCTCACTGAGATCTGGGCATCTGTAGCCATGGTGACTGGCTCTCACCACTAGCACATCTGCATAGCAACCAGAGAGGAAACCAGTGTAGCTGGGCCTGACTTCAGGAAAGGAGGTACACACTTACAGCTTTTATGAATCGTTAAGAAGATGGGCACCTCAGTGGGAAAACGGACAAAGGACAAGGGCAAAAGACGAAACCACAAATGATAATAAATATATGATGAGTGCTCAACATCACCAGATTACAGAAATTCAAAAGGGAACAAGATTTTTTAAAAAACCAGTGTAATTGGCAAGAGATGAGGAAAACAAAAAGATAATCCCCAGTGTTGGGAAATGGGGACTTGCGAACCCTGCTGGTCTGAGTGTACATTTGTAGGACATTTCTGGGAGAGCAATATGGCAAAATGTGTCAAAAGCCTTTAAAATGCACATACTTTTTGAACCAACAAGTCCTGTTCTAGTAATTTATTTCAAGGTAATAACTGAGTAAATATTTAGCTACAATTATGTTTCCTGTAGGGGCAATTATAATAGTGAAAAGTGAGAAACAACCACAATATGGAAAGAAAAGTGATTTAATAATCCATTTTGCATTCATGCAATGGAATGCTATGCAATCATTAAGAAATGTTGCAAAAGACCATTTAATGACATAGAACTCTATGCACAGTAATGTGTTAAGTGGGAAAGAATGGATCATAAAATTAAAGTATAGAATATGGTGGTTTAGCAGGAAAGAGTGTTCAGGGCCCTTCTCCCAATGTGAGCACAAGTGTTCATTACTCTTTCAGTCTCAGGAAGAGATACCAAGGCTCAGGAAAACTCTGTCTACAGTTCCTGGAGATAACTGTGAAAAGTTTCTGTGCGCATTAGAGCATGTTTGAATGTCCATCATGAGAGGGGCAGCACGGTGCAGGACACACGGGGACTCTGGAGCCCAGGTTGAATCTTGACACTACGATTAAACTATATGACTTGGGGATAGTCCTTTTCCCAGGGCTTGTTGTCAGGTTGAGGGATTCTCTGCTATTCTGGCCACCCCATCCCAGGCCATCTGTTTCCAAATCAGACCCAGCTAGGTCAAGGGGATAAATCATCAAAGGTCAAAAAAATTTTTTTTCTCAAGGTAACTGTCCAGATTTGGGAACCGTGTTTTCATGAGAAAAATAAGCTTTAATATAGGGCATTTAAAAATTTTTAATGATTTAAAACAATTTTGTGGTAGGATACACATAATAAAAGTTTTGTCATCTTAATCATTTTTTGAATTTTTATTTATTTATCTTTAGATGCGAAAGGAAGGAGAGAGGGAGAGAATATCAATGTGTGGTTGCTTCTCAGGCGTCCTCTGCTGGGAACTGGCCTGCAACCCAGGCATGTGCCCTGACTGGGAATCGAACCTCAGTCCTTTGGTTCACAGGCCCTCACTCAATCCACTGAGCTAGACCAGCCAGGGCATCATTGTAATCATTTTTAAGGATACAGGTCAGTGGCACTAAGTACATTCACACTGTTGTACATCTATCTGCAGAACTCTTTTCATCTTCTCAAACTGAAATGCTGTAAACATTAAACACTAACTCCCCATTCTTCCTTCCCCAACCCCTGACAACCATCATTTTACCTTCTGTCTCTGAATTTAACTACTCTAAGGACATCTTATAAGTGGAATCATACAGTATTTGGGTTTTTGTGTCTGGCTTATATCACTTAGTGTAATATCCTCAAGGTTCATCCATGTTGTATCATGAGTCAGAATTTTCTTCCTTTTAAAGGCTGAATAACATTCTATTGTATGTATAGACCATATTTTATTTATCCATCCATTCATATATCTTTTGGGGACCCTGTGCAGGGCATTTTTGATGAAGAACTACTCCATGGAGTGAAGCTGAAAGATTTCTTTCAACTTCACTGATAAGAAGATGATAAGAATTCTTATCACCCTTTTCAGCTTCAACTTCATTCTGTGGAGTAGTTCTCCATCAAAAATGCCCTGCACAGGGTCCCCAAGAGATATTTGAATACCGTTGTTCTCATGTGGAAAAGTTTAGCATTATAGGGGTCAGTTGGATAAAACTAGGCAAACCAGGAGACACATGTGGCAATCATACAGAAGAAAGCTCCAACTTATGAGAGAGTTTAGGAAGACCATGAGACTGAGGAAAAATGTTTTTCTCTCTACTTGCATACCTACCATATTCAAAGATGCAGCATAACTATTTATATTTTTAAATTATTTTATTGTTGTTTAGTTACAGTTGTCTGCATTTATCCCACACCACCACCCCCACCCCAGCCAAACCCACTTCCCTCCCTTGCTTCCACCTGCCTTGGTTTTGTCCATGTGTCCTTTATAAAATTTCCTGAAAACCCTTCTCTCCATTATCCCCTCCCACATCCCCTCTGTGTTCCTGTCAGATTGTTCTTAATTTCAATGTGTCTGGTTACATTTTGTTTGTTTTTCTTTTGTTGATTAGGTTCCAGTTAAAGGTGAGACCATATGGTATTTGTCCCTTACTGCCTGGCTTATTTCACTTCGCATAATGCTTTCCAGTTCCACCCATGCTGTCGCAAAGGGTAGGAGCTCCTTCTTTCTCTCTGATGCATAGTATTCTATTGTGTAAATGTATCATAGGTTTTTGATCCACTCATTTACTGGTGGGCACTTAGGTTGCTTCCAGCACTTGACTATTGTAAATTGTGCAGCATGACAATTTAAACTGTCACCAGAAATGTAAAAATAGTGAGAAATCATGTAGAAATAATGATGGTGAGAAACCTCTCAGAACATTCCCTTTCCTCAGCATAAAAAACTCAAATATAAAATAAATCCTGTCAAATTGTCAGTTTGGTAGCCACAGTACATAAGGCAATTTACAGGAAAGGGAATACTACATACAAGGTCTGTGGCAAGTTTGGAACCACAATATAAATGGACACTGGCAAATCTGTATGGAAGAGGGTACAGATAAGTGTTAGGTGAAGTCCATCTGAAGACTTTCATGCTGCTTCTGATCTTTTCTGGCTCCTGATAGGTTATGATTTGTCTTTGTCTACCTACATACATTTTTGTTGAGCTCTTATATCTACTTTGTACCTTTGTTTTATACTGGCAGTGACTTTATTAAGTCATGGTAATTTGTAATTATAATTTATAATTTAATTCATTAGTGAAAAACTCTTATTCAGCTACTGCTCAGGGGCAATATTTCTGGTAAATGATGTTCATCTGCCATATGTTTTTCTTTGAGATTTCTCATTTTTCATGTATTATAATATCTTCATAAACATCTGGTACCCAATTATTTTTGATTACTCATCTCTACACAAGGCAGTTTTTCATGGATGAGCTATCCATTTCAGGTTCAATGGAGGAAGACCGGGTTTGTACCCAGGGTTGGATGTAGTTAATGTGTGTGCATCTTTTAGTGTTGACTTTTCCCTACCTATCAGTGCAGACCCCTGTAGGTCTGGTTGTAGAGCAAAGTCTCTCTTTTTCATGTAGTCACGTGGACTGGTGGTTTGTTGCAAATATGTTCTTCTGTCTGGAACTGATTATGGAACTCAACCCACTATTTCTCAGACCCAAATGATCTACAGAGAAGATAATGCATTTTTCTTTATCAGAAATGATTTTGGTCTTACAGTTAAGGATTTTATTTCTCACTTGGCTACATACACCTTGTCAACTCTTCCTAGTACCTGCAACCAAAGGCACTTTCCATGTTTCCTTCTACATTCTCCCTCAAATTTTATTAATTTTTAAATACTTTACTGTTTTGATTTGATATTTCAGCTAAATTCAAGTTCTGATAATGTAAAGTTTGATTTTCTTGGTATTTCTGAGAGATTCCAGTGAGAAGAGGAGAATACCAACATAATGGGACCATTTTTGAAAATCTTGTTTGATTTTTAAATTTTAAAACAGTTTTGCTCAATGTCATCCAATCTATGTATCATATTTGGTACATGTGATAAGACAAATTCATACCTCAGTCCTTAGAAAATACAGACTTGAAGAAAAACTTCTAGAATTTCATAGTGGTTAAATGATACTGTTTTATCTTGGAAAACAGTGTAGTTTTTATCACTGTATAACATGTTACTATTTTCACAGTCTAACAATCTGGCTTCTTAGTTGGAAATCTTAGGAGCAAACTTTAGCTTATTTACTGAGAAAAATAGAGTTTGTTAAAAGGAAAATGGGTAACTCAGAGAATTATAAAGATAAATACAGGATTGTTTGCAAGGCTGCCTCTGGACACCACTCCCAGAATCCTGCTGCAGAACCTGCAACCATGTCCCCAGTAGCCATCCGTGCATCTTGGTCTGGCACAACTGGGTCACGTGTCCTAGCCAGCTCTGAATGAGGCTGGAAAGCAGGAACCTGGATTCTTAGCTGCTTCTAAGTAGTCAGTAGGCTCTGCCTCCTGCCAAAACTCATAAGCTGGTGATTTGTCATTCATGGCAGGGTGTGTTCATCAGCCTGGTCTGCTATAACAAAGAAAGAGTAGACTGGGTGACTAAAATAACAAATATTTATTTATCTGAGTTCTAGAGTTTGGGAAGTCTGAGATCAAGGTGCTGGCCACTTTGGTTCTTGGTGAGGGCTTTCTTCCTAGTTTGTACATTGCTGTCTTCTTACTATGCCCTCACATAATAGAGAGAGAAAGATCCTATCTATTGTGTCTCTTCTTATAAGAACACTAATCCTCTCCATGAATTTGCCATCTTCAGGACTTAATCATCTCCCAAAGACCTCCTCACCTCCTAATACCATCACAGGGGGTCTAACATATTTATTTGGTGGAATAAAAACATTCAGTTTATAGCAGAGGGTAACTGTGGGGGAGCTTTGTCCAGCAGAGCCCCCCTGGTCATCACAGATGAGAATAAGTCTATCAAGACATGATCTGCTTGGGAAGGAAAGGTGGACAATCTCTCAAAGGAGAAGGGCCTTGAACCTGTTTCTCAATGGGCTTTTATTGGGTTCAATTTGCACAGGAATACAGGTAAAGCTCATAAATCATTGTCAGGCAGTAATGGTCAAACAATACATAACATTCAAAGAGCTGAGGGCTTATTCTGAGTCAGGGTCAGATAGCTAAAGGGCCATAAAAATTTGGGAAACAAACTCATTTTATGTTTGGGCCCTTATCAAAAAATTGAGGGTATTCTTAGCAAAGCAGGCTTTACAGGATTTTATGCATTCTTTCTTAGGCCTGATTACCCCACTGGAACCACTGGTTCCTGCCCAGGGCTATGCTGCCCTCTGGCATTATTTCAGCCATAAGTCAGGCAGGAGAAGTAAGGCAGCCTAGAGATTAGTAGACTTCTCACAGACAGAATGAGGACTCAGGCTATGTCAAAGCCGAGGGGTGAGGGTCCATCACCACCTTTTTCTATATTTCCCCAAGTCCTTCCTTGATGGCCCCATTGTGCCTATGTCTGTTTTATGTTGTCCCTCCCTTAAGAATCTTACCCATCATTGGCTAACCAGTCATCCACCATGGGGCCAACCAGGGTGAAGTAAAGGGGGCAGAGGCAGTGCCCCTGCTGGGAAGATAAACTTTGTCTCCTTAGTGGCTTATGGGCCCAAGGTCTTTTATTCAGCCTTAGCCATGGGGAGTTACTGCTTCTGAAACCAGGCAGGGCAGGTTCCCAACAGTGCTCACTGCTAAGGTAACTCACATGCTAAGCAGCAAAACAAAAAAAATTCCTTCACTACACCATCTTTGATTTCCCATAAGCACTCACTTTATTTTCTACACTCTCAATATTAAAATGTACATGTGTATTTGCTGGTGACACAATACCAGTCTCTTACTACCACAAGCATTCACCCTTTCAAATGAGGGTTTCCTCCAAGTTTCAAAATATATGAGTCTATGTCCAAGCTCGGCTCTCAGGAGATGCCTATTCCTTTTGTGGTGAAATTTCTTAACAGAGAAAAGATTCAGATGCTGGGTATCCAAAAATTGTAAGAGTTCTAAAAGTGGGTCTAACTAGACCAGTCTGAAAGCAGGGCTTTGGTGAGCCCCTCTGACTATTTTCTGGGAAGCTTTCTTTAAAAGGGTTTTATAAACTGTAAACAAATTTGTGAAGGTGTAAGCAGTTCACTGGCTAACATGATTTTAATCCTCACTTGTAATTTGTCATCTGACCAAATCAGTGACTTGTCTTTGCTATATGAATTACTTTGTTCCATAAAAATGCCTTTCCTAGGTTGTTGTTGGTGCTAAAATACTGAGATAAAAGAACCTCTGTTATGTTAAAGAATGTGTCAATATGTAACCCTCTGGGGATACAATTACACCATGATTAACTTTCTGAAGATGGTTGTGTCACTAGTTCTTAGTTCTTAACATGCTCTATATTCTCCTGAATACTCACTCTGAGGTTACGAGCATCTTCATGATGGTGGCCTTTTTCCTCCAGTGGTAATTCCTAGGATCCAGATGTTAGACCAAGTTCTTGAAACTTGGCAGTCCCCTTGGCTCCTCCTTGTCCAGGTGGCACAAGTTCACTTCCTGACAATGCTGGCTTAGTCCTATCTTGTTGATATCCATAGCCTTCACTGATCATGGGTTCATCTGCCATCAGGCCTCTTCCCTCTCCCTCATACACTTTATTTGCTCTGTCTTCACTCACTCCCCACCAGGCCCCACCAGTTTCTGGCCGTCTGAGAGGACAAGGACAACACTACTTCTAACAGACAAATGTCTGGCCAGATGCAATGCCTGTTAAGTGTAACTTATTGAATTTTCTGCTCTTTGAAAAGTATTAAGGTCCTGCCAACAACCTGAGTTGGTAGTGCTCTCTTTCATAAAATAGAATATGTCCACGGAATTATAGGTGGAATGTGCTGAAAATGTAGTGGTGAGATTTAGGTCAACAGAGAACCATGCTTACATAAAGGCCCACAGGAGAATTTTGATGAAATCTTGAAGGTGGCCAGGGAGAATCTGCTATGTTCTCTCACTGGCAGTTGTCTTCTAATTATAGTTCCATAGGTTTCTCTGTGAGCAAGGAGCTGAGTCCCTGCACAGACCTGGTGCTGTGCTTAGGCAGTGGCGACAAAGGGGAGCATCTGGACTTTGCATAGTGAGGCTACTTCTAAAGCAGTGTCCTAGGAGAAGGGATACCCAGCATGTGCACATGATACATTCTCCATTTGTACATTCGCCTCTCCCTCAAATGGGGAGGCAAGATGGCTCATGTGTTTGGGAGTACTTCTCTCTGTTTTTTTGAATGGATTATAATTGGATGTTTAGAATAAAAAAGAAAGTATAAAGTAAACTTAAGATGAATCTATTTTTGTTAAAAAGTGAAATGGGAATCCAGTATGGTTCCATTGTGGTTGAAATGTATATATATATGCATAGAAAAAACTGTTAGAAGACTATATACTAAAATGCTAACCCTGGATATTTCTCAGTAGTGGGTATAGATGATTTTGCTTCTTTTTGTTTTCTTCATTTTTTAAATGCTCTAGAACATTTTTTGTAGAGCATGCACTACTCTTAGACTAAGGGGAAAAAGTTTAAAAGTATCAACATCTGAAAATGTAGACTTGTAAAACCAATAATTTAAGGGAGCACTTAGTCACTCGATGAAAGAACATTTTAGGTTTCAAAAGAGTTTACAGTTCTGTGAATCAAGTAGTCTTGATAAATATTTGCTGAGTCAATTAGTAAATTAATTCACTCTGTGGTTTCCTGAGTCCCAGGTTCCCCAGTGAATTTTAAAAGAAATCAATTTACAGAAATGTGATTTGCACTTCCTCCCTTCTTCCAACACATCCATTGTGAGAAAGTAAAAGATCAGATGTGGCTGAATGTTCTAGTTGTTGCTCCACCATTGCTTAGGGTCTTCCCTCCATGCCTTGCCCCAGCCTAAGTTTCCTTAACTAAAAAAGGGAAATTACAGTCAGCTGCTAACATGGTGCTTTAGTTTTTGAAGAACTTTTAGAAAATGTAAGCTGCTTCCAACGAGTAAGAGTGTAAATGTTAAGAGTGTATGTGAATATAATTAGGACCAAAGAAACAGAGGTAGTTAGAATAATTTTTTCATTTTGAATTGTGAACACATACAGAAAATTACACCAAATAGAAATGTGCATCTCAGTGAAATACCACAAGGCAAACACACAGGGAGTCACCAACCCATGGAGAAAATTGAACTCTGTTAAGTGTTAGGGTGGCTGGTGAGGTGGGCTGTGAAAGATTCACAAAGAGAAGAAAATGCAGACAGCAAAGTTTTATTTTTATTTTCCCAAGAGAGGGAAAGGGCTAGGTGCGAATAAATGCACTAGCCCTGAGGGGTAGTGAGTTTTTATTGTATCAAAAAAAGGGGGAGGGAGCCCTGGCTGGTGTAGCTCAGTGGATTGAGCATAGGCCTGCAAACCAAAGGGTCACCAACTCAATTCCCAGTCAGGGCACATGCCTGGTCTGTGGGCCAGGTCCCCAGTAGGAAGCATGCCAGAGGCAACCACACACGGATGTTTCTCTCTCTCTCTCTCTCTCTCTCTCTCCTTCCCTTCCCCTCTCTCTAATAAATAAATAAAATATTTTTGTAAGGGGAGGGTGTCATAGCTGGGTACTCATGGCAAGTAGTTGTAAATCAGGAGGTTTTAGGCTGAGAGTGGAGGCTTCAGCTTGTTTTGCTGTTATCTTTGGGTTCAGGGTCCCGTTTGGTATGTTCTGTTTGTATGAGTTTTAAAACACATATCGAGGGGATGCTTTTAGTAATCTTCCCAGTCCCGAGAACAGAAGCTCAGAAAAACAACAGTTAATTATGTCTGAAAGACATAAGGAAAGAGAGATAGCTAGCACTGGTAAAGAGGTCCTGAAAGGGGCTTTTTTGTCTCTTCAGTAAGTACCCTCAGAAATTCCTTAATGCGTCTCCTAATTTTTACACATCCCCTCCTCTCCCAAAATGACTGTTATCCTGCCTTTTATGGTAATTACTTCCCTTCTTGTCTATACAGTTTTATCACTCTCCAGATAGTCTCCAACCTACGATGTTTCAACTTAACAATTTTTCTTTTTTGTTTTGTTTTTATTGCATTTATTGGGGTGACATTGGTTAATAACATTATATAGATTTCTGGGGTTCAATTCTATAATACATCATCTGCATATTGTAATGTGGGTTTACCACCTCAAGTCATTCCCCATCCATCACCATTTAACCTCTCTATACCCTCTTCTACTTCCCCCAACCCCCTTCTCCTCTGGTAATCGCCATATCATTGTCTGTCTATAAGGTTTTTCCTTCTTTTTTCTTTCTGGCTTAATCCCTTCATATTTTTAACCCAATTACCCTTCATGATTTCTTTTTTTTGGATGATAGGAAGTTCAGTTAGTGATTTATTTTTTAAAAAGATATTTTATTGATTATGCTAATAAAGTTGTCCCATTTCCCCCTTTCACTCCTCTCCACCATGCACACCCTCTTCCACCCACATTTCCCCCCTTTAGTTCATGTCCATGTGTTATACTTATAAGTTCTTTGGCTTCCACATTTCCCATACTATTCTTACCCTCTGCCTGTCTATTTTCTACCTACCATCTATGCTACTTATTCTTTGTATCTTTCCCCCCTCTCCTCCTCACACTCCCCTGTTGCTAACCCTCCATGTGATCTCCATTTCTGCGGTTCTGTTCCTGTTCTAGTTGTTTGCTTAGTTTGCTTTTGTTTTTGTTTTAGGTGTGGTTGTTAATAACTGTGAGTTTGCTGTCATTTTACTATACATG
>CM052547.1:49906813-49932166 GCA_028533065.1 Trachops cirrhosus | reverse complement strand
GGAAAGCATTATGGTAAGTGAAATAAGCCAGGCAGTGAAAGACAAATACCATATGATCTTGCCTTTAACAGGAACGTAAACAACAAAACAAAGAAACAAGCAAAATACAGCCAAAGACACTGAAATAGAGGACAGGCTGACAGTGATCAGAGGGGAGAGGGAAAGGAATTTCAGGGGAACTTCAGGGGAGAACGGGAAGTGTTTACAGGAACAAATATAAAGGACAAATGGACAAAAAGTAGGGGGGTTGGAATTGGGAAAGAGGAGGGGAGGGATGGGTGGGTTGGCTGAAATAGGAGTAAAGGATAGAAAGTGTACTTGAATAATGATTAAAAAATTAAAAAAATGTCTCTCAGAAAAAAAAAAAACTAGTAACACCCACAACTGTCAGAAAATCAAGCTGTATGGAAGTCTGGCAACCAAGATTTAAAGAAGACACATTCATTAAGACAAGTCGGAGTGTTAGAATTGTGGAGACTGATGGAGAGGTGATGTTGCACAGAAAGTCAATGGAGGCAGTGGTGGTGGTGAAGTGAATGAGAGGGATACCTTGGGAGTGAGCCATCCCAGCCTCAAGCCAGACCACACAGCAAAGGGTTCCAGCACGAGGAAGAGAGGTCCACATTCCTCTGGCTGTAAAAATCAGTGGGGTTTGGGACAGGAAAGAAACTGCCATATTTTTGCCACTTAAAGAGCCAACATGGTATGCAAACCCACCCACTCAGGGCTTCACCACTAAGGCAGCAGCTGGAATCGTGCCAGTCACACATGGGAAAGGGATGAAGTTACTGGAAGTGGGGCAAACTGCCAGACACCAGGGTGTGGCATTGTCCCCTCTCTGAGCCCTCCCCACACAGTGACAAAGTGGTGAGGCATGTTGCCTTGCCATGGAAGTTACCTAAGTCTCCACCCTATATAATTTACAGGTGACTTTTCTATATAGGCCATGCTATAAGACAGGGAGAAAAAGTAGCTCTATATAATACACAGAAATGAACAGAGGGGGGATGCTCTATTGAGGAGACAAAAAGTATGGCCCAAATGAAAGAACAGAACAAAGCTCCAGAAAAAGAACTAAGTGAGACAGAGATAGCCAACCTATCAGATGTAGAGTTCAAAACACAGATTATCAGGATGCTCAGAGAACTGTGAGTATGGTAAATAAATAAAGGAAGAAATGAAGGTTACACTAAGTGAAATGAAGAATAATCCACAGGAAACCAAGAATGAAGGGAAGGAAGCCAAGATTCAAACCAACAATTTGGAACATAAGGAAGAGATAAACATTCAACCAGAACAAAGAGGAAAAACAAGAATTCTAAAAAAATGAGGATAGGCTTAGGAACCTCTGGGATATCTCCAAATGTGCCAATATCTGAATCATAAGTATGTCAGAAGGAGAAGAGGAAGAGGAAGAAATTGAAAACTTATTTGAAAATCCATTGAAAGAATACTTCCCTAATTTGGTGAAGGGAATAGACATACATGTTCAGGAAGCACAGAGAGTCCCAAATAAGTTAGACCCAAAGAGGACCACACCAAGACTCATCATAATTAAAATGTGAAAGGCTAAAAGTAAAGAAAGAATCTTAAAAGTAGCAAGAGAAAAGCAGGCAGCTACTTGCAAAGGAGTTCCCATGAGACTATCGGCGGATTTCTCAAAAGAAACTTTGCAGGCTAGAAGGGATTGGCAAGAAGTATTCAAAGTGATGAAAAGCAAGGACCTACAACCTAGATTATCCAGCAAAGCTATAATTTAGAATGGAAGGGTAGATAAAGGACCTGCCAAAACAAGGTATAACTAAAAGAGTTCATCTATGCCAAGCCATTATTACAGGAAATATTAAAGGGATTTATTTAAGAAAAAGATAAAAACCATGAAAATTAAAAAGGTAACAAATTCACAACTATCAACAACTGAATCTAAGAAAAAAACCAAAATAAGCAAACTACTAGAACAGGAACAGAACCATACATATGGAGATCATTTGGAGGATTAACAGCTCGAAGGGAAAGGGGGAGAATAGGGCAATGGTGCAGGGATTAAGAAGCATAAATGGTAGGAACAAAATACACAGGGGTAAGTTAAGAATAGCCTAGGAAATGTAGAAGCCAAAGAACTTACACACATGACGCATGGACACAAACTAAGGAGGGTGGGGGGATTGCTGGAGGGAATAAGGGTACTGGGCAGAGAGGGGGCAAAAATTGGGACAACTGTAATAACATAATCAATAAAATATACTTAAAATGTAATGCAATCTTGTCCTCTTTTTTTATTTGGTGTCTTTTTTTTTAGCATCATCTGTGACATTCATCAATGCTGTAGACAGGGGGAGGTTAAGAATAGTGTAGGAAATGTAGACACCAAAGAACTTATATGTACAGCCCATGGACATGAACTAAGCAGCGGGGGGAATGTGGGTGTGAGGGGAAGTGCAGGGTGGAGGGGAATAAAGGGGGGAAATGGGACAACTATAATAACATAATCAATAAAATATATTTTAAAAAGAAAATAATAGAATAATTAATAAATAATGCTACAAGAATAAACTGTATTCATCACATACTCGCAACTGTAAATGTACTTTTGCCCCATGCAATATATATATTTTCAATTTTTTTGTGGTGAAATACATATAAAAAATTTACCACCTCAGCCATTATATGTGTACAGTTCAGTGGTATTAAAAACATTATAATGTTGTTGCATGTGCCCATCCCCAGACCAGAGATCTAACCTGCAAGCTAGTGATGCAGTTACTGGCCAGTGGTAACTGTGAGCACTGTAGATGATCAAGGAAATGAAAGAAATACACATGGACTACTGAGTCCTGTGGTGGAATAGGAACGGAACGGCCACTCTCTCAAGGAGGGAGAGCCCTGAGCTGCTGCCTGAGTAGGCTTTTATTAGGTTCTTTGGGTAGGAATACAGATACAGTTTGTTGATTATAGTCTGGCAGGGAAGATCAAACAAGTAGATAACTTTCAAAGAGCTAAAAGGGCTCATGCTGAGTTGGGGTCTTACCACCTAAAAAACTACAAGACCTAGAAGGCTAGTTTCATTTTCTGCCCATGCCTTCATATTATAATTAAGAGCATCCTCCAGCAAAGTAAGCTTCACAGGATCTTGCATATTCTCTGCTTCAGGCCTAATTACCCCGGGAGGTCCACTGTCTCTAGTCTGGACTGCACCATCCCTTGTCATTGCCACAGGCCTGAGTTGGACAGAGGAGACAAAAGCAGCCAGGAGATTTGGATTTCTCACAGGCAGATTAAGGACTCAGGCTTGTCAAAGCTGAGGGGGCAGGGGTCAATCACCCCCTCTTTTCCACAGCCCCCCGAGTCTCTCCCTGAGGGCCTTCTCACGTGATCATACCTGTCTTAGGTCCATCCTCCTCTGAAGAATGTTACCCATCATTGGCTAACCAACCAAGCAGTGGGGGCCAGACATGGAGAAGGCAGGGCTCATGCCAGGTAGACAGGCTTGTCTCCTTAGTGTCTCTCATTCATCCTTAGCTATGGAGGGGTTGCAGCTCCTGAAACCAGGCAGGGCTGATCCCAACAACCTAGGTATGTGCCTTGACTGGAAATCTAACCCACAACCCTCTGGATACAGGAAGATGCTCCAACCAACTGAGCCATACCTAAAAATAGATGTTGTAATGTGGTGCAGCCATCATCAACATAACCCTTTCCATCTTGTAAAACTGAAACTGAGTACCCATTGAAGTCTAACACTATTTACCCCTTCTCTTAGCTAGACACCATTTTACTCTAAGTACTTCATATAAGTGCAATCATACAATGTGCTGTTTTGTGACTGGTTTATTTCACTTAGCCTAATGTGTTCAAGGTTCATTTATATGGTGGTAGCACATATATATTTTTTACATATTTAAAATGTATTCCATATGTATTTAATGCATTCTAATATGTTAGTGTTTTTCTTTAAGGTTAGGTTTTCTTGTACAGTTGACCATCGAACTATGTGGGGTTTGGGGATGCCCATCATAGGCTCAACTACATAGGAGTACATGTCAGCAACAACAAAACATTTTTTCTGCAGTATTTTGACCTGTGGTTGAATAGATGAATCTGTGAATGGAGAACTTGTGAATATGAAGGGCTTACTACAGTTTTTAAAACAGTTTAATAGAACCAGTAATATTTTATGTCTTTTTCTGTCCTCTCCCAATTTACTGAAGTATGATTGACAAGAAAAAGATATATTTAATTTGCATAATGTGATTTTAGAAGGTGTACAATGTGATGATTTATTTAATATATATATTATAAAATTATTATTACAATCAATTTAATTGACATATCCATCACCTCACATAGTTACTATTTTTATGTGCATGTTGAGCAAACTTAAGAACTACTCTTTTATCAGATTTGAAGTATTTAGCACAGTATTATTCCTTACAGTCACTATGCCATTCATTATGTCCCCAATACTTATTAATTGGATGTTTGTACTCTTTGATCAGCATTTCCCCATTTCCCCCAGAATCCAGTCCCCAGCAAACACTATTCTCTGGATTTTATGGGTTTAACTTTTTTTAGATTCTACACATAAATGAGATCATAGAGCATTTTTCTTTCTGCTCTGGCTTATTTACTGAAATAAGCTCTTATCATAATGCTCTTTAGGTTCATCCATGTAGTCACAAATGGCAGTATTTCTTTTTCATGGCTAATAGTCTTCTACTTATATAATTATATATGTTATTTTATTTATCTGTTAATGTCTTTTAAAAAATATTTATTTATTTTTAGAGAGAGAGGAGGAAAGGAGAGAGAGAGGGAGAGAAATATTAATGTGAGAGAGGTACATTGATTTGTAGCCTTTCATATGCTCCCCAACTGGGGACCAAACCTGAAACCCAGACATATGCCATGACTGGGAATCAAACCAGTATCCTTTTGCTTTTCAGGACTGTACCCAACCAACTGAGCCATACCAATTAGGACTTGTCCATTAATCTTTTGATGGAAACTTAGGTTGTTTCCATATTTTGGCTATTGTGTATAGTGCTACAATGAGCACAGAAGTGTAGCTATCTCTTTGAGATACTGATTTCATTTCTTTCAGATAAATACCCTCAAGTGGAATTGCTGGGTCATATTGAAATGGGGTGTAGACTGGGGGTCCCTAAAAGTCCCCATAGTCTTTGGTTGGGGAATGGGAGAAGCAAATGATATGGTTTACAATAACAAAACATATAAACAAAAAATGCATAACAAAAGCTTGTTTAATAGCCATGCTATACCTCAGGGCAAGGCGGGGGAGAAACTTTCAGGATATATCCTGACTTATGATGTAGCCAGGGCGGGTGGTCTTCTTGGATCACTGAGTCACTCTTGCCCTGACTGGGGATGGCAGCCAAGAGAATGTAAATTATACAGAAAACTGGCAAATGTAGCTCATTTTGGGAGGAGTAGAGGTGAAGTCACACAGGAGGCTCTGAGTTAGGATTTAAAACTAAGGGCAGGCAGCCATGAGGAGGGGAGCCATGATGGAGGGATATAGAAGAGCTATGCTGCTGATAGTGAGATAGGAGCCATGTGGGCTGTAGGAGCTGGTCTTCCATGGGCTAGTAAGTAAGAAAGCAGGTGTAATGCTCTGATTATTCCTGCTCTAGCTGACTCTGAAGCTATCAAGGATCCTGCCTTGCAAGACGTTGAACTGCTGCCATGTAAACCCAGATTTTATCTGGACTTTTGGAACTTGTACATTTCCTGGACCATGATCCAGTGCAACATGACACATGTATTCCTACACTATAACATGGTGGCTTACGAAGTCCCCCAGATCCTGAAGGAGAGAGTTGCTGCAAGAGGATGGTGACTTTGGTTCCTTTCATAGGGATTGAAGAACTGTTTGTGCATCTGCTCAAATTTTGATAAGAAAATGAGGAGCTTCTGGTTTTGAGGCTTTTGGCTCATAACCTTTTGGGGAGCAAGAGAAGTGCGGGGTCTTGTGGGAGAACAGGGCTCCAAGATGAAGTGCTCTCAGTCCTCTGAGGTTGGAATATTATAAATCAAAACCTGTTCCTTCCAATACTGCTTGTTGGGTCATGCACCAAGGCACCACATGGATGGGCCCTTGTCTGCTTGGTTACAGTTTTGGAGACCCAGATGGGACTAAGAGACCCTGTAATCAGGTTCCATCCATGTGGGGCAGACCAACTCCTGGATCATGGCTGCGAGAACTTCCCAGTCTCAGGGAACTGCCCTACATCCCAGCTCAAGGCCCCAGTTTCCAGGAATGCCAGAATAGTGTAATAGGGCAGGTTTGGGGGTGGGAAGGGAACTCCTAGGCTCTGTGGGCCAAACTTGCATGCATATTGGAGTTCAAACACTGAACTGCATGGGCGTACTGCCATTTTGGGTAAGTCACGTGGTGCTCCACCATGGAGGATGAGTCACAAGGCTGCTCCACCATATTGGATGATATGGAATGTAAACATGGCACCATTAAGGGAGTGGCACATAGCTACTTCATCATTTTGGAAGTGGACAAGATGGTGGGCAAGCATGACCTCCAAGTTATGTTCTCTGTGGGCACTGCATCAGTCAGGTTCTCTGTGCAATTGGTTCTGATAGGGATGACTCTGGACTTGTAGGCCATGCATACATATCCAGTGGGAATGGTCCTTGTTCTGAGGGCCATGAACAGGGGTCCAAGAGTGACAATGTTTCTGTTACTTTATGCATGTACTTGTAAATCTAGGGACCATTAGTTGCCAGGTACTGACTTTGAGTATGGTCCTTCCCAGTGTGGGAAAGAACAAGGATGAAAGCATATTATGTCTAAATCTGAATGGGTAAAGACATAAGAAGGTTGTGAAAGTTTAAACCTGGAAGGAAAAGAAACCTCAGCTCTCGGATGTGGTTATCCTTTATTTGCTTGTTTTCTGATCTTATGGGGATATAGCTTGAACTTTGGTGTTTTGGGTACATTAGGAATGCTCTGCCTCTGCTTTTTGGCCAGTAAGACCTAGGAGAGGTCACCTGTAGCCAATTGGAGAGAATGCTATTGTCATTTGGGACCCAGGAAGGGTCATATGCTGCCAGTGGAATCTGGCCTGGGGTAAGCTCATGTCTCTGCCAAGAGACTGGGTGGTGAGAGGGCATGCTACCAAGTGGATGCACCGGTGGGCGAGAGGGTGTCTCTGTCATTGAAGTGAAGTGCCATGGAATGCTGACTGGTGAGAAATGAGACAAGATTTTAAAGCTACTTCTAGCTCCCCCGTCATCTTTTAACTCTGTCTTTGCTTTAAATTTTGCTCTGTTTCTGCTCTGAAAAGAAATTGAGGGTTTCCACGGAAAGTCAAAACTTCACCTATATGGGAAAAGTAAACAAGGAAAGTGTATAAGACATTGAAATGTAATTTTAATAGATACTAGAAGAACAAGCATTTTCCTTCATGCTTTATATTTCCCCCCTACCTGATCCCTCCATATTTTGTCATTCTGAAGGAGTGAATGATGACATAAGATTTCTTTGCATACAACTAGTAAGACCAATTGCCAATGGTGGTTTTGTCAACCAAGATTATGACTGGAATGTCATGCTTGAAGAAGGCATGACTATGCTCTGGTTGTTACCAGAAAGCTTTGAGGAACTGGGATTGACTTTTGAAACTAGTGAACATCTACTGGAGAAAAGGCCTGGTACCTTGGTTGGTTGTGTGGTTCATGACAGTCTTTCCAGGGAAGGAAAGACAGTTGTTTTCCTGAAAGATGGCAAGGAAGAAACATAAGGCACAATGGAAACCTCAAAGACTTGAGGGAAGCAGCTGCTAGAGGTGAAGCCAGATAGCAGGTGTGTGGCTTAGTGTCTGTGCCCTGTAGGGCAGACTAAAGGATCAGTCTAAATGTTCCTGTGTGAGTTCCAGCAAAGCAGACTTAAAACTCATATGTGATCAGTTGTTGCTCTTGTGTTTATGCAAACAAACCAGCAAAATTAAAACTTGACTTAATACAGTCCTTTTAGTGACAATGAGGGTGATCTTAGAAAAATCATGGTTCAAGGAAAATCACAATGCTCAGTGGTGGACATTAGACTAGTGAAGCTAACTGTCTTTTTTTAAATGATTTTATTTATTTATTTTTTACAGAAGGGAAGGGAGGGAGAAGGAGAGAGAGAGGAACATCAATGTGTGGTTGCCTTTCATGTGGTCCCCACTGGGGACTTGGCCTGCAACCCAGGCATGTGCCCTGACTGGGAATCAATCCACTGAGCTATGCCAGCCAGGGCGCTGTCTTCAAAGTTTGTTTTCATTTGGAAGTTGAAGCCAGGTTTGTGAAATCATCAAAGATGCTCAATTTACAGTCAAGAAGGATCTGTCAAATTGTCACTGTTAAATGCCATTGTAGCAAAGGCCTGCAACTTGATGTCTTTCCAAAAGGCAGTCTTGCAGACTCAAAGACTGGTTTGTGGGTTGTTGTGTGAATTAACATGTGTGTTATTCCTTCTGTTTTCATAGGGTGTAAACTTATGATTTCATTAACTGAGTGATTGGTTACATGATGTGGACCTCACTTAAGAAGCCCATCTGCAGTGCCATCTTCTGAGATTCAACAGTTTGACTGAACCAAATGGTTGGGTTGGTGAAATATTGGGGCAGTCTGTACACTTCACTTTAAAACTGTTTTCTTTTTATGCCATAATGGCTTGGACAGAAAGGGCCCAGAAGCCTGAAAGGGGAGAATCCTAAGATATTCTCCTTAGTCCCAAGTAAGCATAGTGAGCAAAAGGGCTTTGGGCCCATGTGACACTCCTTGCACACCTTCTTCCAGAGAAGCCACACTTTTCCTAATGTGGAACATTGTAGAATTGGTCTCTGCCTTTGTCATTGAGTGGCTAGGGTTTTACCTGTGCTTTCTAATCCCCTTGCCAAATCTGTTGCCCCTAGAACACAGCAAGGATGCCAACTAGTCCAGTAGTGCCAGCCGTTGGGCACTGAGCATTCCATTCCCCAGGGACAGCCAACTGACCTGGACTCTGCAAGGTCTTTCCCCATGCATGAAGGCCACCCTCTGCTCTGCTCCATACCCCCACTTTATTAGGGATTATTGAACCCAGAGGTAGTTAAGATGATGGCCATGCCCATTAGGAAATAGCTCCAGAAGACTGAGACCTTTGCCCATTGTCCTTTATAAGATTACAAAGGGTCCAAAGTCAAAAGTGGGAGAAATTGTAATGGTTACAGGGCAAGGGATGACTAGGAAAATAGGGGGAAATCCCCGCAAACATTGGTGGGAGAAGGGGAGAATCATATGATATGGATTAAGGTAGTTTACAATACAATGACAACTTGGTAGCTAGTTTAATAACTGTGCTACTCCCTTGGGGTGAGGTGGACATGACTTTAAGGGTGTATTCTGAGTTGTGACATAACCAGGGGAGGTGGATCACTGAGTCACATTTACCCTGATTGGGGATGGCAGCTGAGAGAATGTAAACTTAACAGAAAACTCGCAAATGTAGCTTATTGTGGGAGGAGTTAGAAATAAGGTCAGGCAGGAGGCTCTGGGTCAGGATTTAACTAAGGGCAGGCAGCCATAAGGGAATGTGGTTTGAAAGGGTAAAATGGCCCACTCTGGCCCACCAAGATAAGGAGGTGCTACATGGTTTTGGATTAAGAGCTGGAGAAAGAAAAAAAAAAGCTGGAGAAAAAGAGAACCACTGAGAAAACTTCCTGGGGAACATGGCGATATAGATGATGGTGCTGAGAATTGTGGGACCTGCCCAGCCAAGCATGGATTAATGAGAGATGCCAGGGATGCTGAACTGTGACCAGAAGTACTGAGCTGTGGACATCTGTTTTTCCAGAAGATACACCTCTGACTAGCATATTCTGAAACTGGCCTGATTTGGCAAAGGGAGGCAAGACTGTGTGTTTGTGGGCATTTTAAATGGAGTGGGTCTTAACAGCAGAATTCTGCCATTATTCTAAATTTATATAACTTTTAAATAAACAATTCTTTTCCTTTTCACCAAACTCTGGCATCAGGAGTCATGGTGGAGGCCAATTGGAACCCACAGCTATTCCAGAACAGTATAGGCCGGGGTTTTATAATGTGACAGCTGTATTTTAAATTTTTTGAGAAACCTCCATACTATTTTCCATGATGCCTGTACCAATTTACATGCCCACTAACAGTGCACATGTGGTCCCTTTTCTCCACATCTTTTCTAACACTTGTTTCTTATCTTTTTTTATAATAGTCATTCTAACAGGTGTGAGGTGTATCTTGTGGTTTTGATTTGCACTTCTCTGATGATTAGTGATGTTGAGCACCTTTTCATATACCTGTTGGCCATTTATGTGTCTTCTTTAGAAAAATATCTAGTCAGTCTTCCTGCAATTTGGAACCTGACACACTAATTTCTCCATGACCCTGACAGTGTGTTCCTAGCCACCCCGTTTCCTTCTCTAGTCCAAGCTCTGGTTCTTGCCTTTTCCTGAGGACCAGGGGGCAGCATGAGAGCAATGCCAGGGCCATTTTGGTGTTCTAGAACACTATTGATGTGGTTGGAAGGAAGGGGTTGGATTCTTCTGGAAGGCGCCTGAGATTTCCTGATGCTGGTTTGGCACAAGGCAATGCAGACATGTATGTTCAGCTTGGGACCTGGGCTCCAGTCTTGACGATACACTTACAGCTACAGGACCACAGGCAAGTTGCTTGTGGTCTCTGGGCCTTAGTTTCCCCATCTGTAAATGGGGATCAAGTAGTTGCTTCTTGGTGGTGGTTTGAGGGTGTCTTGGACAGCTTGGGCTGCCATAACAAATTACAACAGATTGAATGACTTAAACAACAGACATTGAATTCTCATAGTTCCAGAGGCTGGAATTTCAAGATCACATTCCTTGTGATGGTTTTTCCTGGCTTACAGATGACTGCCATCTTGCTTTGTGCTCACATGGAGTTTCCTTTGCCAGTGTGCGTGCATGTGTGTGCACGCATGCATGGGGGTTGGGGGATGACATGAGCACTCTCGTTCTCTCTTTTTTTTTAAAGTATTTTTTATTGATTATGCCATTACAGTTTTCCCAATTTTTCTACCTTTAGCCCCTCCACCCTGCTCCCCCAACCATCCAGCATTCCCACTCTTAGTTCATGTCCATGGGTTGTACATATAAGTTCTTTGAATCTTCTGTTTCCTATACCATTTTTATTTCTTCCTGTCTATTTTATGACTACTAATTATGCTTCTTCTTCCCTGTACCTTTCCCCCCATTTCTCCCTTCCTTCTCCCCACTGAACTCCCTCTGTGTGATGTCCATTTCTCTGATTCTGTTCTTGTTCTAGTTGTTTGCTTAGTTATTGTTTTGTTGTTTTTCTTTTCTTTTAGGTTAATTTGTTGATAGTTGTGAGTTTGTTGTCATTATACTGTTCATATTTTTTATCTTCTTTTTCTTAGATAAGTCCCTTTAGCATTTCATATAACAAGGGCTTGGTGATGATGCACTCCTTTAACATGACCTTATCTGGGAAGCACTTTATCTGCCCTTCCATTCTAAATGATTGCTTTTCTGAATAGAGTAATCTTGGATGTAGGTCCTTGCCTTTCATGACTTCAAATGCTTCTTTCCAGCTCCTTCTTGCCTGTAAGGTTTCTTTTGAGAAATCAGCTGATAGTCTCATGGGCACTCCTTTGTAGGTAACTGTCTCCTTTCCTCTTGCTTCTTTTAGGATTCTCTCTTTGTCTTTAATCTTGGGTAATTTAAGGATTATATGCCTTGGTGTACTCCTCTTTGGGTCCAACTTCTTTGGGACTCTCTGGACTTCCTGGACTTCCTGGAATTCTATTTCCTTTGCCAGATTGGGAAAGTTTTCCTTCATTATTTGTTCAAATAAGTTTTCAATTTCTTGCTGCTGTTCTTCTCCTTCTGGCACCCCTATAACTCATATATTGGAACACTTCAGGTTGTCCCAGAGAATACTTAGCCTCTCTTCATTTTTTTGGGTTCTTGTTTCTTTGTTCTGATCTGGTTGAATGTTTATTTCTTCCTTTTGTTCCAAATCATTGCTTTGAGTCCTGGTTTCCTTCTTGTCAGTGTTGGTTCCCCAAATATTTTGCTTTATTTCATTTTTGGTATCTTTCATTTGTTCTTTCATTTTTTGACCAAGCTCAATCAGTTCTGTGAACATTTTGATTACCAGGGCTTTAAATTCTCCATCAGATAGGCTGGCAATTTCCTCATTGCTTACTTCTATTTCTGATGTTTTGCTGTGTTTTTTCATTTGGGCCATATTTCTTTGTCTTGGGGCAGCTGATAGGTTGTAAGGAGGTGGGGCCTTAGGTATTCACCCAGGCAGGGCAACCCTCTTTGCTATGCTACCTGTGTGGGAGGGGCCAGAGAGGGAACAAAGCAGCTTGCCTGTTTGTCTCTAGCGCATGTTCCAACGGTCTTGTGCGAGACTGGAAGTATCTCTCACCTCAGCAACCCCAGCCTTAGCCCACGGTCAGCTCTGAGTCTCAGTTTTCCCCTTAAGTCAGTCCCTCCCTCGCAGCTCTACTGAGCTTGGCAGTCAGCCCTGCCCCTCAGCCCCCATACCAGCGTTTTTCTGAATTGGCCATGGTCCCCTTACCAGTCTGGTTGTTCTAGCTGATTTTTTCTTTAATTCCTTGGTTGTCGGAGTTCCATGCAGTTTGATTTTTCTGGCGCTTTTGGTTGTTTATTGATTTTAGATTGGCTGTTACCCTCCTTTTGGTTGTGCGAGGAAGCCGAGGGTTTCTACTTATGCCTCTGTCTTGGCCGGAACTCCCTTGGTGTCTCTTATAAGGACACCAGTTGTAGGGGATCAGAGCCCCACCCTCATGACTTTATTTAACCTTAATTACCTCCTTATAAGCCCCATGTACAAATATAGTCACATTGAGGATTACTGCTTTCATATATGAATTTGGAAGGCACATAATTCAGTACAGAGAGGGTTAATCAGTTAGTCCCTGTGGAAAATGAATACCCAAGGATTGTGCTATTATAGGTGTCATCTCCAGATTCTTTAATGTGTTCTTTCTCTGTTCTCTAGAACACACTGCCTTGCCTTCTCCAGAAATCCCTCCCTGACCCTGGAGCTAGGTGAGGTTCCTCTTCCCCTGGGCTACCACTGGCATCTGGGGCTTCTTACTGAGCCCCTCCTTATTATAGCAACAAGCCTGTGACTTATCTATTGCTTGTCTGATGCTCTCACTCATCTGAGTTCCTCTGGGGCTTAATCATTTCCTTCTTTGTTTTGCAGCACAAGCTCTGGAGTGCTCTAGGGTCTCAGAAGTTATTGGCTGGGGGAGTGAAGGTTGCCACCCACAGTTTCCCCCAATGTCCACACCTCTCTCTCACTTCAATCACATGTGAACCCAAAGGTCACTCCATCAGAAAAGCCTTCTCTGACCACCTAACAAGACCTCCCAGTCATTCCCAAAACCTGGGTCTGGATTATTTTCACTCTAGGATTTACTGTGGCCTGAATTGTCCTAGTTATTTACTCATGATTCCTTAATTATTTCTTGCTGTGTCAGTGTCTGAGGCACACATTTGCTTGTTGAACAGCTAGATGGGCAGTTGTTGGGACTTTGAGGCCAGAGCAGGGTGGTGACATGCCTCAGGTCACTCTGCACAATTCCCTGCTGGCCCCTGTGACTGAGAGATCTGGGCACACTGGAAATACCTCATGCCCTCACCTGGATGGGTATGTGGCATTTATAAAGCACTTTTCTTATCCTTTATCTCATTTTATTTCTGCAGTGTATCATTTCAGAGGGCAAAATTGACACTTCAGTGAGATCTCAGGCCTCCAGCCTCTCCCCATGGCCTGAAACTTCAGGACCGGAAGCGCTCCTCTCCTTCCCTAGAGCTGCTGAAGATTGGATTCTCAGGAAGCAGATGTTAAGACAGTTTCAGGGTGTGTTAAGAACTTAGCAGTCAAACTGCTGTGCATGCACCAAAAGCCTTGACCACCATGCTGGGTGATCTGGACTATATACTACCCATCAGAGCTGTCCTGCATTCAGCTCACCTGGCCAAGTTTTTGGATGTGGGCTGCCCTGGGGAAAGCATGATCTCAAGGTGCTCTACAGTTGAGGCTGACCCTAAAGGAGTGACAGCTGGAGAGCATCTGCCAGCTGTGTCCCCTGCACTGGGCAGCAAGTTCTTCCTGGAGAGCAGAGTTGGGCAAGAAATGTCCTAGCTCACTACGGTCTGTTTGGGACCTGGCCTACAAACCTGGGCATGAGTCCTGACTAGGAATTGGATCCACAGCCCTTCAGTTCACAGGCTGGTGCTCAATCCACTGAAGCACACCAGCTGGGGACCTGCTCAGATTTTGAGACTTTCCTCTAAGACCTCCCACCTCACTCTTCAGGTGAAGATCCAAGAGGCACATGGTTTCATCTTGAGCACCCACTTTAACCAGTAGGAAGAGGCTACCTGTAGTGTTGTTGTGTTGAGAACGATTCTGAGGCTGAGCTGGCTGAACAGGAAAAGCTGTTTTAACTGATTAGCAATGTCTGTGGTAGGCTTGGCAGGGACACGATGGTAGGTGTACCAGGATTTTTCTTGGCCTTTGCTATACTGTTTCCTTACTTAGCACTGCTTCTCCTCTGGGATCCTTAGTTCTGAAAACCTTCCTCTGACCTCAGCTCACTGGCCTTCCTCCTGTTCTTTCCCTTGTTCCACTGGATGAGTGCCTGCTAAAAAAAAAAGGCCCAGGGACTTGAAATTGGAAGACAGTAAGAAGCTGAGGGACCTTGGCCAAAGGCATTATTCTTTGTACCTCTGTTTCCTTATCTGCAAATAACAATTGACCTCTCTCATAGTATAATGGGATGCAGAGTGGGGGTCCCTACAAATAGGAAATAAACCCCCACAAACCTGGGTTGGGGGAAGGGGGAAGTGGACAATATTTTGCATAACAATGGCAAGTTAAAAGCTGGGCTGCAGCCCTGGGCAAAGGTGTATGTCACTTTGGGAGCATTCAGGGACTTGAGCTGGGGGAGCTTATGCAAGAGGCAGGAGCCAGATGCCCCTGTGTCACTGAGAACTCTTGCCATGACTAGAGATGGCAGCCAAAAGAAGAAAAAAGATACAGGGAGAACTGGCAAAAGTAGCACATCATAGGAGGGGCTTGATATAAAGTCACATAGGAAGTGCTGGGCCTAGCATTTAAAATAAGGGTGGGCTGAAAGAGAAGGAGGAAGCAGTCATATGGCTTGAAAGGGTATAGAGAAAGGGACCTGGTCTGCCATGAGGTCTGATGTGTAAGGAGATGCCACAGGGGTTGGAGTAGGAGATGCCATAGGTTTGGAGTAAGAGCTGGAGTAAGAAAGAGGAGACCCACTGGGAATCCTGCCTGGAGAAGTTGGCAGCAGAGCTGATGGAGATATGCAGGGACCTGCCTAATAACCAAGCATGGTTTGTGGGAGATGCCTGGAGTTGAACTGAACTGTGACTGGGAATGCTGAGCCGCAGACCTTTTGCTTTTCTGAAAGACAATGCTTTTAACTGGCATATTCTGAAATTGACCTGGTTTGGCATGGTGGGGGGCAGGATTATGTGTTTTTAGGTGTTTTATTTATTTTTTAAAAATATCTTATTTATTTATTTTTAGAGAGGGGAAGGGAGCGAGAAAGACAGGGAGAGAAACATCAAAGTGTGGTTGCCTCTCACACACTCCACAGTGGGGACCTGGCCTGCAACCCAGGCATGTGCCCTGACTGGGAATTGAACTGTCAACACTTTGATTCACAGACCAGCACTCAATCCACTGAGCCACAGCAGCCATGGCTGTATTTGTATGTTTTAAAGGGAGTGGTACTTAATGGCAGAAATCTGCTATTATTCTAAATCTGTGTAATCTTTAAATAAATAACCTATTTCTTTTTTCACCAAACTCTTGCACTAGGAGTCAAGCTTGTCGGCAGCAGGCAATCAAACCCCACAGTTGTTTCCGAACAGCATTGGCAGGGTCCTGTAACACTAAGACTTGGTGGTTTGAGGCTCTAGGTGGATGAGTGCTGATGGCAGAGTAATCTCCATCTCTGACCCTGGGTCCTTGAAAGCTGAGACCGCCTTGATTTGGGGAGCAGGTTGGAGTCCTGTCAAGGAAAGGAGGTGGGCTGGCCAGGAATCACCCTGCCTGATGGATGGTTGGGAACGCTGAAGGCAAGAAGGCTCTCTCTAAGCATTGCTGCATTGCCAGGACAGGTATTGATCCAGTGTGGTCCCTGACACACTCTTCTTGTAGTTCAGATGTCCGGTTGCCTTGGAGACCATGCACAGACTTCCTGGGAATGAGAATGGAGATTACCACTTGGGAGGGGGAGGATAGAGCTATATCTCAGTGCTGTTTCCATTTGGGTACACGACCATCCCTCTGCCCTCCATTGCATAGATGGGGAAACTGAGGCCCTGAGAGTGGCAGTGACCTATTCAAGGCCAGGACCAGAGTGTAGGCCACCTATCTCTCAGGCTTCTCAGGAAGAATAGCCTTCAAGCTTTTCCCTTCACAGGAATGATCTGCCAAATGCAGGTGTCCTCAAGCGGTAGAAGTGGGACACCAAGGCCCAGTATGAGTGCTGACCGTGATGTTGAACCATGGGGCCTAAGCTATTATGGCCTCTTTTTATATTGATTTTGCCCCTTCCAGAATAATAAATGCTACCCTTGTGTGGCATTTATTATGTTTAGGTGCTGTTCTAAGTGTTTTACATATCTTGGTTCATTAATTTTCAAAGTGATTCTTTGAGATAGGTACTTTATGATCCTTATTCTACAGATGAGGAAAATGAGGCATGGAGAGACTAAGAAACTTTGCCAAATTCATGCAACTAGTAAATGGTGGAGTGAGATGTGAACCTAGTAAGATATTCTCCATTTGTTCCTCCAGGTCCACTGTCCACCCTTCTCTGATGTTGTGTCCTTGGAGTTGGGTAAGGCCAATGGGATGCAAAGGTGAGAGGTGGGTTGAAAGGGGAGAGAGGTGGGGGCGTTTGTTCCCAGCTTCCTCCTGCTGTGTTTCAGTTTGCCAGTGGTTGTACTCTGGTCCCTCCCACAGCTGCATCTCCAAGCTTTGGTGGGGTTTACTTTTGGCTACATGCTTTGGTCTTCCAATGTTCTCTTTCCCTGCCCTTCCTTGAAAGACCTGCAAGATGGAGGTAAATTCTTGCTCTGTGGTGACCAGGGAAAAGAGAGAGTGGACTTGGGGTAGGGACTGACAATTGAAAATATATCTGAGTGCTGAAAAAAAAGCCAGACATGCATAGATGAAGGGCTAGTGGCAAGAGAGCTATCAGGCAAAAAGTGCAAAGATACTGAGGCAGGTGTGTTCTTGGCATGTTTGAGGAAAAAAAACATACAAGACAGTGTGGTAGAGTAGAGTGAGGGGGGAAAGTGGTAGTGGATGAGGTCATGGAGTGACCTCATGGGAAGACATTGGGGAGGATTGAGCAGAGGCATTATCTGACTAATACATTAAAGACTCTGGCTGTTTATAGAGGGCAAAAGTGGAATAGAGAGAGCAGAGAGGAGGCTGCTGCAATTGTTCAGGCAAGAGTTCATAGTGACTCACACCAGGGTGGCAATAGTGTAGGGGTGAAAATTCTTCTGGTTTCTGGACAGACTTTAAAAGTTGAGCCAACAAGAGCCACTTCTGGGTTAGATGTTGGTGTGGGGAGAGAAAAAGAGATATCTTGTGATTTTTGGCCTCAGGCACTGTAAGAATGAAGTTGTTATTTACTGAAATTGGGAAGACAATTGATTTGGGGGGAAAGCCAGGAGTTGAGTATCTACCACACTGCTTGAGATTCCTCCTGGATATGTGAAGAAAGATGCTGAGAAGGCAGTTCATTAAGTCTGGAGCTCCTAGGAGAGTCTGGCTGGAGGTGTGAGACCCATCAGTGCAGAGACAATATTTACTAAAAAATAATATTAGTTGTGTGAAGGCAGCAGGGAGTCAGTGTCCCTCTTCTGGGTGTGATCAGACAAGGTTGGCCAGCTGTGGTCATCCACTAACTGTACAGGAGACTCCAAGGCAGGTCAGGGAAAGGGAGAGAGAGCCAATCAGTTATACCTGGTCTTTCATCTTCCTACAAGTGTTCTGTTGACTAGAACTGCTGACATGTAGCTTGTGCCTTATGTCCTGAGTCTGTGCAGTTGCCCCTGGCACCAGCCAGCCCTGAGGATGGCTTGTCTCTGTCCCTTACTCTGACATGTCAAGTCTGCCATTTTCCAGCTCCAACAATGGGATGATGACAATTCAACCCTGCACCAAGAACCCCCACATCTGGAACTGCTCATGTGACCACATGGATAGATCACAGGGGACCCCAGGAGGTTTGCTGAAACCACTGGGAAGAGTAATTTTTTCCCACTAGGGTCTCTAAGTTGAGACATGTACCTAGAGCTGTGGGGTCACATTTGCCATCCCCCTGAGGGGAAAGCCTTCCTAAGGTAGAGCCAGTTTAGAGGGAAACAGAAGGCAGAGACAGAGAGAGACTAAGCCTTGACGATATCCTGAATCCTGGATCCAGCTCAGCCTGCTCTTCAAGTGGACTTTTCACCTTTGGAGACAACCCATTGTCTTTAAGTCTCAGACCAGTTTGAATGGGAATCTGTTGTTTACAATGGAAAAAATTCAGACTATTGCACAAAAATATCCAAGTATGCTCTGGGTGGGTAAAGCCCTCTATGTTACTGATTTTCCCCCTTCAGCCTCAGCTACTGCTGCTGTGGTCTGGCTTTGCATGCCAGCTTTGATGTCTTGCCTGGCCCCCACAGACTTCACTTGTCCCAGCCTTTTCTGGGCCCTTCTTTATGCCAACAGTTACTGCCCTTTCCTGACCAAGGTTGGTTTTCTGGATATCATATCTGTGGCTACTATCTGGGCCTTGACCCATCTTTTACATTCTTTCCCATCTCTGGGAGACACTTCAATGGCTCACCAGTAGCCAGTCCTCTCTCCTGGCTCCTATGCAGGTAGAGTGGCCATGGGTCCCACCTCTGGTCAGTGGGAGGAAAGGTCATATCTGTTGGGGGCTTCTTGGAAAATGTTTGCTTGCCAGAGAAAATGCTGGAATCTCTCAAGGGAAAAGTATCTTGCTCTGCCTCTTGCTTTCTCAGTTTGAACACAGTGTGCGTATGTGATGCCAGGAGCTGCACTGACCATGAAGTGACAAGTGCAAGAATGAAGAGTCATCATGGTGACAATTGCTGAGTGGGAGAGTGGGAGGGCCTGGCATTGCTGGGCCAAGGAAGGAACTCCAGAACAGCCTACTTCCAGATGACTTGCTAAGTAAGCAGTCAATGTCTGTGTGGTTTAAGTAATTGTTCATCCAGCACCCTGCTACATATAGCCTAAAGCCTTCCTGACTAATGCAGCAGCCAAACCCTTGGACTTGCTCAAACATTCATCAAGCATTGAATCAAACATTTACTGAGTATTCACTGCATGCTGACACTTTATCATATTTAATTTAACCCACTCAACTTTTTAAGGTACCAACAATTATCTCCAATTGAAGGATGAGGAATGTAGGTATATTAGGGTAGTCCTATGTGCTTTGGCAGATAAAGAAAGATCTCAATGGCTTAGAACAACAGAAGTCTGTATATCACTAACATAACATTCAATGGGTGGTTGTGATGGGGTAAAATGTATCTGCTTCATTCAGTCATTCAGGGACCCAGGCCTATGGAGCTTCTGCCACCTTCAACACATGGCTCCTAACTCACCCTGGGTATAAATATCCGATAGGCAGACAGTGGAAGAAAATCCAATAGGAAGACAGTGTGGTGGGGGTCACACAGGAGGCTTTATGGTCCAGATCTGGGTAGGGTAAACATCACCTCTGCCCATGCACATTCCCTGGCTGGGCCCAAGGGCTAAATGTGGGCCACAATGCCCTCCTAAAAATTTAACCAGTTTCTGCTTAATAAGGCTCTGAGGAACTGCATTAGTCACCCAGTGAGACTCTCAGATAATTCAGGAGGAGACCATGCTCTGTTTTGTGTCAGAAATCATAAAATATAATAAAAGACACTGAATTAGAGGACAGGTTGTCAGTGACCAGAGGGGAGAGGGGAGGGAATTGGAACAAATATAGAGGACACATGGACAAAACTAGGGGGGTTGGAAATGAGAGGGAGGAGGGGAGGGATGGGTGGATGGGCTGGAATGGGAATAAAGGATAGAAACTGTACTGAATAAACTAAAATAAAAAATTAAAAAAATAAAAATAAAAATAAAATGCATTTGCCAGTAGAGAGAGAGAGAGAAAAAAAAGAAATCCAGGATTGTGCTAGGAAGTTGTGATGCTGGCTAAGCCAGGTGCTGCCCCAGGGCCAGTCCTCAGTGAATGTAGACATCCCTCCTGAATTCTGCTCCATTCAGGCAGCTATACTCCTGCCTTTACCTGCCTTCTGCAGACTATTTTACAACCCATTGTTAGTGCATCTGTTCTAGGTGCTTGATTTACATAAGAGTGACTGTTTGAAGTAGAGGTGGAGAAGCTGTGAGAGTAAAAATGGGGTCTTGGATTTGCTCTGCTGCATCCTAACTGTGAGACCTTGTCACATTATTAAATCCCCCAGTGCTTTAGTTTCTTCATTTGTGGAGGGTGCTAATACTACATTATAGAGCTGCTGGGAGATTAAAATGAGTAAGTGCACAGAAAACAAGTGTTAACTGAGTGCCAGCCTGCTTGTGATATCATGAGTCCTTGATCTGCATATGCCCATTTTACAGGACATGGAGGTTTCTAGGGTGAGTCCAGGCCTCTGTTCCTCCTACCTACCAATCCACTTTTCTTGTGGGTATGGTTTTGGGAGCTCAGGGACTACACTGTATAGGCCCCATCTGTGGGGAAGGCCCTACTCAATGCCTCCTCCTTCCTCCATAGCTGCCTCATTGGAAGCCCTTTCTTGCCTCCAGATTTCTAATCCTCCTACTTAGGTCTGGGCCTGGAGTAGGGTGGGGCCTGCTCTCTCCTCTAGTAGTGTGCTCAGTGCCACTGCAATCACACCTCCAGCATGAGCATATCTATGATTCTGTAACTCTGTACTTAACCCACATGCAAAGTCTTCAGAGCTGTCTTTGTTCTCTTGTGGAACCAAAATCCCCAGGCAGATGGTAGGTCAGGGGATGCCTCAGGATGTTTGTGCATGGAGAGATAAGGCCACATAGGAATGTAAAGTGTTAGCTGGAGATAGATGTAGGTAAACATACCTTGCCTCCTCACACAACTACAGAAAAAAATTACAACTAGACTACAAAACAAATATCACCCAGAAATGTCAGAAAATTGAGCTCTATGGAAGTCTGAAAACCAAGGATTTAAATAAACCCCATTCATCCAGATGGGTAGGAGGGGCAGAGATGTGGAGAGTTGTGGAGATGAGTGGAGATGTGGAACAGGTGGCCCCACATCCATATGTGGTAGATAAAAATTGGGAGGGGTACTTTGGGAGTGAGGGATTCTAGCCCTAGACAAGACCACCTAGCCCAGGGTCCCAGTGCCAGGAAGTTAAGCCACAACAACTTCTGGCTATAAAAATCAGTAGGGGTTGGCACAGTGGAAGAAACTGTGGCACTCACAGGGATATTCCTCTTAAAGGGTCTGCAATGTATTTAAGATTTGCACAGACCCACTCCCTCTGGGATTCAGCACCAGGGAAACAGCTGGAAGGGCACCAGTGGCATATGGGGAGAAAGTGAAGTGACTGACATCAGGGTAAGTGACAGGAGACAGCTTCCTCCTGGGCAAATCTTTGGAGGCCAGGCAATGGCATTGTTCCTTCTCCAAGCCCTCCCCCACAAAGAGATACAGAGCAGTGGCAAGGGTTGTTCTGCTCTGAAAGTCAAAGCAGTTCTACCTAATACACAGAAGCAAACACAGGGAGGCTGCCAAAATGAGGCAACAAAGAAATATGGTCCAAATGAAAGAACAGAACAAAACCTCTAGAAAAAGAACTAAATGAAATTAGATATACAACCTATGAGGTGCAGAGTTCAAAACACTTGAACTGGATGCTCTAGGAACTCACAGAGTACTTCAACAGCATAAAAAAGATGCAGACAGAAATGAAAGTTACATTAAGTGAAATAAAGAAAAATCTACAGGGAACCAATAGTGGAAGGGATGAAGCTGAGAATCAAATCAACAACTTGGAAGATAAAGAAGAAAAAGGCATTCGATCAGAGCAGCAAGAAGAAAAAAGAATTGAAAAAATGGGGATAGCCTAAGGAGCCTCTGGGACATCTTCAGATATACCAACATCTGAATCTAGGGGTGCCAGAAGGAGATGAGGAAGAGGAAGAAATTGAAAACTTATTTGAAAATACATTGAAAGAAAGCTTCTCTAATTTGGTAAAAGAAATAGACATACAAATCCAGGAAGCACAGATAGTTTGAAATAAGTTGGACCCAAAGAGGACCACACCAAAACACATCATAATTAAAATGCCAAAGGTTAAAGATAAAGATAGAATCTTAAAAGCAGCAGGAGAAAAGCAGTCAGTTACCTACAAAGGAGTTCCCATGTTACTATCAGCAGATTTCTCAAAAGAAACTATGCAGGCTAGAAGGGACTGGCAAGAAGTATTCAAAGTGATGAAAATCAAGGACCTACAACCTAGATTACTCTATCCAGCAAAGTTATCATTTAGAATTAAAGGGCAGATAAAGTGCTTCCCAGACAAGATAAAACTTAAGGAGTTCATCATCACCAATCCATTATTATATGAACTGTTAAAGGGAATTATGTAAGAAAAAGAAGATAATCAATACTATGAACATTAAAATGTCAATAAATTCACGATTATCAACAACTGAACCCAAAAAACAAACCAAGCAAACAAGCTGAACAGAAATAGAATCACAGATATGGAGGTCATTTGTAGGTTTATCATTTGGGAGCGGGGAGGGGAAGAATGGGGGAAAAGTTTCAATAGGGGATTAAAATGTACAAATTGATAGGTACAAAACAGACAGAGGGATGCTAAGAACAGTCTTGGAAATGGAGTAGCCAAAGAACTTATACACGTGATCCATGGACATGAACTAAGGGAGGAGATTGCTAGAGGGAATGGGGGGTACCATGTGGAGGGGGGAAAAGGTGAAAAATTGGGACAACTCTAATAGCATAATCAAGAAAAGGTATTTAAAAATGTAAAATGTTAGACTACAAGAATGGGTATACTTTAGGATCTCCTTTCCTAATTCCATCTCCTGAGTCTTCTCCATAGCAGGGTAAAATTCTTCATTGAGTATTCCTCCTCTCCTCTCTCCTTCTGTACCTCCTATTTATTCAATTAATTTTTACAATTTAAAAGAAGGCACTTGGAGACGGCCCCACCTAGAAGGTGCCAATCTGGGAGAAGAATGTTTTGGGCAGAGGCAACAGCCAATGCAAAGGTCCTGGGGCAGAATGTGCTTGGCTTGTTTGAGGAGCAGCAAGGAGGCAGTGGTGGCAGAAGTAGAGTGAGTGAGGGGAAGAAGAAGTTGGGGAGGTTACAGGGTGAAGGCAGGACAGAACAGGAAGGGCTATGTGACCTGAGCCTGCTGAAAAAGGATTAAGGGTCTTAAGGAGAGAAAAACCAGGATCAGGGTCATGGTTTAGCAGTGAACAAAACAAATTTCCTGTCCTCATCTCTCCCTGATATTCTAGAGAGGAAGGAGAGGAAGGAAATGAAATATGAAAAATATATTGCCCTTTAGAAGGTGGTAAATCTTGGGAGGGAAAAAGAAGCAGGGAATGGAAATAGAGTGTCAATGTGATAGGAATTTTGATTTATAATTGAATGGTCGGGGCGGGCCTTCCTGAGAAGTGACATTTGAGCAAAGACCTCAGGGTGTTGAAGGAGTGCCCTTGTGGTATCCAGGGGAAGAGCAACCTGGACAGAGTGAACTGCAAGTGCCGAGACTCAAGGGTGCGGGCATGCCAAAATTAACTCTATCTTATTATCATTACCCATAAACTGGGGACTTCATGATAAAATGACTGTGAAAGTCTTCAGAACATTAACAAATGTTTTACATAGTTATTTTTATTATTCATTCTTATTAAAGAATGTCTCAGTCAGCCATGGCCACAAAAATACTGTGTAACCAGCACTCACAAAACTCAGTGGCCTCCTACAGTAAACATTTATTTTCCACCCAGGCTTCTAGGCAGCAGGGCTTCTGCAGACCCAGATTCACTGCCAGGCTGGGCTGCATCTGTTTTCTGTCTCTTGTACTCAGAGCAGTAGCTTCTCAGGCATGTTCTTCTCATGCACAAGAGCAACACCAGCCAGACACATGTACTTAAAGCTGCTCATGTTCATGTCTGCTCACCTTTGGCCAAACTCAGCATCAAGTAGGTGGAAAAGTATGCTCTGCCTCCAGGCTATACAGTAAGGAGTGAAGGACTGGACAATAATATGGGGTCAGCAAACTCTTCTGCAAAGAGACAGGTAGTAAAAAATTCTGGCTTTGTGGGACATATGATTGTTGGCACAGTGATTCAGCTCTCCTGTGTGAGCATGACAGCAGCCACAGACAGTATGCAAACAAATGAGTGTGGCGTGTTTCAATAAAACTTTATTTATAGACACTGAAATTTGGATTTTATAAAATTTTGTTGTGTCAGAAAATATTATTATTAAAATTTTTTTCCCCAACCACTTAAAAATGTAAAAACTATTCTAGGCTTGAGAGCTGTACAAAAATAGTTGGCAGGTAGCATTTGGCATATGGGCTATCATTTGCTGGCCCCTGTAACAGAGACCTGAAGATTCCAGCCACTCCTTCTTGAAGCCTCCAGTCCAGCAGTCAGGGGCACATGCCCTGCTCCTTTGGGGGCATGTGCAGAGCAGCCAGAGGGAAACCACTACAAGATTTATGATTACAAGGGACTTGAGGCTAAAGAAGAGGGGGGCATTTCTTTTTTTTTTTTAAGCAAAACAGTTTTATTAAAAGATTTTTAAAAATTTTTTTATTTTAGATTATTCAGTACAGTTTCTATCTTTTATTCTCACTCCAGCCCACCCACCCATCCCTCCCCTCCTCCCTTCCATTTCCAAGCCCCGTAGTTTTGCCCATGTGTCCTTTATATTTATTCCTGTAAACCCTTCCCTTCTCCCCTGAAATTCCCTCCCCTCTCCCCTCTGGTCACTGATATCTCATCCTCCATTTCAGTGTCCTTTGTTATATTTTACTTGTTTCTTTGTTTTGTTGTTTAGGTTCCTGTTAAAGGTGAGATCATATGGTATTTGTCTTTCACTGCCTGGCTTATTTCACTTACCATAATGCTTTCAGGCTCCATCCATGCTGTTGCAAAGGGTATGAGCTCC
>CM052547.1:49836456-49906313 GCA_028533065.1 Trachops cirrhosus | reverse complement strand
TGTGGGTGGGAGAGGGTGTTCAGGGTGGAGGGGAATGAAGGGGGGAATGATAATAGGACAAGTGTAATAGCATAATCAATAAAAAACATTAAAAAATAATAAAAAATAAAAAAACAATGAACAAAACAATTACTCACACACAGATGCTGTGGGAGGCAGATTAGCATTTGAGAAGAGCGACTCTGGAGTCAGACCATAAAGGATCGAATCCTGGGCCTTGCCACTTTTTGAGTGTGTGAGAGTTTAAAGAATCCTTCATATATTTTGTATAAAATTCTTTAAAAAACATTTCCAGTTGCATTTGATGTACTATGTTATATTTTGGGTGTTCAACATAGTAATTAGACATTTATATAACCTATGAAGTGACTACCCTAATAAGTCTAGTGCCCATCATACACCATATACAGTTACTGCAATATTGTTGACTATATTCTCTATGCTGTACTTTATATCCCTGTAACTATTTTTATCAGTGGCAATTTGTAATTCTTAATGCCTTTCACTTTTTCACCCATCTCCTCAACCCCCTTCCCACCTAGCAACCATCAACTTGTTCTCTGTATCTATGAGTTTGTTTCTGTTTTGTTTGTTAATTTATTTTGATTTATTAGATTTCACACATGTGTGAAAATGTATAGTATTTATGTTTCTCTGACTTATTTCACTTAGCATAATATCTTCTAGGTCCATCCATGTTGTCACAAATGGCAAGATTTTATTCTTTCTTATGGCCAAGTAATATTCCATTATACATATGTACTAACTCTTCTTTATCAGATTGTCTGTCTGTAATGGTGCAGAGCACACCCCCACAATCTTTGACTGGGGGAAGAGAAGAGTGGATGGTATGAAATTTAAGATACATTGCATAACAATGGCAAGTTAATAGCCATCCCCTCCTGAAGGAAGGGGTTGCTGCCCAGGGTGAATTTTATATGTGACTGTGAAAATGTTCAGTGACTCATGACATAGCTGGTGATGGGGGAGCTCATACTCCACCTGCATGAGAGGATGGGGTGATGCTCACTCCAGATGAATATGAGTCACTGGGAACTTTTGCCCTGACCAAAGATGGCAGCCAAAAGAAGGTAAAAGATACAAGAGGGTTGGCAAGAATGGTAGACACTAACATACCATAAGAAGGGCTAGATATGAGGTCACACAAGAAGTTCCAGGTCGAACATTTAAATTAAGGCAGGCTAAAAAAGAGGAGGTCTGCCAGGATGTCTGAAAGTCAGAAGAGAGAGTGAGCACCATGACATCTCCAGTAAAAGAGGAGACAGAGTCATGAGGTCTGGAGTGAGAGGTGGTCTGGTTGGAGAAGACAGTGTCAGAGCTGATGGAGCTGTGGGGACCTGCCTAGCCACCCAAAAATGTGATAGAGACTTGGAGCTAAACTGTGACTGGGAATGCTGAGCTACAGACTTCTGCTTCTCTGAAGGACAAATGGAGAAGCCACTCTCTTGGGACATGTGCCTCCTTGGACTCCACCATGATCCAGTATAACACAGCACATGTTTTCCTGAACCATTACATGGAGGCTGACAACAGTGCACTCCAGATCCTGAAGAAGAGCTGCTGTGAGAGGATGGTGATTCTGAAACCCACAAGTACACATTCTAGAGGATGGAGATCTGTTTATGTGACTGGAAGATGGACAGATAAGGATATAGGGAACTTCTGGGCATGGTTTTGGCTTGTAGCCTTTTGGGAAGCAAGGGAGACTCTGGGTCTCCTGGGAAAGGAGGGCTCTGAGCAGGAGTGCTTTCAGCATCCCCAAGGTTGGTACCCTCTTAATAAAAACCTGTTTCCTACAACACTAATTGTTGGGTCATATGTAAAGGCACCAGGTGGCTGAGCACTGGTTTGCTTGGTAAGATATCAATGGACACTTACATTGCTTTCATATCTAGGCTACTGTAAATCCACATAGGGGCACATGCATCTTCTTGAATTAGTGTTTTGGATTTCTTCAGATATATATCCAGATGTGGAATTGGTTCATATGGTAATTTTATTTTTCATTTTCTGATGAACTTCAGTACTATTTTCCATAGTGGCTGCACCAATTTACAATCCCACTAACAATGCATAAAGGTTCCCTTTATTCCACATTCTCACCAACACTTGTTATTTTTGATTTATCAGTGATAGCCATTCCTACAGGTGTGAGGTGGTATCTTCTGGTTTTAATTTTCGTTCCCTGATGATTAGTGATGGTGAACATCTTTTCATATGTCTATTGCTGGTCTTGCCACTTCTTTGCTGTGTGACCTTGGGTAAGTCATCTACCTTCTCTGTACTATGTTTTCCTTAAAACTACAAAATGAAAATAATAGTAAAAAGAATAAATCACATATATGCATGCCCATAAAGTGGATATTTATAGTTTGGGTGACAAGGTTGCAAATTAATATATATGATATACTGTTCATTAAAGAACATAAAATGATAATACACTTTCTATAGGAACATATATACACATGTAAATTATTAATTAATTAAATATATGTTAATTAACAGAAACATGTTTGGAAGGACATGATGTGCTGATAGTTGTGATGGTATGTGGGAGGTGAAGAAAATGCTGGTAGTGAGGCGTGGGGGAGAGGTTTGAAATGGGGAATGGTAGGCATGAGGGACTTTCCCTTATATGCAGTGTTCAAAAGGAGAGTGTAATTACTTGCATAATGACAACTGAATTTATTTTAAAAATGATAATGACTAGTGGAGAAGGGGTATGAAATTATGGTTCTGCTTGGAGTAGGTGGGGGTGCAGGGTGGAGATGGGGCATGGAGCAGGGAATGCACAAGGATCTCTGTGAAGAAATATCTAGTTTAAAGAAATATTTCTGTGTTACTGAAAAATGTGGTATTTGGGAATAAAAGGAAATTATTTTTCTTATAATGTAAACTACAAGAAGTAGAGCTAAACAAATCCCCAGGCAGTGGGGCTTGGATTTCAAAAGACGGATACACCCACTGGATACCAGGTGCCAGCTTTGTCTCTGCATGCAGCATGTCACTCTGATCCTTGTGTTACCTCTTCAGAGTGGGCTCACCTCCCTTTGTGCTGAAGATGCTGTAGTGTTGAGGGGCAGTGAGTTGTTCAGGTCACACAACCGTAGCAAGAAGCAGGTAGGGCAGGGACCTAGATCCAGGCTATTCAACCTCTGGTCTGTGCTTTGTGTTTCCATTACACTACAGAGGGAAAGGTCAACAGCCTGGGTGTTAGGCAATATGAGTCTGTGACCATCTCTGCCACTAGTCTCCTTATCTTATTACTCTCAGTAACAAGCAGGCCTCCGCTTTACTGAACATTTTTGTGTGCAGAGAATCCTGTGAGCTGCCTCTCATAAATTTTGCAGTAACACCAAGAAGCAGACCATGGTAGATTGATTACAAAAGTGGATCCAATTCTTTACCCCCCATGTATCCATACCCTTTGTGATGTAATGCAACCCTTCCCATCAAGTGCTAGAGCTGGTGCTCATCACCTCCACCACCTGCCTCTAGGCTCGCCTGGGGCCTGCTTTGGTCAGTAAAATGTAGCAGAAGTGACAGTGTTCTGGCTCCCAGGTTGTCTCAAGAGGCCCTGTACATTTCCACTGTGGCTTTTAGAACTGCTTGGCTGCCTTGTGAATAAGCCTCAGCTAGACAGCTGGAGGATGGGAGATATGTGGTCACTCATGTCATCCACTGCCACAGTTGACAACCCTGTCACAAGGCATGTGAGTGAGTCACAGGTCAAGACAGGCTACCAGTTAACCACAGAAGCATGAGAAATACAGTAAGTACTCACTTAACATCATTGATAGGTTCTGCAAATTTAAGTGAAATGACATATAATAAAACCAATTTTACCATAAGCAAAAGGACATCACATCAACGATATAATGAAACTACATTGAATGGAAGGACAGTATTGGAGGACCTGCTATAAATTGTTGTTTTTTACTTTTATTTTTTAATATTTATTTTTATTATTAATGTTCAAATACAGCATTTCTTACCAGCACTTTACCCTGTCCTACCCACCCCGACCTTCAATACTATACCCCCTTTGGCTTTGTCCATAAGTCCTTTATACATGTTCACTTATAACTCTTTCCTTTCTTTCCCAAGATACTTCCTTCCCTTCTCCCATCTGTTTACTGTCAGTTTGTTCTTAATTTTGATGTCTCTGGTTATATTTTACTTGCTTGTTTGTTTTGTTAGTTAGGTTCCACTTATAGTGAGATCATATGTTATTTGTCTCTCTCTCACTGAATGGCTTATTTCACTTAGCATAATGCTCTCCAGTTTCATCCATGCTGGTGCGAAGGGTAAGAGCTTCTTTTTTCTATCTGCTGTGTAGTATTCCATTGTGTAAATGTCCCATATATTTTTGAATCACTCATTTACTGATGGGCACCTAGGCTGCTTCCAGCACTTGGATATTGTAAATCGTGCTGCTGTGAACATTGGGGTACATAGGTTCTTTTGAATTAGTGTTTCAGGATTCTTAGGGTATAATCCCAGCAGTGAAATTGCTGGGTCTAAAGGCAATTCCATTTTTAGTTTCATGAGTAAATTTCATATTGTTTTTCACAGTGGCTATACCAGTCTGCATTCCCACTGACAGTGTACTGGGGTTCCCTTTTCTCCACAACCTCACCAGAACTTGTTGTTTGTTGATTTGGCTATGATGGCCATTCTTACCGGTGTGAAATCTTATTGTGGCTTTAATTTGCATCTCTGTGATGGCTAGTGATGCTGAGCATCCTTTCATTTGTTTCTAGGCCATCTGTATGTCTTCCTTGGAGAAATGTCTATTCAGATTCTTTGCCCATTTTTAATTGGGTTGTTGTCTTTCTAGTGTGGAGTTGTGTGAGTTCTTTATATATTTTGGATATCAAACCCTTGTCTGAGATATCATTGGCAAACATATTTTCCCATGTTTTTGGTTCCCTTTCATTTTGCTAATGCTTTCTTTAGCTGTGCAGAATCTTTTTATTTTGATGAAGTACCATTCACTTATTCTTTCCTTTATGTCCCTTGCTCTAGGGGACATATCAGTGAAAATATTCTGCATGGAATAGCTGAGATTTTCCTGCCTATCTTCTCCTGAAGGACTTTTATGGTATGACAACTTATATTTAAGTCTTTTATCCACCTTGAATTTATTTTTGGGTATGGTGTAAGTTGGTGGTTGAGTTTCAGTTTTTTGCATGTAGCTGTCCAGCTCTCCCAACACCATTTGTTGAAAAACTATTTTTACTCCATTTTATGCTTCTGCCCTCTTTGTCAAAGAGAGACTTGGGTTTATTTCTGGGCTTTGTATTCTGTTCCATTGATCTTATACCAGTACCAGGCTGTTTTGATTACCATGGCCTTGTGATATAGTTTGATGTCAGGTATGGTGATCCCACCTACTTTGTTCTTCTTTCTCAAAATTACTGTAGCTATTTGGGGGTCATTTATGGTTCCATGTAAATTTTTAAATGTTTGTTCTGTATCTGTGAATCATGTCATTGGTATTTTAATAGGGATTGCATTGTATCTATAAATTGCTTTGGGTAGTATGGACATTTTGATGATGTTAATTGCTCCTATTCATGAACATGGTATATGCTTCCATTTGTTTTTGTCTTTATTAATTTCTTCCTTCAGTGTTGTGTAGTTTTCTGAGTCTTTTACCTGTTGGTTAGGTTTATTCCTAGGTATTTTATTTTTCTTGTTGCTATAGGAAATGGGATTTTCCCCCCTAATTTCTGTTGCTGATATTTCAATGTTGGTATACAAGAATGCATTTGATTTCTGAATATTGACTTTGTATCCTGCTTTTTTGCCAAATTAACTTATTAGGTTGAGGATATTCTATGTATACTATCATGTCATCTGCAAACAATGACAATTTTGCTTCCTCCTTTCCAATTTGGATGCCTTTTATTTCTTTTTCTTGTCTGATGGCTGAGGTTAGGACTTCCAATACTGTGTTGAATAGGAGTGGTGAAAGTGGACATCCTTGTTTTGTTCCTGATCTTGGTGGGAAAGCTTTTCATTTTTGTATGTTGAGTATGATATTGCCTGCAGGTTTTTCACATATAGCAAATGTTGAGGTATGCTCCCTCCAGTTCCACTTTGCTGAGTGTTTTTATCATAAATGGGTGCTGTACCTTATCAAATGCTTTTTCCACATCTATTGATATAATCATGTCATTTTGTCTTTTCTATTATTTATGTGATGTATTACATTTATTGATTTGCAAATACTGTACCATCCTTGCATCCCTGGAATGAATCCCACTTGATCATGGTGTATGATCTTTTTGATGTATTGCTGGATGTGGTTTGCCAGTACTTTGTTGAGGATTTTATTATCTATGTTCATCAGTGATATTGGCCTCTAGTTGTCTCTCTTTGTTGTGTCTTTATCTGGTTTGGGGATTAGGATGATGTTAGCCTCATAAAAAGAGTTTGGGAGTCTTTCATTTTCTTGGATTTTTTTGGAATAGTTCTGTGAAGGATAGGGGTTAGCTTTTCCTTAAATGTTTTGCACCATTCTCTTGTGAAACTGTCCAGTCCGGGGGTTTTGTGTGTTGAGAGTTTTTTTATTACTGCTTCAATTTTGTCAGCTGTTATTGGTCTGTTAAAGGCTTTCTGCTTCTTCATTGAGTTTTGGAAGATTATATTTTTCTAGAAATTTTTCCATCACCTATTTTCAAATTTCTTGGCATATAGTTCTTCATAGTAATTTCTTACAATCCTTTGTATTTCTGTGGTATCAGTTATAATCTCTCCTCTTTCTGATTGTGCTTATTTGGGTCATCTCTCCTTTTTTTCTTGATGAGTCTGCTTAAAGACTTATTGATTCAGTTTATCTTTTCAAAGAATCAGATCCTGGAGTTTTGATCCTTAGAATTGTGCTTTTAGTCTCTACGTAGTTTAATTCATCTCTGACCTTGGTTATTTCCTTCCTTCTACTCACTCTGGGCTTTGTTTTTGTTCTTTCAGGTTTTGTAGATGTAGAGTCAGGTTGTTTGAAATGTTTCTACCTTTTGTAGGTAAGCCTGTGTTGCTATGAAATTCCCTCTCAGGACTGCCTTCACTGCATTCCATAAGTTTTGGGTTATTGTGAGTTCATTTTCATTTGTTTACAGCAACTTTGATTTCTTTCTTGATCTCATTCTTAACCCATTCACTGTTTAATCACATGCTACTCAATCTCCATGAGTTTGAGTGTTTTTGAGTTTTTTCCTTGAGATTGGTTTCTAGTTTCAGTCCCTTGTGGTCAGAGAAAATGCTTGATATGATTTCCTTTTTTTTTTTGGATTTCTTGAGGTTTTTTTTGTGTCCTATCATGTTGTCTATCCTTGAAAATATTCCATGTGCATTTAAAAAGACTGTGTACTTAGCTTTTTTGGGATGAAAGGCTCTATATATTATCAGTTAAGTCCATTTGATCTCGGGCATTGTTCAATGGTGCAATATCCTTGTTGATATTTTGTTTGGAAGATCTATCCATTTTTGACAGGGGGTGTTAAAATCCCCTAGTATAAGTATGTTGCTATCTATATTTTTCTTCAAGTCCTCCAAGATTTCCTTATATATTTGGGTGCTCTTATTTTGGGTACATATATGTTTACAATATTTATGTCTTCTTGATAGATTCTTCCCTTGAGTATTATTCAGTGTCTATTTTTCAGCTTTTGCTTTAAAGTCTATTTTGTCTGATATAAATATTGCTAACCCAGTTTTTTTTCCCCTGTCAGTTTGCTTGGAATATTTTTTCCCAATCCTTCACTTTTAATTTGTGAAGGTCTTTTGTTCTGAGGTGGATATCTTGTAGGAAGCATATGTGTGGGTCATGTTTTCTTATCCATTCAGCTACCCTATGTCCTGATTGGAGCATTTAATCCATTTACATTTAAGGTTACTATTGGTAGGTACTTATTCATTGCCATTTTACTCCCTTTTTATCTTTCTCTCTCACTGTTTTTCTTCCTCTTAAAGTAGTCCCTTTAGCATATCTTGCAATGCTGGTTTGGTGGTGGTGTATTCTTTTAGCCTTCTTTTGTCTGGGAAACTCCTTATTTGGCCTTCCATTTTAACTGAAAGCCTTGCTGGATAGAGTAGTATCAGTTGCAGGCCTTTGTTTTTCATCATTTGAAATATTATTTACTAATCCCTTCTGGCTTGTAATGTTTCTGTTGAGAAATCAGCTGCTAGCCTTATCTGGGTTACCTTTTAAGTTACTTCCTGTTTTTCTCTTGCTGCCTTTTAGATTCCTTCTTTGTCTTTAAATTTTGCCATTTTAATTATGATGTGTCTTGCAGTGGGTCTCTTTGGGTTCCTCTTGTTTGGGACCCTCTCTGCTTCCTGGATATGTGTGGCTTTTTCTCATCAAATTAGGGATGTTTTCCATCATTACTTTTTCAAACAGGTTTTCTATTCCTTGCTCCTCTTCTTCTTTTGGTATCCCTATTATACAGATATTATCCCATTTCATGTTGTCCTGCATTTCCCCTAACCTTTCATTATTCTTTTTCAGTCTTTTTTCCTTTCCTTGCTCTTTCTGGGAGTTTTTTCCCACCTAGTCTCCAGCTCACTGATTTGGTCCTTTACTTCTTCGAGCCTGTTTTTGATTCCTTCTATTGTGTTCTTTTATTCAGAAATTGTATTTTTCATTTCCTCTTGGACCTTGTTGATTTTTTCTATGTCCTTTTTTATGCTTATATAATTTGCATAAATTCCTTGTAGTTTCCCTGTAGTTTTTGGTAATTTTCTATGAGCTCATTGAGCTCATTATAACTTTTGTTTTGAACTTAGTATCTGATATTTGACTTGCCTGAATTTCATTTAGCATTCTTTCTGAGGATTCTTTCTTTCCTTTTGATTGGGGGTTATTTCTTTGTCTTCCTATTATTCGTGTGAGTCTTCTTGTTTGCTTCTTTTTCTTAAATTGATGTGTTTTGACTTTCTGACTTTGCGGTGTGAACTTCTATGGTGGGAGGCCTGTGAGATTCAGTGATGCAGTCTCCTTGATCACCTGAATTTCATGATCTTGGGATGTCTTTTATTCTTTTATGCTGGTTCTCTCGATGTAAGTGGGTTTTGATGTTTGTTCTTTCTTTGGTGTGTCCTTCCTTCCATCTGGTTCACTGAGGGTTACTCTGCCTACATCTTATGTGCTGTTGTGCAGGTGCTGCCAGAACAAAACCACAAAGCCCAGGAAACAAACTGACACCTACATATATACCCCCCCCACAATCCTACTATCAATAGCAAATTAACCAGTATTAATAAGGGTGTAACAAGTTAAGACTATTATAAGAAAAGAGAGTGGATATGAGAAGATCTACTGAAAGAGAAATGATTTTGATAGGGTAGTGGGAGGAGCACTAATAAGGGTTGAAAGTTTGAGCAATGGAAAGAGAGAAGGTAAAATTTACCTCATGAATAAAAAAGTTAGTGAAGAGTGTGCAATGGAGTTTGAGAATGGAAGTGCATAATATTAGGTTTAAACAAATTAAATAATGTAAAATAAGATAAAGTGAGAGAGAGAGAAAAAAAAGAAGGAAAATTAGTAAATAATTAATAAAAATATAAGAGTAAAATTGGAGAGAAAGATCCACCATGGTACTATCAACAACAAATGAGCTAAAATTAATATAGGTGGTATGGGAATAAAAGGGAAAATAAAACAAAGAAAAGCTTATGAGATGGTTATAGGAATGGGAAGTGATTTTGAAATGATTGAGGGAGATGGAATATTAAGAGTGATGAACAAAAACCAGGCTGAGAGAGAAAAAAATTAAAATTTGGGATGTAAGGGAAAAGGAAAAAGGGAGAATAAAGAAAAATAAAAGGGCAGGATGAAAGAGAAATAGAAGAAAGACAAAAAAGAAAAAGAAAAAAACCAAGCTAAGACAGGGAAATTAAAATTTGAGATGAAAAAAAGAGTAGGAGAGTGGACCAGTAAAATTTCATATTTGAAATACAGAATTAGTGAAGCTCTAGAGATAAAATTGAAAAAACAATGCAACAACAACTACATTTCCCACAACCAACTAGGAAAGATTGTTAAAGTTGGAGAGAGAATGTGGGTATTTTAAGAGCAGGACAAAAGGATGTGAAATGACCCTTGATAAGAAAATTGTTTTTGTGTGTCTGGGTGGGGGAGAAATAGTAAGAGTGTGGAATGGAAACAAGTTGTAGCTAGAGAGAAAACAATATTTGACATGAAAATAATGTGAGGAAAGAGGAAAGTAAAATGGGCTAAGAGGAAGGAAGGGCAAAATATGTGAATTGAAATACACTGTAGTATAAAATCTAGTGACTTAATATACACAAACATTTTGGAGAAGAAATGAGTGTTAAATAGCTATGCAGGAATGAAAATATCGCAAATCATGAAGACCACAGTGGCTTTTGTCTTGGTAACCTCTTGTATTTACCACTGTTTTTTGATTTTTGGATTTGCCTCTGGTGATGTCAGATGTTGACCCTGTCTAACCTCAGGCATCCTGTTAGATACTTCCAGTGATCTGCAGGCCCTGTCTGTCTCCTTCAATTGTTAATCTGGTCACTCTGCACTTGGAGTCTGCTTTAATCTCTGTATGGTGAGGCTGAATCCCTCCTGGGGTGGAGGCTATTGTTTCCCCTCAGGCTGCTGCTGCTTGGAGGGGAGTGGTCTGCTTGAGCATGATGGTTGCTGCGTATAAGGGTTGGCTCAGCACCAGGATCTCGGCAGCTACTCTCCCAGTTTTCTCCCCAAGGCCATCATCCCCAGTTTCTCCTCAAGTCTCTCTAGTTCACTTTGCCCACCCACCCCCATCCCTGTGTCAGGGATCTACTGTCTCTTGCTATCACCTAGTCATTAATCTGGTCACTCTGCACTTAACAGTCAGGCTTAAGTACCAAAGGGCCAGGACTGAGACCCTCCTGGGATAGAGGCTATTGTTTCCCATCAGGCTACTGCTGCTTGGAGGGGAGTGGTCTGCATGAGGACGAAGGCTGCTGCCATCTTGGGGATGACTCAACACTGGGATCCCATGGCATCTACTCTCAGTTCTCTTCCCAAGTCTTCCTTCCCCAGTTTCTCCTCAGGCGTCTCCAGCCCACTTTGCCCCTACCTTTGCCAGAGCCCAGGGTAAGTGGATGCAAATGAAAATTTGTGTGTTGGCCCTTTAAACATCTTGTGTCTCCAGCCATCTGTCTTTGCAGTCCTGCCACTTTTTGCTGCTGGTTTTTATCTGTGTATGTTTTAGGCTCTGGTGCTCTAGGCTGGGAATCCTAGCTTAGGGTTTAGACTCTAGTCTTCTCTAGGGGATCCAATGGGCTGCTTAATTATCCCTCTAGTGCTTCCACCTGTGGGCGCCCAGTCTCCCCTCTCAAGTCTCTACTGCACTCCTTACCAGAGAGTTTGTGCCAAAGCTGGTTTTTCTGTCTGTCTAAAGTTATATGACTTCTCTCTGGCTATTGCTCAGTTGTTTCTTCTGGTTGGTTTATTAGCCCTGGGATGAGGTCACTGTGACTTCCATTCACTTTTCTGCCATCCAGGAAGTTTTCAGTAGCATTTATAACCTGTAAATGGTTGTTTTTTAAAGCCTCTGTGTTTTTATATATTTGTCAGGCAGCACTGTTGTGATAACACACAACTGATGCAGTATGGCTCACCCCCCTTAGATTGATAAGGAAGCTGTTCTCAGAGAGACCAGTCACCCTGAAGTGGCTGGGCTTAATCCCTGGCCTGGAAGGACATACTTTGAATTACTGACTTGCCTGGGAATACCTAAGTTTTCTCCCTTTGTTCACTTTCATCTCTAGCATACTAAAGAAGGTTCTCTTTCTGTCCTGCCTATTTCAAGGTGGGGGGATAAGTTTTTTTTACCTGTGAAGATTTCCTGGGGGGACATATCAAGCCCCTGCCCCTCTCTTCATTTCCATCTGAGGAAGAGTCCCCTACTCTCTTGTTTTTGCAGGTCAGGAGGGCCGTAGGGAATCAGGTTGGCAGGAACATGGGACTTCACTGAGTAATTACTGGATTAGGCATTCCCCTCGAAATTAAATGCTACCTCTTTCCCTTCCAAAGAAGAATCTCAACCCCGCTCCCCGCTACCATGTAATTATCTGGTGAATTACTCTATGAATGTCTCATGGTAATTATGCAAGTAGTCAGAAACCAGCAATTCTTTAAGTCATTACAGTCGAGGAATTAGCTTTCATTGTGTAAGTGTGTTATGCTGCCTAGCCTCAGTGGTGTCAGGCTGTGCAGTTCTGTGCTCAGCCAACAGCACCCTGTGCTTTTCTTCCCACCCACTCCAGAGCAGACTGTGTAGGAGAGGGCAGCCTCAGGTCACAGTCCTCAATACCCTTCCTTATCCCTAGGTGGAATGGGTACCTTGCATGTTCAGAATCACATGCCTACATGTCAACAAGAGACAGCAGGGTGTTAAGAGCATGGATCTTGGGGTGACACTACCTGGATCAAGCCACTCACAAGCTGTGTGCCTGCTTGCTGCCTCAGTTTCTTGACATTGGGGTTGTTGTCAGGATTAAATGAACTAATAGACATGAGGGATTTGCACAGAATGAGTCTGAAGAAAGGTTTATTTCTAAGATGATGGTGTGTGGGGCTAGAGACTGAATCCTTGAAATTCTCAGCTAGAGGTAGAGAAGTGGGTATTGAGCAGGTCACCAGTCAGAGCCAGGAGAGGTGGTGCCCAGAGAGAGATGACAAACGGGCAAGAGGATGATTTGGGACTGGATATACTGGAAGTGGGGCTTATGCCTAGAGCTGACCTGTCACTTCCTGTAAATGCTTGCCTGACTCTTTGAAAGGACCAGGAGGGCAGACCTCTGCCCTTCCCCCATATACTTGGAACCCAGTCTCACTGAGGAGGTAGGCAGGGCTTGATTCACAGTGGTGGCATCTCTTTCAAGCATGAAGCCAACAGTGCTGATGAAGCCAGGGCAAGGAGCTGGAGGAGGAGAGGAACAAAGGAGAGTCTGGGACAGGGCCCATTCACTCCACTCTGGTTTGCTAGTCTAGTACACCTGTGTAAGAGACCCATTTCTGTTGTTAATGTCACTGGTGGACTTTGGCAAATTGCCTCTCTGAGCTCTGATGAGAAATAGCTGTGCCCACCTCTGAAGGCTGTTGAAAGCATGCAGCTGAATAATACCAGTAACATGCACACAGAGAAAGTGCTCAGCCGATGATCCTTAACAACAAAATGAGCCAGGCTTCTCTTCCCTCCATGACCTTCAGATTTGACTCATTAGCCTTTTACATTTACTCTTCTCCATGAAGTGTCCCTTCAGCAGGTTCCATCTGAGATTGGCTAAGGCACCCACATTCTTGGGTATGGGGGAGAGGCTGCCCCCAGCTCCACAGGACCAGGGCCTGCACACCCTAGCTGTGGAGTAGACTCCAAAAACCTGGTTTCTGCCCTGGCTGGTGTAGCTCAGTGGATTGAGCGCGGGCCTGCGAACCAAAAAATCGCGGTTCGATTCCCAGTCAGGGCACATGCCTGGGTTGCAGGCCAGTTCCCAGTAGAGGACCCATGAGAGGCAACCACACATTGATATTTCTCTCCTTCTCTCCTTTCTCTCCTCTCCTTCCCTTCCCCCTATAAAGATAAATAAATAAAATCTTTAAAAAAAAAAAACCTGGTTTCTCCTCTGTTCTTTTGGCCACAACACCCCTCCCCCCACACACAATGCATGTAGATACGGCTCTGGTGGTGGTGTTTGGGGGTGTCTAGCCATGTGGTAGCCTGTTCCGTATCTGGGCAACTCTAGCCACAGGATTTTGGCCCTGCTAATATGCTATTCACATGTCTTCCACACTCTTTGTCCCTTCTGCTTTGGACCCCCATGGTTGTCTGATGAGTTCTTTTATGTCCTTCCTTGGTGGCCTGCATATCCTTCTCAGAGCACTGATGGCTCTGTCTTGTCTGTCTACTCCTCTGCTAGGCTCTCCCTAGTTTGCCAGATGCAGGATTAGGGACATATTTCTGGGGATTTGGGGCTGATACCAGGCAAGGTCCTGCCTGTGTGGGCAGAACTAACAAAAGAGGAGAGCATTGCTTTGTGTCTTAGCCCCCTTCAGTAGTGGTCCCTCCCCCCTCCTCCATGTCCTCTCCTATCAGTCAAGTTCCTCTTCTCTCTTCCTCCTTCTAAGCTTGCTCGTGGTCTGTGAGCAGCAATCTGATGTTCCCCAATAAGCCTCTTTCCTTTTCAATCCACAGTCCCTTCTATGGCTTCACTATTCTAGTCAGGCTGAAACATAGACTGAATGAGACAGCTGCTCAATTCTATCCTGGCATAAAGAGAATTTTGATGTTTTCATTTCTTTCTAGTTCAATAACTCAAGAAAACACATAGTTTGGTGCAGGTTCCAACAGGATTTCTACTTTTTAAAACTTTGTGTTGGTTAAAAAGTGTATATGTGATAGACAATGGGACCCTGGAGTGGGAATACTCCTTTGCCCAGGGGGCTAGTTTATTCTTCCTGGCCCCCTGAGCTGTTTACCATTCAGGCAAATCAGCTAAGATTCATGTCTGGAGTGTCCTGTCCAGGCCAGAGCTCAGAGATGCCCAAGGAACAAAGGAACAAATCTAGAGACCCCTGCCCTAAGGAGCAGCTTGCCCCCCAGGAGCTCTCCGTGGTGCTGAAAGTGGCCCAACTAGGGTTCCCTGCCACCCACTTACCATACATGGAGCAAGAGAATCCTAGTTTATCTGATGTACTAATATTCATTCTTTTATCCAACAGACATTGAGCGAGCTTCTAACCTAGGCTTCTTTGTGCTAGGTAGTTAGGATCAATCTTCAAAATAGTAAACTAAGTGCCTGACTGCAAGAAGCTCACAGGCTAGTGAGGATATAAAGCAACTTCATAAATCATGACAAGTGTTATGACTGAAGGATGACTGTGCCATGGAAGAAGGTATTGGATGAATGTCTAGGCTGGGTTTAGGGGTCAGAAAAGGCTTCCTGGAAGAGTCTATTTCTCAGTTGAGATTTAATGGTAAGAAGGATTTAGTCAAGTAAAAACAAAAACTAAAGAGAGTTCCAGACAGAGGTAACAGTGTACTCAAAAGCATAAGAGAAGGTTCAGTACAGGGTTCAAAAGTGCAGGTTCTGGGACCATTTGCACCACTAACTGGTTGTGTGAGCTTAGGCAAAATTACTTACCTTTTTTGTTTTATTTTTTCCATCTGTGAAATATAATACAACTAAAAATATTATACATTTAAGGTTGTGAGAATTAAATGCTTTTAATAAATGTCAGTGCTTAGAAATGTGAATAGAATATAGCAAATAACAATGAAGTTTGCTCTGACTGCTGTAAAGGCTCAGAGTTGAGGCGAACATGTGGCTGGGGATCATGCCTTACTTGGTAGTGGGTGGGTGGGGTTAGGTGGCAGCAGTGAGGACTGAATCTGCACAGGGTACAAGGCCAGTGGATAAAGAACTTGGGACCCATACTAGGAATTGGATTTTACTCTCAGAGCAATTGGGAATTTCAGAGGATTGGCTGTGGGGAGAATGGGTCAGGTGAGAGAGCCCAAAAGTAAGTATAGTGTGTATATGTACATGTTGGGGTATATGGATCGGGGGCAGATAGGGAGATATCATCATCCAGATGGGAGCAGATGTATGGGATGAAGAGCAGGGACTGACTATGACCACTCCCACATGTCTAGCTCTGGCAATGAGTGGATATAGAAGATATGACTAACTGCAGTCACACATCTTTTAAAAAGCAGCCTTTATTTTTCATATCCTTTTTTTCTTGGTTTCTTTTTCCCTACAATAGTTTTCCTGGAAGAAAATCCATGTTAACAACCTAGCATGTATCCTTCTGAATTTGTGTGTGTGTGTATGTATGTGTGTATGAAATCCTATACAGACATGCCTAGCTATACATATTCACTCACAGCATATTTTAGCCATTGACTTATAAATAAAAATGGGATCATTTTTATGTACTTATCTTCAAATTGTTTTCCTCACTCAACAATACCATATAGAAATCCCTTGAAGTCTACTGGTGGAGAGTTAATTAAATTTTTATAAGTTGCTTAATATTCCATGGTGTGACTATACCCACTGCCTGCCTTTTTCCTCTCACCCCCATCCCATTCACCAACTAGTTTTTACCGTAGCTTCTCTGGCCTTACCAAGTCCAGAGACACTACATGCATTGTGAAAGACACAGCTGAGTACAGCCTCTTCCCTTTGTCCAGCCTGATTCACAGGGCTAACTCAAACTCACATTCTCAAAGTTTACCTGTAGCCTGTTCTCCAGGTGAGCAGGCTGTGAGCCTGGCTAGGAGGAGTGTGCATGTGTGTGTCTGGGGGGTTGGGCAGAGGATTCATGGGATGGGTGAGTGGGGCCTTGGAAACTCGGTGTAGTTTGGTCTTGATCTCAGAGTAGGGTAGGCTCCTGGATTTGAAGCAGGGTAGTGACTTGTGTTTAGAAGTCCCTTTCCCAGCTAAGTGTCTGGGGCTTGTGGAGATCTGCACAGGAATCTTAGAGCCCTGCTCTTTCTCCCAGACCCCAGTTCTGCTTCCTTTCCCTTTGAAGACAACCATTCACCTGTTTCTCCTTCTCCACTGCTGTCAGGATTGGCCCTTACCCCCATGCAGGCCTCTGCTTCCCAGGAATTAGACTCTGCAGTTGCTTCTTACAGGAAACTGCAAGGGAGTAATAAAGTCACCAGTCACCGAAGTGGGACTCACTGGGACAATTCTGGTTTATCCCATGGCTGAGGCACTGTCTCTGTGATCTCCCTGCTTCCTCTCTGGTAAGCTGTGATGAGTTCTATGCCTTTATTTCTTGGGGAGACAGCCCCTCCCCACCCAGTTTTCCACTCCCTTGGTGCTGAAAGTGAATGGGACACAGATTAGGTGGCCTCCCTAGGTTCAGGGACTCCCAAGGCCACTCCTAGGGCCCTAGAAAGATTAGCTTCTCACCTCACCCCCTCCATCAGAAGTGACACATTAGCAGTTCACAAATAAAGATGTTCACCAAATGCTGCAATATGAAGTGGAACAGGGCCAAACTTTTTGTTTTAATGGTCCTGTTTTACTTCTAGGGTTACCTGGCTTTTATGGCACAAGATACTGATTTTCTAATTGCAATAGAGATACAAGGTTTCCTTTTCCAATAAATGTATTTAAGTGAAGAAAAATATTAAGGACATACCCACATAAGGCACTAGTCCAGACAGGTGAGTGAAATCAGAGAAAAAGCATAGTAGGACACTCCTTGCTGGAAAATGCCAGCAGGTGGCTTGCCAAACCCATTTTTTCCGTCCCCTACATTGTTTTGCAAAGCAATTGAATTGTGGGACATTCCTATAAAACCCCACATTTTCTGACTTCTTTTGAAAAAGCTGAAAACTCGGTAAAGACAGACAAGGTCTCCTCTGGGGATGGTTTCGCTGGCTGGGGGCAAAATCCCTAAGCCGCGCCAGGGCCAACTGCCATTTCTTGTCGCATTCCTTATCAGCTGTTTTAGTCTTCCACACGAGAACCTGAGTCCTGCCCAGGAAACTGTAAGGCTGGGAGAAAGGGGAGTGGAGAGTGGAGGCGGGGCTACCGGCGCTCTTCTGGAATGGGAGGCCCATTATCGGCAGATCCTCAAATGCGGACTGCTTCTTAAGAGGGCAGCCCGAATCCACAGGCTTGAATTTTGATCCTGGCAGGGGCACTGGCTTAATTAGGCTCTCCGATGCCTCTGCTGACCCGTCTATGGGCTTCAGTTGTACTCTAAGAGGAAGTAGACCCTAGGGAGCTGCCTCGGGCGCTATGCGGAGCTGGTCTGAGTGAGCTCTGCCATCTGACCTTCCGGGGCGGCAGGGGGCGCTCTCCGCTTATGGCAATGAGCTCCAGTCGCAGGACAAAGGCCCGGAGTGCTTTGAACAGCCGGGCAGGGCTTCGACCTGGGCGCCCAGTCACCATACTGTGGTGCGGGGTTGCGAGCTCCGAGCTCCCGCCAGGGCCACTCCCCCCACCCCCACCTGTCTCTGGCGTGGTCTGCAGTTCTTCATTTTCATCCATCTCGTCTCTGTCTCCATTTCCGACTCCCTCTCCCTCTTCCTCTCCCTTTTCTCTCCCTTCCCTCCCCCTCTCCTCTCCTTCCTCCCTCCCTTTGTGCCTCTCTGCCTTTCCTTTGCATTTCTCCTTTTCCCCTATTTCTCTGCATCTCAGTCTCTCCCACTCCATCTGTTTTGCACCTCTCCTTTCTACCCCTAGTCTCTCTGTATCTTATTCTGTCTCCTGTCTTGTCTATGTCTCAGACTCAAATAGGGGTGGCCCTGTCCCTTTGCACCCCAAGGGTCTTCGTGTCTCTGGTTGTCCTCTTTTTCAGATCTCTTTAGCAGTGGTGGGAGCTGAGGTGCTCTTGTACAGGATTATCCTCTCTCTCCCACTGCCTCTGTCAGAGGTACCTCTTGGAAACAGTTTCTGAACTGCCCTCTTATCTGCTGATAGAAGGCCTTCATGAAGGCACTGATTCTCCCTTGGGTTCCCCCTCACCTCCCCACCAAGTTCCCGGATTGCCCAGGGAACAGGTGAAAGGTTGGGAGCCAGACCCACCTGGCCCACTGTTTTTCTGTTTTTAAGACAAACATTTTGGACTCCCAGTGGATGAAGGTAAAGCTGGTGCTGCATGGGGATAGATGCCCTTCTGGACACTGGGGTGGTGCCAAGGGACCCGGGCTGCTTCTGCTAAGGCCTTGATGCCTCTCCCTGCTTAAGATTCTCCCCCTGTCTGTCTCCAGTTCTCCACCTGAATAATGAAAATGTAGGTCTTTATGACATTTTCCAGCTCTGATCATCTGTAGTCTGATGAAATGGACCTAAAATCCCACATTCCTGGTCATTACCTTTTTATTTTTTAAAAGATTTTACTTATTTTTAGAGAGAGGAAGGGAGTGAGAAAGAGAGGGAGAGAAACATCAATGTACGGTTGCCTTTCATTCACCTTTACTGGGGGCCTGGCCTGCAACCCAGGCATGTGCCCTGACTGGGAATCGAACTGGCAATTGTTTGGTTCACAATTGTTTGGCCTGAATCCACTGAGCCACAACAGCCAGGGTTGGTCATCACCTTTTAAAAGCAAGTGCTTTCTGCAGTTCTCAAGACAACATGGTAGGGGTAGATATCAGTATGCCTATTTCACGGACAAGGAAGACTGAGGCCCAGAGAGCCTAAGGAGCTGACACAAGAATACCCAGCTTTGTCAGACACAACCTGGGAACTCTCCCCTGATTAAGCACCAGAGGGCTCTAGGCTCCAGTCTCTCTCCCCACTTATTTCTTGGGACCATAGAAGCACTGAGTAGCCACCCTCATTTGCTGTGCCCTTGATGATTCCATACTCAATAAGTCTTCCCTGCAGTTTGGCCAGAAGATGATGTACTGTATCAGTTAGGGTCTCTGAAAAGCAGATGCTAAGATCATGGAGCTAGAATTGTAAGGGATTTATTGCAGGGAGTGCCTGTGAAAAATAAAGGAGAGAAGGAGCAAGAGTGGGTGGGGAGAACATCAGACCTCAGTGCAGGTCCAAGCTTTCTAAAAAGAGAGTGAAGTAAAGAGGCTTGGGTAAGAAGAGCCTTAGCCTACAGTGTAGCTCTGAGAAAGCCCTACCAGCCCAGTGGGGAATTCCTGGAGGTTGTCCATAGAGGTACCCTGCATTGAGCAGGAATGGCCAGGTTCTGGTTCTGCTACCATACTCAGTTTTTGACTAGTGAAGAGTGTGGCCTTGCCCTCTAGCTGTGGTGGGCTTTGAGGCACAGTGGCTGGAGGCTTGTGGTTAACTGCTGCCTTCTGGGCAGGTTCCCTCTGGAAGAGAGAGCTGAGCAGTACAGTTCCATGGTTAGAACATTATTACAGAAAATGCCCGGGATCTGGAGCCAACCAGACCTGCCACTTCCTAGCTAGGTGATCTCAGGCAAGTCTCTGAGTTTCCATGGCCTCATCTAGAAATTTTCAGGTGGTTGTCTTGAGGGTTCAAGGTCTTGAGGGTAAAGTATCTGGCAGAAACTTGGCAGTAGACACATTTTAAAGATGTCTGCTTTAAGATACTTTTTCTTTATTTAAAGAGTTGGTATATCTCCCACCCTTCCCCTACAGGGTCTGATAACACTCCATATACTACCCTGTACTTCTGTTTCCTTATCTGGGAAATCGACCAATACTAGTATTTTCTTCACTGGAACCCGAGTGTATTAGAATGAGATGATGTATGCTGAGCACTCAGCACTAACAACATGTAACCAATGGTGTTTCTTCTCTTTCTGTCTCTTATTTATGTCTTTTACCATTTGGTTGCTTACCATGACCAGGCACTAGCTCATTATCCTCACAATATTTGCATATGAAGAGACTGAGTACAGAGAGGTCAGATGACTTTCCCAAAATTGTCAGCTAGAAGATGGCAGAACTGGGATTTGATCCTAAGCTGTCAGGTTCTTAGCACTATCCAAACCTACCTAGTATCCAATGCTGTTAATATTGTTGCTGTGTGGGCTTCAAAGGGATGAGACATTAACTAAGATGGGTATAGCATTCTGGTTGAGGCATAGCATGTGCAAAGGCTCAGGGGAAGGGAGCCACAGGCTTTCTCTCAGGCCCTGCAAGATGTAACTAGAACTTCAGGTTTGCCCTGGAGTCCTGGAACCCAAGGGACAGCAAAGGCTAGGGCCAGGAGCCCTGAGGGTCCAGACTTGGGACATGATCCTAAGGGCAATAGACAGCCATAGAAGGATCACAGGATAACAGAATAAGGATGTGAGCTTGGACAGGTGACAGAAGTTCTGCCTGCAGAGTTGAGCTCCAGGTCAGGAAGGGTCAGAAAGGGTCCAACAGTAGGGGGTGAGAATGAAACTAGTGAAGTACTCCCCACCCCCCAACTCATCAGGGTTACTGCATAGAGAGGAGAAAAAGCTGGGTAGCTGGAGTTGGTAGCTCTGTGAGCCTGGCAGACAGACCAGGTGGCTGCCTCCTTTCCCCAGGAAGACATCCTCATAATCACATCTGAGCTAGTCTCTCCATCCATGCTGAGTCAGACCACACTCAGGGAGAAATCCAGGTTCAGACACTCAGTTGGAGGTGGAGAAGTTACAGGGTGAGATGTGGCAATTCTTCATGTGCATGTGTTACAGAACAATGGGGCCACACACAGGGCCAAGTATATTGGGTACACCAATATACTACTACGAAAAGGACCCCATACTGGGCTCGATTGTCCGTTGCCAATAAGGGAAAGACATCTCTCAATGCCAGAGATTTGTGAAAAGGAAAGGAAATGTTTATTTAATGCTGTACAGACTTAAAGTAGTGACCTAATATCTTCATTAAAATAGCAAAGTCCTTTAGGATACCCACAGATGCCCACAGTGCTTCCTTCTCTCCCTGCTCTAATTCAGGGTACCATAACTCTGGGAAAAAAGCAAACATCCACATTTCAGGCTCCTGGTACTATCGGCTGTGTTGCCGTCCAGGCAGGATCTCCAATTAATCCAAAGCTGTGTGGGACCTTCTCATGGCCTACTGGCAAGAGTTCTTTCACCCTTCTTCCAGGCAAAGTCTCTCCTGCTTCTCAAGCCACGTGGTCAAAGGGAGCACCCCAAAGCCGTGTGGTACTCTTCTACCAAAGCTGCAGGGGTTCCCACTCTGGCCAAAGCCTCATGGTTCTTCTCTCCACGAAAGCTGTGGAGGTCTGCACTCTGGCAAAACCATGTGGCTCTCTCCACAAAGCTGCAGGGAGGTGCGGGTTGCCACTCTGCCAAAGCTGAGTGGCGATTCTCTGTTAAAGCCGCATGGTGGTTCCCCCTACTAAAGCTGCAGGGGTCCCCACTTTGGCAAAACCTCGTGGCTCTCTCCCTCACATGGTTGCAGGGGTCCCCACTCTGCCAGAAGCGCGTGGCTCTCCTCTTAATGGCTGCCGTGTCTGGGTTAAATCCTCATACCAATCTTCCTCTGTACCCTCATTTCTGACTCCTCCTACAATCAGTTACACCTGCCAGCACTCTTGTATTACTCCAAGTTTACTGGGCTGCCATCGTGAGTCTGGGCAGTGATGGCCCCATGTCATGGAGCCAATATTCTCCAAGCTCCCACGAAAGCACTGTAACTCGGAGAACCTGGCCCCCCAGTTACGTCTTGGGCAGGGAGTCCTTTCCCTCCCCCTGGCTCAGAGCCAGGCCACAGCTATTTAACATATCTAAGTGATCAGCCAAAGGCTATAGATATGTTAAATAATCACGCCAGAGGTTAGCTGCAAAGCTGTTGCTATGCAAAACAGCTCTCAATGGCCCTGCTCTATGTGTCCCTTCCCCCAACTCACACCTAAGGGGGAATAGGTGAGGACATCTTATATTTCTTTCTAGTATTTCCTAGACACCTTGAGTTCCAGACCCCATTCCAAATCCCTATTTGGGGTCCCCCTCTTGACTGCACCCTGCATCACATGTATGAGTTGATAACAGCTGCAGCTTGGCCATCAGCTAGTGGTGTGATCTGGTGGAGGTCTTTCACCTCCCAGGCCCCACAGTTTCCTCATTACTAAAATTTCAATATATACTTATGGAGAGTCTGTAGGCTAGACACTGTATTAGGTGTTGGGGTGATTAGGTCAGATAGAAATCCCTGATCTAGTGGAGAAGCCAAATAATAAAAAAGATAGTAAAATATGTAATAAGTTAGAAGGTGATAAATACTAAGAAGGAAATATAAAGCAGAGGGAGGGTAAAAAGTGTCCGGGTTGCTGGCATTTCAGAGAGAGAAACCAGGACAGGTGTCACTAAGGAGATGACACTTGAGCAAACACTTGAAGTAGTGAATGAGTCAGTCCTGGATATCTGAGGGGAAAGCATTCCAGGTAGAGGCACCTTATGTGCAAAGGTTCTGAGGAAGAAATGTGCCTGGCACCTTCGGGAATAGCAAGAAGACCACTGTGACTGGAGCAGAGTGAGTGAGGGGGAGAGGAGTAGGAGATGAAGACAGAGAAGTAGGTGGGTGATGAAGATCAGGTCACCCAGGGCCTTTCAAGTCATCAGAAGATCATGGCTTTTATTCAGAATGGCATGGATATCATTATGGTTTTGAGTAGAGTAATGGTGTGCTCTAACTACATTTTAAAAAGATCATTGTGGCTACTGTGTAGAGAGTTGACTGTAGGGTGATCAAGGGCAAAATTGGGGAAGGAGCCAGAAAGTTGTTACAATAGTGTAAGTGAGAGAAGATGAGGGCTTGGTCCATGATGGTGGCAGGGGAATGGGAAGAAGGGGCCAATTTCTGGATAAAATGAATCAGTTGAACCATTAAGCTTAAAGATCTAGTTCCTTATTTAGCCTTGATCACTTTCTTCCTGTTTGAGGCTATAAAATTTTTCTGTGTTATTGAACTGGAATTTACATGATTACTTTTGCTCATTCATTCATTCACTACGCTTTATCTCTTTTTTTCTATCTTAAGCTTGTTGAATTCAGCAACCTCGAGAACAAATGCCGGAGACTTTTCAGGGTTTCAAAGATGTTACTTTATTGGCCAAGTTTAACCTGCACAGGGGCGAGCTCTCAGGGTGTCCAGAGACACAGTACCCACAAGGGCTGCAAACGAGAGTCGCGCTGAGCGCTTACAGCTAAGTCCTTATATAGGGGTGGGCAAGCAAGCGTTATACAGAAGCAGACGTGGCAGTTAGCTATTCGCTTACAAAGACCGCGTGCGGGAACAGGGTTGGGCATTGGCTCAACAGTTGTAAATTTTCAAACCAAACATGTTAGATTACATCTGTTTTGCAATTCTCTAAGGGCTAGCACAAGGCAGGAGGACAAGATGTTCGTTCAGTAACCTCCTATACCCTGGGACCTAGCCAGTTCCTCTTGGCCTTTAGCTAGGTTCCTGTTTTCTCATGGTCTAAGTTTTCCTTGCTCCTTACAAAGCTCTCTTGCTGATTGAAATTACTTGTCCATCTCTCCTGCTAAAATGTAAGTTTCAAGATTTGGCCCTCATCAAAATTGTTCACAGGTATGTCTCCAGACCCTAGATTCAACCCTGTTTGTTGAATAATTGCATGTTTATACCTACTTCTTCTCAGGTGGGGATATGAGGTGACCCCTACCCTCTAGGTGTTCTCACTTGGGTAGGGAACTGGATGTGGATTGGCCATGATGTCAGAGTTGGGGCAAAGAAGAAGGAACATGAGCCAAGAGTGGGAAGGGAGGGAGCAAGCACAGACTTTCATTTTTTAGAGCTCTGCCAGGAGTTTCTCCAATGTTGCAAAGTCAGAAGAGGCACAGGAATGAGGTGGCAGACTGTGAGTCCACAGAGAGTCATGGGTACGAGACAGGCTGGGAGCTCTGGCCTTGTCCAGAGGCCCTTTAAATTACATTTTTATAATAGCACAAGCAGGCCTGCACACATGTCCGTGACTGAGCAAGGTCTTTGGGTCCCTATGTTGGGTTTATTGGTCTAGGCCTCTGCTGCCTTTTTGGTGTAGAGAGCAGCCCTAGGCTGGCACATGGCAGACCTTCACTCATTAGACTCATGACCAACTCTGCATGATCAGTATTATTGATCACATAGCTAGATGCAGAATTGGAAACATAAGTTCAACAGCTCATCAAGCTTGCCTGGCAAGGGAGGGATCTAGCTGAGATTGGAACTGATGGCTACCTGAATTCAGAAACAATGCTCTATCCACTTACAGTGGCTTTCCTTCAAGTTGTCTTTCTTCACTGAAATGCTGCAGAGGCATATCCATCTGAAAGCTTCCCTGCCTGCCATTACTGGTGCTTTCCCCAGCTCTGGGCCTTGGATGGCAGTCTTGGATGCTAGCACTTGGCTCCTGAGCCTTATAGCTCAGCTGCCATCAATGACTGCTCAGTGGGACTATGCCCACTGTCCTAGTTACTGAGGGACAGATCTCCAGCATCAGAGGAGGTCTCTGCAGGCTCCCTTGTCCAAGAAAAGGCCCCCTGGCAGGCAGCACTTACAAACACAGTGGTCCTGCAAGACCTGCAGCACCCCATATGGCCTGAATGTTGATATGTGGAAGGAATGTAAGGCTCTTGTTCCCTGAATCAAGCAGCTGCTGCATGGAAGCCATGGGAGCCTGTGGGCATTAGTTAGCTTTGGCTCTTCTACTCAGGCTTGGTAAGCTTCAGCAAGTCACTTAAGAGGGGCTGGGTGAAAAAGGTGAAGGGATTAAGCAAAAAAAAAAAAAAACCCTCATAGACACAGACAACAGTTTGGCCACTACCAGCGGGAAATAGGGGTTGGGGGAGGCAAGAGAGGGTAAAGGGGAGATAAACAGTGATGGAAGGAGACTTGACTTCAGGTGGTGAACATACAATACAGAATGCAGGTGGTGTATTATAGAATTGTACACCTGAAACCTATATAGTTTATTAACCAAAGTAACCTCAATAAATTTAATTAAAAAGAAAAAACTCTCTGAGGCTCAGTGTCTTCATCTTGGAAATGAGGAAGGGGTTTGGCTGTTCAAGCTCTGAGATGAGCTTCCAACTCTGACCCTCTGGTGCCCTCCTTGCACTCACAATGTGCTCATTGATCCTCCTGGATATATATTTTTTTCTTTTTGCTATCACATCATAGTGAAATTAGCAATATTTGTCAATTAATGAATTTTCTCCTCAAGACTCAACTCTGAAACAAAGTTCTGAGTATTTGACTTTCATTTTAAATAGGTTGCTGTCAGGAGGAACTACATGGCTCCTAAAGAAACACACAGACATTATAATTAAAGAGATGCCGATCTTGACAAGTAGTAGGAGAGGAGAAGGAATGTGACAATGAGAATAGAGAGGGGAGAAGGGAGCTCAGGGTCTGGTGGGATGAGAGGATAAGCCAGCTGATGTGTTCCCATTAGGATGGAGCAGAGGACCACTGACAATAACAATGATAATAGAGACCAAGGTTGGACACCTTACAGTACAGGCACTTTCACTTCTCTCAGGATCCCATGATGTTCTAGAAAGGCAGGTAGAAAGTCAGATAGTAATCTGTGGTCCATTCTGCAGGTGAAAAAACAGACCACAAGTCAGAGCCCTTATTTGGTCCACTGATAGTCTAGACCACAGACTGCTAATGTCCTCTGACTCAGCCTGAGCCCCACCCCCAGCTCAGCTTGAGCCTAGCCCCAGGCTGAGCCCATTTAAGCTGCAGCCAGATCTATTCCCCTGGATCTAATGTGGATGGACTGTAAGAGTGTGGATGAACTGGAGCAAACCCCTCTCCTGCTGGCAGCAGAGCTCAGAGCTCTTGGCAATGAGCTTTAGGGAAGGAGGGCCCTGCAGGGTGGTCGTCTGGGAGAATCCTGGGCCATCCAAAATTGACTTAGTGAGTGGGGGGAATAGAAGAGCTCAGGCAATCACCCTCTTGAGTGGATGTTGAACATCTGGGTGCATACAGAGTGCTGGATGGGGATGGCCTACTTCACAGTACATGCTCCCGTACAGACACATGCTCTTCATGCCAGGGTGGTTCTGGGTGGACCTGCTGTATTTGTAGCAGGTTCCTGAGGAGTTGGTTGTTTGAGAAGCTCAGACTGGACCCCCTGTGTGACCTTGGCAGGTTTCATTGCCTGTACCTCTTGGGTCTCTGGATGATGTGTGAAATCACATGGATCTCAGGCCCAGCAGGAACTCAGAAAAGGTGAGTTTCCTTCCCTTTGAATCTTGTCTCTTCATTCAGTCTGGTCTGTTCTCCCTTCCTCCACCCCACTGTGGACTCCCTTTCTGACAGGCACCTCATTAGTGGAATCTCTGTAAATAATGCCAACGAGTTAAGAGTTACAACAAGGTAGCTCATTAAGGGTACTCTGCTTATCTCACTTCCCAATTAGTGTTTCTGGCAGTGCATCTACCAGGACTACCTGAGACAGGGTGCATGTCGCAGGGCCCAGGCAGCACTGATCATCCCAGAGGAGCTATATTGGCATCTCCAGGACTTGAGAAGGCAGTGCCCTTCCATGCCCCACTGCGGCCTAGCAGCCTGCATGGTTAGCCTCTAGGACCATGCAGGCACCAGCACGGCTACAAGGGAGTGCCAGCTGTTCCTGGCACCAGCAGTGGACCTAGGGTTTTTTGGGGCTGGATTGTCTGTCCCCACACCCTGACCTTTCTATGGCCCATTTCTCCTACAGCATTCTTGGCTTCAGATTGTCCCACTAAAACTAATCTGTCCTGTAACCCTTCTCAGTTTTCCTTACCCTTCACAGTCTTTCTTCTCCTGAGTTATCTCTTTCATCAGTGACCTCAAACTTTTCCACAGCAGCTTCTGAGAACAATATTCTTCTCCTTGGACTGTAATGTCTTTGGTGACAACAACAGAGGGAATTTCAGGCTAGAGAGGAGAAAAGCATGCCAGAAGAGGCTTTGGGATTGCAGGGATGATGAAATCCCTAGGGCAAGTCTATCAGGTTGCCAGTTTTGCCTATTTAATTCTTTTTTTAACACATGAAGAAACAGGCTCAGAGACATATTGTTTTCTTTTTAAAATGTTATTGTTGGTCAAGTACAGTTGTCTGCATTTCCTCCCCACCACTCCCAACTGACTCCAGCTATCCCCACCTCCTTCACGTGATTCCACCCCCACTTGGTTTTGCCCACGTGTCCTTTATAGTTGTTCCTGAAAACCCTTCCCCACTCTCCCCTCATTTTCACCTCCCACCTCCCCTTTTGTCACTGTCAGATTATTCTTAATTTCAATGTATCTGGTTATATTTTATTTGCTTGTTTGTTTTGTTGATTAGTTCCACTTAAAGGTGAGATCATATGGCATTTGTTTTTTACCACCTAGCTTATTTCACTTAGCTAGCATACTGCTGTCCAGTTCCATCCATGCTGTCTCAAAGAGTAGGAGCTCCTTCTTTCTTTCTGCTGTGTAGTATCCCATTGTGTAAATGTGCCATAGTTATTTGATCCATTCATTTACTGATGCATAGTTAGGTTGCTTCCAACACTTGGCTATGTAAATTGTGTTGTGACAAACATTGGGGTGCATAGGTTCTTTTCTATAGGTGTTTCAGGGTTCTTAGGATATGATACCAGCAGTGACATTGCTGGGTCAAAAGGCAGTTCCATTTTTAGTTTTCTGGAGAAATTCCATACTGTTTTCCACAGTGGCTGCACCAGTCGGCATTCCCACCAACAGTGCAGTGGGGTTCCCTTTTCTCCACATCTTCTCCAACACTTGCTTGTTGATTTGTTCATTATGGCCATTCTCACAGGTGTGAAGTCGTATCTCATTGTGATTTTAATTTGCATCTCTCTGATGGCTAGTGATGCTGAGAATCTTTCCTTATGTCTCTAGGCCTTCTGGATGTCTTCCTTAGAGAAGTGTTTGTTCAAGTCTTTTGCCCATTTTGTAATAGGGTTGTTTGTCTTGCAGTGAAGTCATGTAGTTCTTTATATATTTTGAAGATCAAACCCTTGTCCGAGGTATCATTGGCAAATATGTTTTCCCATATGGTTGTTTCTCATTTAATTTTAATGGTGTTTTCTTTAGCTGTGCAGAAGGTTTTTATTTTCATGAGATCCTATTTGTTTATACTTTCCTTTATATCCCTCACTGTAGGGGACATATCCCTGAAGATGTTGCTGCATGGAATGTCTGAGATTTTCCTGCCTATGTTTTCCTCTAGGGCTTTTATGGTATCACAACTCATATTTAAGTCTTCTATCCACCTCAAATTTATTTTTGTGTATGGTGCAAGTTGGTGATTGAGTTTCGTTTTTTTTTTTTGCATGTAGCTGTCCAGATCTCCCACACCATTTGTTAAGAGGCTATTTTATGCTTCTGCCCCTTTTGTCAAATATTAATTGACCATAGAGACTTCGGTTTATTTCTGGGCTCTCTATTCTTTTCCCTTGGTCTATGTATCTGTTCTTATGCCAGCACAAAGCTGTTTTGATTACAGTGGCCTTGTAATACAGTTTGATATCAGGTATTGTGATCACTCCTGTTTTGTTCTTTCTCAAAATTACTGCAGCTATTTGGGGTTGTTTATGGTTCCATGTAAATTTCTGAAATGTTTGTTCTATGTCTGTGAAATATGTCATGGGTACTTTAACAGGGATTGCATTGAATCTATTAATCGCTTTGGGTCATATGGCCATTTTGATAATGTTAATTCTTCCAACCCATGAACATGGTACATGTTTCCATTTGTTTGTGTCTTCCTGAATTTCTTTCTTCAGTGTTGTATAATTTTCTGAGCCCAGGTCTTTTACCTCCTTGGTTAGGTTTATTCCTAGGTATTTTATTTTTCTTGTTGCAATAGCAAATGGGATTTTTCCCCCTGATTTCTGTTTCTGATGTTTCATTGTTGGTGTACAAAAACACCTTTGATTTCTGAGTATTGATTTTGTATCCTCCTGTTTTGCCAAATTCATTTATTAGGCCGAGTAGTTTTTTTGGTGGAACCTATAGGATTTTCTATGTACACCATAATGTCATCTGCAAACAATGACAGTTTTGCTTCCTCCTTTCCAGTTTGGATGCCTTTTATTTCTTTTTCTGGTCTGACTGCTGTGGCTGGGACTTCCAATACTATGTAGCATAGGAGTAGTGAAAGGGGACATCCTTGTCTTGTTCCTGATCTTAGTGGGAAAACTTTTAGTTTTTGCCCATGGAGTATGATGTTGCCTGTAGGTCTCTCGTATATGGCCTTTATTATGTTGAGAAATGCTCCCTCAAATTCCACTTTGCAAAAAAGAAAAATCCCACTTTGCTAAGTGTTTTTCGTAAATGGGTGCTGTACCTTATCAAATGCTTTTTCTGCAACTATTGATATCATTGTGTGATTTTTGTCTCGCTTTTGTTTATGCGATGTATTACATTTATTCATTTGCAAATATCATACCATCCTTTCATCCCTGGGTTGAATCCCACTTGATCATGGTGTATGATCTTTTTAATGTATGGATGGCTACAGTTTATGAATATTTTGTTGAGGATTTTAGCATCTATGTCCATCAGTGATATTGGCCAGTAGTTTTTTTCTTTGTTGTAGCTTTATCTCGTTTTGGTATTAGGATGATGCTGGCCTTATACAAATTGTTTTGGAGTCTTTCAGCTTCTTGGATTTTTTGGAATAGTCTGTGAAGGATAGGGGTTAGATCTTCCTTAAATACTTTGTAGAATTATCCTATGAAACTGTCTTCTCCAGGGTTTTTGTGTGCTGGGAGGTTTTTGATTACTGCTTCAATTTCATGTGCTGTTATTGGTCTGTTCAGGCTTTCTCCTTCTTCACTGAGTTTTGGAACATTATTTTTTTCTAGAAATTTGTCCATTTCACCTACATTTTCAAATTTCTTGGCATACAGTTCTTCATAGTAATTTCTTACAACCCTGTGTATTTCTGTGGTATTATTTGTAGTCTCTCCTCTTTCATTTCTGATTGTGTTTATTTGGGTCCTCTCTCTTTTTTTTTTCCTTGATGAATCTGCTTAAAGGCTTGTTGGTTTTATTTATCTTTTCAAAGAATCAGCTCCTGGATTTATTGATCCTTAGAATTTTGATTTTAGTCTCTATGTCATTTAATTCTGCTCTGATCTTGGTTATTTCCTTCCTTTTACTCCCTCTGGGCTGTCTTTGTTGCTCCTTCAGTTTTTGTAGGTGTAGGGTTAGGCAGTTCATTTGAAATGATTCTATCTTTTTAGATAGGCCTGTATCACTAAGAACTTCCCTCTCAGGAATTCCTTCAGTGTGTCCCATAAGTTTTGGGTTGCTGTGAGTTCATTTCATGTGTTTCCAGAAACTTTGATTTCTTCTTTGATCTCATTCTTGACCCATTCATTGTTTAATAGCATGCTATTCAATGTCCACGAGTTTGAATTTTCTGAGTTTTTTCCTTGAGGTTGGTTTCTAGTTTCAGTCCTTTGTGGTCAGAGAAAATGCTGGATATGATTTCAATTTTCTTGAATTTGTTGAGGCTTGTTTTGTGTCCCATCATGGTGTCTATCTTTGCAAATATTCCAAGTGCATTTGAGAAAATATGTATTTTTCTTCTTTGGAATGCAAGGCTCCATATATATCAGTTAAGTCCATTTGATCTAGGACATTGTTCAATGTTTCAGTATTTTTGTTGATATTTTGTTTGGAAGACCTATCTATTTTTGATAGTGGGGTGTTAAAATCTCCTACTACTATTGTTTTGCTGTCAGTATCTTTCTTGAAGTCCTCCAAGATTTTCTCTTGGGTGCTCCTATGTTGGGTGCATATATATTTGCAGTGTTTATGTCTTCCTGATGGGTTCTTCCCTTGAGTATTAGGGAGTGACCTTCTGGGTCTCTTTATATGGCTTTTGCCTTGCAGTCTATTTTGTCTGATATGAGTATTGCTACCCTGCCTTTTTTTCTCTGACCATATGTTTGGAATATTTGTTTCCAGCCCTTCACTTTCAGTCTGCATAGGTCTTTTGTTCTGAGGTGGGTCTCTTGTAGGCAGCATATGTGTGGATCATGATTTCTTATCCATTTAGCTATTCTATGTCTTTTGATTGGAGTATTTAATCCATTTATGATTAAAGTTATTATTGATAGGTACTTATTCATTGCCATTTTACTTCCTTCATAATTTTGTTTCTGTCTCTTTCACTGTTCTTAAAGCAGACCCTTCAGCATCTCTTGCAGTGCTGGTTTGGAGGTGTTGTATTCTTTGAGGCTTCTTTTGTCCGAGAAGCGCCTTCCATTTTAATTGACAGACTTGCTGGATAAAGTAATTTTGGTTATAGGTCTTTTTCTTTTCATTACTTGGAATATTTTTTGCCATTCCCTTCTGGTTTGGAGCATTTCCATTGAGAAGTCAGCTGCTAGTCTTATTGGGGCTCCCTTGTATGTTACTTCCTGTTTTTCCCTTGCTGCCTTTAAGATTCTCTCTTTGTCTTGGAATTTTGCTATTTTAATGATGATGTGTCTTGAGGTGGGCCTCTTTGGATTCCTCTTGATTGGGACTCTCTGTGTTTCCTGGACTTGTGTGACTTTTTCTCTCATCAAATTAGGGAAGTTTTCCATCATTATGTTTTCAAACAGGTTCTAGAATGCTTGCACTTCTTCTCCTCCTGCTGGTATTCCTATTATGTGGATATTGTTATGTTTCATGTTTTCCTACAAGTCCCTTAACACCTCTTCATTTTCTCTGACTCTTTTTTCATTTTCTTTTTCTTTCTAAGTGTTTTTTTTCCTACTGTGTTCTCCAGCTTGCTGATTTGATTTTCTGCTTCATCTAGCCTGGTTTTGATTACTTCTGCTGTGTTCTTCAATTCAGAAACTGTATTCTTCATTTCCTCTTTGCTCTTGTTGATAGTTTCTGTTTCCTTTTTCATGTTGATATAGTTTGTAGGTAGTTCATCATAGCTTTGTGTAGTTTTTAGTAATTCTCAGTGATCTCATTGAGGTTCCTGATAACCATTGTTTTGAACTCAGTATCTGATAGTTGACTTGACTCTATTTCATGTAGCATTCTTTCTGAGGCTTCTTCCTCCCCTTTCATTTGGGGATTGTTTTTGTGTCTTCCCATTGCTTGTGAGACTCTTCTTTTTAGCCTCAGCTTCTTAAATTGATCTGTTCTGACTCCCTGGGTTTGTTGTGTGATCTTATTTGGTAGGAGACCTGTGAGATTCAGTGTTGCAGTCTCCTTGATCTACTGAACTTGCTACTCTTGGCTGTCATTTGTGTTGACTCTCTGGATGTATTTTGGTTTTGAATGTTGTTGGGTCTTTCTTTGGTGGGTCCTTCCCTCCAGCTGGTTAACAGATGGTCACTCCACACACTGTGCCTTGTATGCTGGTTTAGAAATGTGGACAGGTCATGTTGAAGCTGGTTCTTGTGTCTGTCTGAGGTTATGAAGCTTCTTTCTTGCTATTGTTCTGTTGTTTGTCCTAAAAAATTTCTCTACCATTTAGTTGTAATTTCAGATTGATTCTTGGTGGAGGTTAGTGTGGCTTTCACTCACTCCTCCACCATCTTCCTTTATTATCTGTTGGTGGTTCCTTTGTGCTGGGTTGTTTTCCAGGTGGTATATTGGTGTTCACAGATCCCACCTACTCTTTTATGTGATCATTTAGAGGAGGAAAGCAAAATGGTTTAAGACAGTTGGAATGTATTCTATGGGATTTAAAGCACCAACCTGAAGAGAAGAGATATGAGATCCTTTGGATAAATATAGTGTTGACCATGACATTTCACCCAACTAGCCACTTTTTAGGAAGGGTGGAAAAGAGATAAGACTCTTGTTAGAGGTGGGAAGGATTGTGAGTTGAATTCAGAAAACAGACAGCTTGTGGGAGCTCAGATTATGAGATACAGTGAGAGTAAAGGATAAAAAAGAGATGTAGTGTGCAGGAGACTGGAATTAAGCACAACGGTAATAAAGTTCTGGAAGACAGTGAAGTAAGCTAGGAACTAGGATGGGTGTTGTATATTATTTACTATTGTATGGAAGAACAATCATTTACATTAATGCTGGAACAACCATCATATGACAGAAACTATATGATCTGAATAACAAGAATAGGAAGTACACAAGTTAGAGTAGTGTGCTATTGGAACACAAGTGAAGTGAAAGATGGAAAATTAAAATACACTATGAAAGAGAGAACAAGGAAAAGCAGTCAAACAATGCCATTCAATGAGCAAATAAAATGAAGATAACTAAACAGAAAGAAGAGAAATGAAAAAATACTAATAAAATAAAAGAAGTAAAAATAATGGAAAGATAATAATAGAAATAAACTATAACATGCAAATTCTCTGGAATAGTAAAGTGAAATTTTCTTAGTTTCTCAGTTGTTGGGATTAGCCTTGTGATCCATCTTTGGGTCTGATTCTGGTCCTTTCACAGCTCCAGGTCTTATCATCTCACTTGGAAAAAAAAGAAACAAAAAGGCTCCTGGTGACTTTAAATCCATTGAGCGAGTTCTGCTGGTCTTCCTGGCTGCCACAAGCTGAGGGGTGTTGGGCTGCTTTTTTCTACCTTCCTATAGTTTTGAGAGGATGGGGACCAGGTCTGGGCTGTAATCTTCACAGTTGTCCCTCCTCCAGCCCAGTTTCTCCTTTGGGTGCTGCGTCCCCACTGCCCCATCCTAAGCCAGTGGCTTCAATGCACCAGTTGTGCCCTCTTTGAAGTGTGCTAATTAGGGGCAACTCACAAACCGCCTTCTTGCTCTTTGCTGTCCTAGGTGCTAGCCATTCTCAGCCTCTTCAGGGTAGTTTAGCTACCCCACTGAATTAAGTCATTCTAGGGACTGCTAACTCCCAGATCCCTGCTGCTCTCCTATGCAGGGGGCACCTTCTCCTTCCTCTTAGGGAGCCAGCCTTGCCTCTGGGGGGTGGGGGCGCTGTCATGCCTGGGGCTGCAGGGGCAGGGAGGTACAGATGCGGCAGCTGCCGGGGGCAGCCCCTGCAGAAGAGTTCCCTAAACAGCCACCAAGAGTCTTTTTTTGAACAAAATCCTCCTGTTCAAGCCTGAGGCTCCTAACAAGAGCCCGGTCTCTCACATAGCCCAACTTTCCAACCAGACCAGAGACTATCTGGGTCACGGTCCATCACCACTCAACTTTTCTCTCTTCTCCAGGGATCACCTGGTCCCCAATTTCTCTGGTAATGACCCACCTGGCATCCACAGTCTCAATGGGTGAACACTCCCCGTGTGTATCTCCCACTTTGTCTTTATTCCTACCAGTGACTTCAAGCATCTAGGTCCATCCTGGTGCTACTCTATTCTCCCTGTCTGGCAGGGGAAGGAGCTGTTGATTTGGCTCTCTTCCAAGGACCCTGTGGTGGGCACCGGCAGGTGCCAAGTAGGGGGCTGTAGTAGCCCTGGTCCCTGCACTGGTCCCAGGGACCTCACAGTCCCAAAGCAATCTCCTTACCATCTGTTTTTCAATGTCCTCTACAATTTTGGTGTCCAACCTTCATATGTGCTGGGATATCATTGGCTGTTCACTCTGTTCCTCAGAAGATTGGCTAGGTGTTCCACCTGCATGCAGGAGGAAGTGGGCTCTACTCCCACCTACCTCACTGCCACCTTCAGAAGCTTTATATATATAAAGATATATAAATTTATATAAATATAAATTTATAAATATACAATTTATATAAATATAAATATATATATATAAAACTGTCATCTGTGGTTATAGTTCAGGGATGCTGGTAAACATCTTCCAGTGCTCAGCACAGCCCCATGACAAAGCATTATCCTGTCCAAAATGTGCATAGTGCCAAGGGTGAGAAATGCTGGCTTAACCCATTTAGGGTTGCCATATTTAGCAAATGAGATTATAGAACATATTGCCTAAATATGTACTTACTAAAATATATTTATTGTTTACCTGCAATTCAAATTTAAACGAGCATCCTGTATTTTATCTGGCAACTCTAAACCTATCCTCTATTATGAAGACATGGGTTGTTTCCAGTCTTTTGCTATTACAAACAGTTTATCAGTTAATGTTATTGTATATCTCATTTTGTTCATGTGTAAGTATATCTATAGGATAAATCTCTCAAAGACACATTATTAGATCAATGATCAAAATTTATAATTTTGATACTCCCAAATATTCTTTTATTAGGGCTACATCAATTTGTACATTCACCAGCAATGTGTGAGAGTGTTTTCCCACAGCTTAGCCAACAGAGTGTTTCATCAAATTTGGGGATTTTTGCCATTTTGATTGTTGGAAAATGTGAATAGAAGACTTACAAAACACTGTGAGCAAAGTCAGGTGGAAAATGCAAATAAGGACAACTGACCAGATTCAGCCTATGGCAAACCAATTTGTTGTGCTCACTGTATGCCTATCACTCCAAACTTCACTATAGGTGCATGAAGTGAAAATTCCAGCTCAGAGAGATTAAGTAACCTGCCCAAGGTGAGTGGTAAAACAAGTTCAGATATTCCAACCATATTTACAGAGCATAGGTGATCTAGGATGGGCATAGTTAGTCCATTGTCTCCTCTCAAATCTTGCCTGAAACTCCCTCTTGTCTTATTATAGATCACCCACTTAGCTAGGCCACTTATCTACTCTACATGGCATTAGCAGTAACTCTGGGTCAAAGAGAGAGTGGACGGCCTTGTTGAAGCCTGGACAGTCAAGTTTGACTCAACTAATTGGTTAAATGGATTCTTCTACCTGTGAAGCATTGAAATTTCTGCTTCTATAAGGTATATTAATTTTAATTAAAGCTCTGAAGACTTGGCCAAACATTTTGGTTTCTGAGCATGTTCCTTGACCATGGAGTTTATATTCCCCTGAGACAAGGCCACTTCAAAGAACTGCTATCTCCCAGGGATTCTGCCTCTGATTCTCATCCTGAGAGCAGGGAAAATGGGCAAGAAAGAAGCAGGAGAAAAAATACAGTAATTGAGAATCTACTATGCACTGGGCATTGTACTTCGGGCTTCTCATGCATTGTTTAATTTAATAACACAAAATGAAAAGTTAAATCTCTGTTAGAGTTGTAAAACTGGATCAGAAAATTAAGATGCTTGTGAGGGTTACATAGGTGCTAAGTGTGGGTTCAGGATCTTTCTGACTCCGAAGGTCATGGTGGTAACATCTGCACTTTAGGGCCACCAAGCATCTTCATCTGTCTTCTTATAACAACACTTTGTCCTTTAGGGAACCACTCTTCCCCACTCAATGCAATTCTGGTTGAGCTGACCCATCCCTGACACATCCCTGACCCTTTAGAATACTTTATCCCTCTGCTATAGTAATTGGATCATGGATGAACATGTGACCTGAGCCTGCCTCTGAGGCTTAATTCTGGGACTTTGGTTGTAACATTTGGGAAAACTTCCTTGCTGAGTCTGGAACTGGCAGAGGCCAGTGGAGAATGGCATGGCATTCTCCATATGGAGAATGAAGCCAGCAGTGGAGAAGACAGAGCCAAGAGATGGAGCATGGGTAGGGTGAATCTAGGAAACAAAATGCAGAGGATAGTGTCATATGAGTCTCATAATTCAGCCATGCCTGAGGGAAACCACACTTGCACTTTAAAGTTATTTAAACTATTCCTCTTTCCTCTTCTTTCTGCCTCTTTTCCTGCTGCTCCTGTTCCTTCTTACTCACTTTCTCTCCTTTTCTCCTTTTCTTGCTCCTCCTTCTTCTTGCTCTCCCTCTCTCTCCTCATTTTTGTAAAAGCCATTTTGAGGTTCTTAACACATTCCAGTTTCAACTCTTGTTCTAACTACTAAGATGTGGAGCAAAACTAAAAAGAACCTTCCAGTCAGCTATCTCAGAATCACCTTCTTGCCTTACCTGCTCCTGACTCTGAGCTGTACCCTTGAGATGGCCCAGCTCCTTGGTAGCTAATATTCCCAGCAGCCTTTGGGCACCCGCTCCTTGTGCATGAGGTTGGGAGTCACCACATCCTGGAGCTGTTGTAAGAAGAGTTCACTTTGGCATTGATCACAGACACAAGTTGAGGGAGGGGTCTAGCTGCCTGGAGACCTCAACAGTGAGGGGAAATGTAACACTGACACAAGAGTATGTGAGTGCTCTGCACAAACACATACATCCCCTATATATCCATTTGAGCATATACCTCTAGGGAGAGGTCTGGGGAGCATGCTTAGAAAAATTATGGTGATAGATTGTTCTGGGTGGTGTGACTTTTGCTTGCAGAATACCTCTCCAAATTACCTGAGTTTTCTAAAGTAAGAATGCATTATTTTTGCATATAAAAATATATTCATCATTTTTTGTTTAAAATTAATTGCAGCCCTGCCTGGGTAGCTCAGCTGGTATGAGCATCATCCAGATATGCCAGGGTGGTGTGTTTGATCCCCAGTCAGGACACAAACAGAAATCAACCAATGGATGCATAAATAAATGGAACAACATATTGATATTTCTGTCTTCTTCTCTCTCTCTAAAGTCAATAAAGATTTAAAAAGTAAAATAAAATAAATTACAAATGTAATACATGTGAACAATTGCAAGAAATCATAAAAAACTTCAAACAAAATACAATCAATACTCTCAAGAGGGAATGGGAGCACTCATTTTCTCAGTTATTCCAACAGGAGATATAATGAATTCTTATAATTTTTACCAACAGGAAAAACCTGGAATTCAATTTTTTGATTTAATTTGTAGCTTCCTGATTAGTTGTACTGAGCTTCTTTTCATATGTTTATAGCTTGTTTTTCTCTGTGTGTGAATTTCCTGTTTATGTTCTTTGCCATTGTTTCTGCTGGGTTTCTGTCTTTTGCTTATTGTGTTAGGAACTCTTTATCTCTTGTTGATATCAGTGTATTTCCAGTAATAAATGCAGTAAGTATTGTTTCCCAGCCTATCACTTGAGTTTGAAATCTGTTTATGGTGTTCCTCCCTCCCTTCCCCATAGAACTTTACATATATGTAATCAAAAGGGCTTCCTTTATGGTATCTCAGTCATTGTGATACCAATAGCCTGGCAGCAGATACCCCAACCCTGGGTAAGAAGGTGAAAGAGGAAGTATCACACTGAGCATGCACAAGGCTAGTGAGATAACTGGATGGGGAGAAAGCTCTCCTACCCCTTCTGGTATCTGATTAGGGGAGGGACCAGGGAAAGGCAGGCACATGCTCCATAGAGGTCAGAATGGCAGCAGGGGGAGGTGCTGTATTGAAGAAACCTGTCAGTCTAGCTGGGGGGAAAAGATGGGGTTGGTTGGCCAGGTGTGGGGGCTGGATCCTTCTGGAGCCCACAGAAATTTGAGCTGAGAAAGCACCTGGTTTGGCCCACACAGGAAAATGAATATAAACCCAAGGGAAGGAAGGGTCAGGTCTTTTGACCCCCAACCCCCTCACAAATGTACTGGCAGGTACATTTGTGAGATCTTCTGGCCCTGAAGCCACATGGCTGATGGTGGCACCAGCCACACACATGGGTTCCTAGGATACAGCCTGAGAGGCCTGTGTGAATAATCAGTCAGTGGCCACCTGCATCTCTCAAGGGATAATACTTTGAATGGGGAAGGAACGCTGGATGTTGCCTTTGGTGTTGATCTGACTGAGGGTGCCTGAGTTTTCCTCTGGGTTTTCTGGGGGGGGGGGGTGGGCTTCAAGACAAAGATCTGCCATTTTTCCAGATTGCACAGCATTTGAATAAAGACCTCGTTCCTTTCTCACCAACCCTTGCCTCTGGAATTTGCCTATTGGTGGCAGTGGGAAGCTGAACCCCCATCTTGGTTTGGTTACATTTGGTTCTGCTCAGAAGGCTTTTCCTGCTCCAAGTTCAGATAATTTGTTCCACATTTTTTCTCATGCTTTTATGGAGACTTTATGCTCAGATTTTGATCTATCTGAAATTTATTATTGTGCTTGCTGTGAAGTAGAATGCCAATTTTATTGTGTTAAGATTGCCATATATTCACCATTTCATTTCTATTATTATTAGTATTAATTTTTGGATTCTAATTCTTGTGCCTTTCAGTTTGTCAAGTTCTTCTGAAAATTTCTGTTATTTTATTATTATTGTTACATTGCATTAATTTAATGAAAAAATATATTACTATATATTCTTATATATATATAGATAAAACCAAGGGTATGTAAGACATTGACTTAATTATTTGTCCTTATTTCATAGCCCACTATCATTATCCATGCAGTGCCTTCCTCTTATTTTATAAATAAAAAAAATGTTTAATTGAGCCCCGGCTGTTGTGGATCAGTGGATTGAGCACTGGCTTGCAAACCAAAGGGTTGTCAGTTCGATTCCCAGTCAGGGCACATGCCTGGGTTGTGGGCCAGGTCCCCAGTGGGGGAACTCAAGATGCAATCACACACTGATGTTTCTCTTCCTCTCTTTCTCCCTCTCTTACTCTCTCTAAAAATAAATAAATAAATAAAGTCTTTAAAAATTTTTAAATTGAATTTATTGGGGTGACATTGGTTAAAAATCATATGGGTTTCAAGTGTACAGTTCAATATACATCATCTGTATATTCATTTCATGTTCACCACCCCAAGTCAGGCCAGGCCCCTTTCCAGTAACACATTGACTGTCTCTTTGTCCTCTTTGCAGAATTGTCTATTCAAGTCCAAGTAAAGTCTCCTTCCATCACCATTTATGCCATCTTTACCCTCTTCTACCTGATCCTACCTCTCCCTTTCCTCTGGTAATCACCATGCTGTTGTCTGTGTATATAAGGTTATTGTTATTATTTTTTGCTTAATCCCTTCACGTTTTTCACCCAGTCCTCCAAACCCTCCATCCCTCTGACAGCTGTCAGTCTGTTCTGTGTATCTATGAGTCTGTTTCTATTTTTTGTTAGTTTATTTTGTCCATTAGATTCCTCTTACAAGTGAAATCATATGGCACTTGTCTTTCTCTAACTGACTTATTTCAATTAGCATAATACTCTCCAGGTGCATCCATGCTGTCACAAAAGGTAAGATTTCCTTCTTTTCTATGGCTGAGTAGTATTCCATTGTTCCATTGTGTAAATGTACCACAGCTTTTCAAAAAATCTGTGGATATGGCTTTTTAAAAAATTGACTTTAGAGAGAGATGAAGGAAGGGAGAGGTGGGGAGAGAGAGGGGGAGAGAGAGAAGAGCATTGATGTGAAAGAGAAATATTGAGCAGTTGCTTTTCATATGTGCTCTAACAGGGGATTGAATGTGTAGCCTTTTTGGCATATGAGACTATACTACAAACAACTGAGCAACCTGGCCAGGTATGTACTACAACTTTTTTATCCACTCATTTACTGATGGGCACTTAGACTGCTTCCAAATCTTGGCTATTGTAAATGATATTGCAATGAATATAGGTGTGCATATATACTTTTGAATTAGGATTCTTCAAGCTTCTTCAGATAAATTCCCAGAAATGGAATTGCTGAGCCATAGGCAGTTCCAATTTTAATTTTTTGAGGTAACTGCATACTGCTTTCCACAGTGGCTGCATCAATCTGCATTTTCACCAGTAGTGCACAAGGGTTTCCTTTTTTCCATATCCTTGCCAACACTTGTTTGTTGATTTATTGATGACAGCCATTCTGACAGGTGTGAGATGATATCTCATTGAGGTTTTAACTTGTATTTCTCTGATATCTAGTGACTCTTTCCATATGTCTATTTGAGGCAGGATAGTAAGAAGCTAGGAGAGTTCCTTGGCATGTGGAATGAGGAAATTGAGACAGAGCTGAATAAGCTTGTCAAGCAATTTATAGCCAAATACAGAAGGTCCCCAGGGCAGAAAGCTCTGGGTGCCTAGCCAGAGTAACGCTCCATCCAGATCTTGCCTCCAGGGTGGGCTTTCCTCTACTGGTGTATCATTGGTCATGCAGTTTAGATCCCCTGACCTTTCCTTCCTAAAGATACCATCTAGGCCTCAGTCATATTTCAGCTGTAGGCCCAGAAAGCAGCAAAACCAGGTGGGTGATGCCAGGATCAGCTGCAATGACTAATTACTCTCTGCCCTGGTGCTGACCAGCTGGAGACCACAAACCTGAAAGGGCACACCTGGAAAAGCTGATGAATATTTTTATTGAGATCCTCCCAGAAGACCTTCCCTAAATCTCCAGCCTTTAAATACTCACAAAAAAAGGTCCCAATGTGCCTGTGCCTTTAACTTCCCCTTCTTCTTCCTTCATAGGCATGCATATCCTACACTCTAAGAGGAGACTTGCAATCAGAGGAGCAATGGGCTAGCCTGTTGAACCTGTCTGCAAGGCCTCCTTTTCTCTGATTTTTCAGTGAGCAAAAGCAGCCCCACCTAGGTTGTCTCCTGTTGCTTCTTCTGTGCTAAGATGTTTCTTATTTCACTGTCCCCAGCTTTAATAAATGTCCTCTAACTAACAATCACCTAAACTCATGTTGTGAAATCCTGCATGAAGTCAAGAACCCACACACTACAGGCCAGCCTGAGGCATATCTGCTACAGGCAAGGCCCTTTCTAGTAACACATTGACCGTCTCTTTGTCCTCTTTGGAGAAGTATCTGTTCAGGTCCTTTGCCTATTTTTTATGAACACTGCCTATGTGCCTATGAACACTGGGGTACATAGGTTCTTTTGAATTGCTGTTTCAGGGTTCTTAGGGCATAATACCAGCAATGGTTGCTGGGTCAAAAGGCAGTTCATTTTTGCTTTCCAGAGGAAATTCCATATTGTTTTCCACAGTGGCTGCACCACTGTTAATCTGCAGTCCCACCACCAGTGAACTAGCGTTCCCTTTTCTGAACAGCCTCTCCAGCACTAGTTGTCTGTTGATTTGTTCATAATGGACATTCTGACCAGTGTGAAGTAGTGTCTTATTGTGGCTTTAATTTGCACCTGTACGATGGCTAGGGGTGCAGAGCATCCTTTCATATGACTCTGGGCCCTCCGTGTTTCCTCCTTGGAGAAGTGTCTGTTCAGGTCCTTTGCCCATTTCTTTCTTTTTCAAATAAATATTTTATGGTTTTTCAATTACAGTTGTCCCAATTTTCCCTCGTTTGCTCTCCTCCACTCATCCCACATCCTTCCAACAGACAATACCCAACTTGTTGTCAATGTCCATAGGTCATTCATAAAATTTCCTTAACAACTCCCTTCCCCTCCATTCTACCCTTATATCCCACATCCTCCCCTCTAGTTGCTGTCAGTCTGTTCCACATATCCATGCCTTTGGTTCTATTTGGCTCATTTGTTTATTTTTTAAAATAGATTTCATTGGTTATGCTATTACAGTTGTCCCATTTTTCTTCCATTTATTCCCCTCCACCCTGTACCCCACCTCCCACCATCATTCCTTCACCTTAGTTCATGTCCACGGGTCATACATACAAATTCTTTACCTTCTCTATTTCCCATACTATTCTTAAATTCCCCCTGTCTATTTTGTACCTACCACTTATGCTTCTTATTCCTTGTACCTTTCCTCCATTCTCACCCTGCTCCCCCACTGATAACCCTCCAGGTGATCTCCATTTCTGTGAGTCTGTTCCTGTTCTCGTTGACTGCTTAGTTTGTTTTTGTATTTTTACATTTGGTTGTTGATAGTTGTATTTGTTGTCATTTTACTGTTTGCATTTTGGATCTTCTTTTTCTTACATAAGTCCCTTTAACATTTCCTATAATAAGGGCTTGGTGATGATGAACTCCTTTAACTTGACCTTATCTGGGAAGCACTTTTATCTGCCCTTCCATTCTAAATGATAGCTTCACTGGATAGAGTATTCTTGGATGTAGGTCCTTGCCTTTCATGACTTCAAATACTTCTTTCCAGCCCCTTCTTGCCTGCAAGGTTTCTTTTGAGAAATCAGCCGATAGCCTCATGAGCACTCCTTTGTAGCTGTCTCCTTTCCCCTTGCTTCTTTTAGGATTTTCTCTTTATATTTCATCTGGGATAACTTAATGATGATGTGCCTTGGTGTGTTCCTCTTTGGGTCCAACTTCCTTGGGACTCTTGGGGCTTCCTGGGCTTCCTAGAACTCTATTTCCTTTGACAGATTGGGGAAATTTTCCTTCATTATTTGTTCAAATAAGTTTTCAATTTCTTGCTGTTGTTCTTCTCCTTCTGGCACCCCTATAATTTGGATATTGGAAAGTTTAAAGTTGTCCCAGAGGTTCCTAATCTCTCTTCAATTTTTTGAATTCTATTCTTCATTTTGTTCAGGTTGGATGTTTAATTTTTTCTTTTGTTCCAAATTGTTGATTTGAGTCCTGGTTTCCTTCCTGTTAGTGTTGGTTCCCAGAATATTTTGCTTTATTTCACTTTGGTATCTTTCATTTGTTCTTTCATTTCTTGACCAAGCTCAATCAGTTCTGTGAGCATTTTGATTACCAGGGCTTTGAACTCTCCATCAGATGGGTTGGCTACCCCTCATCACTTCACTCTCTTTCTTGAGTTTTGCTCTTTTCTTTCATTTGGGCCCTATTTCTTTGTCTTGGTGCACCTGTTAAGTTGTAAGGGGATGGGGTCTTAGGTATTCACCAGGGTAAGGCAACCCTCCTTGCTGTGCTGCTGTGCTGCCTGTAGGGTATGGGCCAGAGAGGGAACAATGCAGCTTGCATGCTCGGCTCTAGCCCCATGTTCCCATGAACTCTCATGTGAGACCCGGGGTTTCTCCCACTGCCTCAACCTCCACCATAGTGCACAGTCAGCTCTGAGTCTCAGTTTCCTGTTCAGTCAGCCCTGCCCATGTGGTCCACTGCCTTGCCACAGATTCTCTCTGTCCACCCATCTTACCAGTCTGGTTGGTCTGTTTGACTGTTTCTTTAATTCCTTGGTTGTCAGAATTCCATGCAGTTTGATTTTTCTATCACTTCTGGTTAATTATTGATTTTAGATTGGTTGTTGTCCTCTTTTTGGTTGTGTGAGGAAGTGAAGTGTTTCTACTATGCCTCATGTTGGCCAGAACTCCAAATACTTCTTCCCAGCCCCTCCTTGCCTGCAAGGTTTCTTTTGAGAAATCAGCTGATAGTCTTAGGGGAATGCGTTTGTAAGTAACTGTTTCCTTTTCTCTTGCTACTTTTAAGATTCTCTCCTTGTCTTTAATCTTGGGTAATGTAATTATGATGTGCCTTGGTGCGTTCCTTCTTGGGTCCAACTTCCTTGGGACGCTCTGAGATTCCTGGACTTCCTAGAAGTCTATTTCCATTGCCAGATTGGGGAAGTTTTCCTTCATTATTTGTTCAAATAAGTTTTCAATTTCTTGGTCTTCCTCTTCTTCTGGCACTCGTATGATTAGGATGTTGGAGCATTTAAAGTTGTCCAGAGGTTCCTAAGCCTCTCATTTTTTTGAATTCTTGTTTCTTCATTCTGTTCCAGGTGGGCATTTGCTTCTACATTTTGTTCCAAATCATTGATATGAGTCCTGGTTTCCTTTTCTTCACTCTTGGTTCCATGTATATTTAACTTTTCTTCACTTTGGCCAGCCTTTATTTCTCCCTTCATTTTGTGATCGAGCTCAGTCAGTTCTGTGAGTCTCCTGATTACCCATTTTGAACTCTGCATTAGATGGGTTGTCTATCTCTTTGTCACTTAGGTATTTTTCTGGAATTTTGATGTGTTCTTTCATTTGGGCCACATTTCTTTTTCTTGGCACACCAATTATGTTGTAGGCTGTGGAGACTTAGGTATTCCCCAGGGCTGGGCAACCCTGTTTGCTGCATTGTGGTGCTGTCTGTGGGGGAGGAGTCAGAGAGGGAAAAATGCTGCTCTTTTGCTTCACTCTAGCCCCACTTTCCAACAAACTCTCCTGTGAGAATGGGAGTTTCTCTAGCCATTGCAATCCCCGCAGTATTTTACAGCTAGTTTTGAGTCTTTAGTTTTCCATTCAGCCAGCCTTGCCTCACCCACATGGTCTGCCACCTTGCTGCATGTCCCCTTTGCTCAGCGGCCTCTCTCCCATTTCCATGCCTCCTACCAGTCTAGGTGAATGTTTCTTTAATTCCTTGGTTGTTTCTTTAACTTTCTTTCTCCATGAAATTTGATTTTATGGCACTTCTGGTTGTTTATTGTTCTTAAGTTGGTTGTTATCCTTCTTTTGGTTGTGCTAGGAGGAGAAGCATTTCTGCCTACATCTCCATCTTGGCTAGAATTCTAACTAGCCTCTGCTTTTAAAAGATGTAAAAGAGATAAGACTCTCTTTAGAGGGGAAAAAGAATATGAGCTGACTCCAGAAAGCAGAGCACTTATGCTAAGTTAGATGCTGAGATATAGTGAGAGTAAGGGATAGAAACTTGGTGTAGTGTGCAAGAGAATGGAGAATGAAATTAACCACAGTAGTAATAAAGCTCAGGAAGATAGTAAAATTGACTAAAACCAGGGAAGGGTGCCGTGTGGGAATGGGAACAACAATAATATGAAAAGAAATATATGATCTGAATAAAAAGAATAAAAAGTAAAAGACCAAGGGTAGTGTGTTATAAGAATATGAACAAAGTGAAGGAAGAGAAATTAAAATTCAATATAAAAGGGAGAACAAAGAATACCACTTAAACAATGAAATTAAAGAAACAAACAAAAAAGGAAACTACATGGAAGTAAGATAAATAAAAATAAAATAAAAGAATAAAATATAAAAATAAAAAGTAAAAAATGAAATGGTAGTTCTGTAGGAAAGTGTAGTGAATTTTGTCTCAGCTGTTGACTTAGTCTTCTGATCTCTCTCTGGATCTGCCTTTGATCTTTTCACAGCCCCAGGTCTTATTGTCTTACACTTGAAAGTAAAAAGAAAAAAAAAATGCCTCCTGCTGGCTTTGAACCCACCAAATGGGTTCTACAGGTCTGGATGTTGCAGGCAGAGGGGGGTCGGGATCCATTATTTTTCCCTTTCCTGCATTTCTGTGTTGGGGGCTCAATCTGGACTCCAATATTCACAAGTGTCCAACCTCCAGCCAAAGCCCACAGAGCACTGCACAGTCCCTGATGTCCATATGCACCAGGCTGGTGCCTTTAATCCATCTTGTTTTGCCACCCTTTGATTAGTCTGTGAGGTGCACCAAGTAGGAGTAACTCACACCCCTCTTCCATCTTTGCTGGTCTGGGTGTTGAGCACATGCAAAGTCCCTTCAGGCAGTTCAGTGTCCCTATTACATTAAGTCTCTCTGGGGACTGCTACCCCTCTGAGCCCCTGCTGCCCCACTTTGATCAGTCTGTGAGTCTCCCTGATTTGGAGCAAATCGTGCCCCTCCTCCTCTCTCTTTGCTGGCTCAGCTGCTGAGTGAGAGTTTCTTAAACAGAGGCAGAGGCCAGAGACTATCTGGGTCAGGATCTGTTGCAGCCCAACTCTTCTCTCTTCTCCAGTTGTCACCTGGCTCCCCAATTTCTCTGGTACTATCCCAGCCTGTGACCACAGTCCCAGCAGGGGAACACTGCCTTGGTGTGTCTCCCACTGCATCTTTATTCCCCCTAGCAACTTCAAACATCCAGGTCTCTCCTGGTGTGGGACTGGCCTCCCTGCTCTGGGAGGGGAGGGAGCTACGAAATTACCATTGCTGACCTAGCTCTCCTCCAAAGCTCCTGTGGCAGCTGTCATCCCCAGCACCAGGCATCAGGCCAGGGACTGCAGCAGCCTTGGTCCCTGCACAGGTCCCAGGGACCTTACCATCCCTACATAATCTCCTTACCATCTGTTTTTCAATGTCTTCTGAAATCTTTGGCTTCCAAACTTCATATAAGCTGGAGTTCCTTTGGCTGTTCACTGTTCTTCAGAAGATTGGCTAGGTGTCCCAGTTGGGTGCTCTAGTAAGTGAGTTCAGCTCCCACCTACCTCACTACCATTTTCCAGTCCTGGTGTTTTATTTTTTTGATGCAATTGTCAGTGGGATTGTTTTCTTAGTTTCCCTTTCTGAAAGTTCATTTTTGGTGTATAAAAATACAATTAATGTCTGGAAATTTATTTTGTATCCTGCTACTGTACTGAATTCATTGATCAGTTCTCATAATTTTTTGGTGGAGTCTTTAGGGTTCTCTATATACAATATTATATCATCTGTAAATAATGATATATTTACTTCTTTCTTTTAATTTGGATGCCTTTTATCTCTTCTTGTTTGACTGAAGTGACTAGGGCTTCCAATATTATGTTGAGTAACAGTGGTGAGGTGAAAGTGGACATTCCTAGCTTGTTCTTGATCTTAACGGAAAGGTTTTCAGTTTTTGCCCATTTAGTATAATGTTGGCTGTGGATTTGTCATATATAACCTTTATTACTTTGAGGTATGTTTTCTCTATTCCCACTTTGAGAGTTTTTATCATAACTGAGTGCTGGATTTTATCAAATGCTCTTTCTGCATCTACTGTTATGATCATGTGATTATTATTTTTAATTTTGTTTATGTGGTATATCACATTAATTGATTTGCAGATCTTGTCTTTTGATTGAAGTGTTTAAGTTATCTAAATTTAATTTGATTATTGATTATACATATTTATTCTTTTAACTATGTTACTTTGTTTTTTCAGTTTCATCTTCTTTTTCTCCAAGACCCTTTAACATTTCTTTTTTAAAAAATATTTTATTTATTTATTTTTAGAGAGGGGAAGGGAGAGAGAAAGAGAAACATCAATATGTGGTTACCTCTCATGCACCTGCTACTGGGGACCTGGCCTGCAATCCAGACATATGCCCTAGACTGGGAATTGAACCAGAGACCCTTTGGTTCACAGGCCAGCACTCAATCCACAGAGCCACACAAGCCAGGGCTCTTTAACATTTCTTGTAACACTGGTTTGGTGGTTATGAACTCCTTTATTTATTTTATTTTTTAGTCTGGGAAGCTCTTTATTTCTCCTTCAATTTTAAATGATAACCTTCTAGGTAAAGTAGTCTTGGTTGTAGGTCCTTTTGCTTTTCTTCACTTTGGATATTTTGTGCCAATTCCTTCTTGGCTGAAATGATTTTGTTAGGAAATCAGCTGACAGGTAACAGTTTTTCTCTTGCTACTTTTAAGGTTTTCTTGTTGTCTTTAACCTTGCCATTTCAACACTGATGTATCTTTATGTGGGCCTTTTTGGATAAATCTTGTTTGGGACACTGCACTTCCTGGACTTAATGTGTGTTTTCCCTTCACTAGGTTAAGAAGTTTTGCAGTCATTATTTCTTCAAACAGTTTTCTATCTTTTGCTTTCTCTCTTGTACTTCTGATACCCCTATGATGTGAATGTCATTATGCTTCATGCTGTCCCCCAAATCCCTTAAACTATGGTCATTTAAAAAAATTTTTTTTTCTTTTTGCTGCTCTGATTGTGTACTTTCTGCTACCTTGTCTTTCAAATCACTGGTTCGATCCTCTGCTTCATCCAGCCTACTGTTTATTCCTTCTAGTGTATTCTTTATTTCAGTATTCTTTATTTCCAACTGGTTCTTTTTATGGTTTCTATTTCCCTTTTCATACTTACTATTTCTTTGTTGAAGTTTTCATAAGTTCCTTGAGTATCCTTATAGCCATTTTTGAACTCTATATCTTGTAAATTCCTTGCCTTCATTTTATTTAGCACTTTTTTTTCCCTGGAGATTTCTCCTTTTTTTTTTTTTAATTTGAGGAATGTTTCTTTGTCTCCTCATTTTGGGTACCTCTTTGTATTTGTTTCTATAGATTAGGTAGATCTGCTATGACTTTTAGTCTTGGTAGGGAGGCCTTATGTAGTGAGTGTCCTGTCAGATCCAGTGGCACAGTCTCCTTAATCATGTGAGCTGGGTGGTTTAGGAATGCCCTTTATGTGGGTTATTGTTGGGAACCGTCCTGCCTGGTTTTAGGAGCTATAACCTTGACAACAGGCAAAAAGGCCCCATGGCTAGGGGACCTTGGGGCCATAAGCCACTAAGGAGACAAAACTTATCCTCCCGGCAGGAGCACAGCCTCTGCCCCCACTACCTCACCCTGCTTGGCCCCTGGAGTGTGGCTGGGTAGTCAATTATGGGTAAGATTTCTCAGGGAAGGAACAACCTAAGACAGGCACAGTTACAGAGAGGCCATCAAGGGAGGACTTAGAGAATTATGGTGGAAGGACAAAGACCCTCACCCCTCAGCTTTATCATAGCCTAAGTCTGTAAAAAGTCTCTTAATCTCTTAGCTTCTTTGCCTTCCCCACCTAGTTCAATGCCAAAGGAGGGTGCATCCCTGTGCCAAAATAGGTGGTTCCTGGCAGGCGGGCAATCAGGCCTGAGAAAGAGTGCATAAAACCCTGTGAAACCTGTTTTGCTAAGAATGCCCTTAATATAAATGTTAAGGGTCCAAGCACAAAATAAGTTTGTTTCCCCAGGTTAATGGCTGATTGGAGTCACCCTGTCTACCAGACCCAGACTCAAAAGGACCCCTGTGATCTCATATGTTATCTGTAAACCATACCTCCTTTCTTTGATATGCATCCCTATGCAAGCTAAACTCGATAAAATCCCATTGAGAGATAGGCTCAAACCCCTTCTCCCCTGAGAGATTGGTCAGCCTTTTCTCCCCAAGTAGATCATGTCTTGGTAGATTTATTCTCATCTGTGGTGACTGGGAGAGCTCTGCTGGATGGAGCTCCCCCACAGGTTATGTGGGTCCTCCTATTGTAATTGAGTCTTGATTTCTATTGGCCTGTTCCTATGTGGGGTTGACTCTCAGTCTTACTGACTGTGAGGATCAACCTGTACTTTAATGTATGAGCTGCTGTGCTGATGTTGACCACACAAAGCAGAATTTGTCTCAGCAGGGCCTGGTGCCTGAAAAAATTGTCTTTTGAATGTGCTGCTTGTGAAGCTAATGGATCCTGCTGTTGGACTGGATGTTTTCTGAAGCTGGTCAATGGGTGTGTTCATTCTGGGACTTCTTGGGAGGGACTGTGGTGAAGACCAACATTAGATGCTATGTGTAACTTGCCCTGGGCAACCTGGTTGGAGCTGCAGAGTGATCTACAGTTTGTGACTGCTTCTGCTGGGCCTGGGTGTGTGTAGGAAGGACCAAACTGTGCATCAGAGTCAGCTTTTACCAGTACCAGGCTTGGGGGCAGATGAACAAAAGTCCTAAGGCACCCTGAGACCTGTCTCTGCCTGCCTCTGCCTGCCAGCTGCATGTTAGGCTCAGTCACTGAAAGAGCCTCTGACAGCACTTGAGTTGCATGAGGTAGGTTCTCAGTGAGTTACTCAGTAGGAGTGAGCAGTGCTCATGAGACTGATACACATTCAAACTCTTTGCTATTGCTGGGTCTGAGGCCACTCAGTAAATGTCCCAGGGCATGCCAAGTTTATCTTCTCCCCTCTGAATGATCACACGCCTTTGTTGGGGCAGGGTCTCAGGGAGTTGTCAGGGTGAGGCCAGTAGAGTTTATGAGGCCTAAGCAGACCAAGATTTAGCCATGTGAAAGGAGGGCTCTGCACTGCTAGGGTGTACAAGGGAAAAATGATCCTTATCCTAGAGCCACACAACTCAATCTGTCCCAGATTTTTGCCAGGAGCTGTATTTCAGCAAGATGGGGCCTCTAGGCATAGGGAAGATGGGGCTAGTGAATCTCTGGTGAGGAGGAGGTGCTGGTCAGTATTGGGGGAAGGTGGGGATAGTAGCCTCCTCCCCAGAGCCACCCAACTCAGTCTGTTCTGGATTCTGCCCAGATCTTGGAAGGGTGGAGCCACCAAGAGTTGGCAGGGTGGGGCCCCAGCAGCTTGGAGGGTGGGGCTAGCAGGTCTCCTCTGAGGGGAAGGCACCAGTCAGGTTTACAGGAAAGTGGAGGAAATGGCTTCCACCCAAAAGTCATGTAACTCAGTCACTGACACTCCCTGAGTCTGCCCAGACCTTTACACCCTAGCCCAGGCAGTTAACTCCTCAGCAGGGTGCAAGCTCTGCAACATAGAGCTATAGGGAGTCCAGAGGGTGGGGCTATTGCATTTCCCCAGACTGATGCCATATGGAGGGGAGTGCTCTGCCTAACAAAGATGGTATCTGCTATGTGGGGGAGGGACTCAGCACAGGTATCCTGGTGGCTGTCACAGAGCCACAAACTCCAGTCTCTCTTCATGCAACTCTAGTCTGCTCCACCCTCACCCTGCTGGATTCCAGGGTGAATGGTTGCAAATGAGATTTTATGCATCGGCCTTCAGAGAACACCTGTGTCTCCATCAGACTCTTGTCTCTCCTGGTTGACAGAATCCCCACTGTTTTTTGCAGCCAGATGTTATGTGGGTTTCTCTTCCCAGCTCTGGTGCTCTGGGCTGGGGAGCCCATCTTGGAATTGAGACCCCATGCTTCTCAGGGGGCTCCAGAGTAGTCCTCCAGAATCTCAGCTGCTCCTGTGGGAGCGGGGCTGGTCCTGTTTGTATCTCCATCTTTCCTACCAGTCTCGATGTGGCTTCTTCTCTAAATCCATGGTTATAAGACTTCTCTTCAGCTAGTGTTCAGTTGGTTATTCAGGTTGAATGCTCTTTATTTTAGTTGTAATTCCAATTTAGTCTGGGGAAGAGGTGGGCATAATATCCATCTACTCCTCTCCTATCTTGGATCTCCCCACTAATTTTATATTAATTATTTTTTCCTTTTCTCCCCAATATCTACTCCTATGAAAGTACCAAATAATTTGTTTCATAGTGTCTTTGGATAGTTATTAACCCCTTATAAAATATTTAATATTGTTTTATGTCTATACACAAAGTATTTTCCAATTATCATGATGTTTTAAAATCTGTCTTATAGCTGTATGTATATCAAATTTGTTGCTTTTGGCAGCTGCATAGTATCTCTTTGGCAGCATCTATCAGTTTTCTTAAACAGTCCCCTAGTAATAGCTACCAAAGATGTCTCCAACTCTGTGATTCCACAAACAATGCCTGATGAACCTCTTTGGATGGTTCTCCTTTGGATCTCTGCTCACATTTCTTGAGGGCCTGCACTAGGAATGTGCTTGCTGCATTATTTAATTTTCACTAAATGCAGTCTGATTGCTTTTCAGGCTGGCTGCACACATTTTTCACTCCCACCCAAAACCCAGATTATCTCAATTCCCTCTATCTTTGTCAGTGCAGAATATTTTCTGACTTCTTAATTTTTGCTTGTGATGGGATAATTGTTTGAATGTGCATTTTCTGATTACAAATGAAGTAAAACATCTTTCCATGTACTTAAGAACTACTTGGGTTTCATTTGCTATCAGTTATCTAATCATATCCTTTATTCTTTTGCTGTTAGGTTATTTTGTTGTTAATTTGTAGGTGTTCTTTGCATATACCTGGGTATTAGATATTCCTCATCTATCACTTGGCTGTATCTTTGACTAAGTGTCTTTATTGAATGAAAATGTTTCATTTTAATAGAGTCTATTCACCTATTTTTCTACTTTATAATTTATGCTTTTATGTATGGTTTAAGAACTCGTCCTTCATCCTTAGGTCACAAATATAGTCTCCTACATTGTTTCTTTTTTTTATTAGTTTTATATCATTAGCTTTCATATTCAGGTTCACCTTAGTAAATGATCAACGTATACTTCGAAGATGAAGCTACCTAAGTATATGGTCAAAGATAGAGATTTCAATTTTATTTTGGCATATGGAATGAGTCTATTTCCCCACTACTGTCTCCAGTACTATGTTAAATGGAAGTGCTTGGGCAGGCATCTTTGACTGGTTTTTCTTTTTTCTTTTTAATTTTCCAGTTTTATTGAGAAATAACTGATATATATTACTATATAAGTTTAAGGCATAGAGCACGATGATTTGATTTACACATACTGTGAAATGATTACCACAATAAGTTCAGCTAATATCCATCTTACACAGATACTATAAAAAGAAGAAAAAAGGCAAAAATTTATTTTCTTTGTTATAAGAACTCTTAGGATTTACTCTCTTAACAACTTTCCCATTTACCATACAGCAGTGTTAGCTGTGGTCTTCCTGTTGTACATTACATCCTTAGTACTTATTTGTTTTATAAATGCGCATTTGTACTTTTTGACCACTATCCTCCAGTTCCCCCTCTTTCCATCCTCTGCCCCTAGTAACCACAATTCTGATCTTTTTTATGAGTTTGTTTTTTACAATCCACATGTAAGTGCTTGAAAATTTCTGATCTGAAAGAGAATATATACAAGATGTTTGTGTATAAAGAATGATGGTTTGAGTGTGTAGCCTTTATCAGGTTGAGGAAGTTCCCATATGTTACTGCTTTTCTTGGAGTTCTTATTATGCATAAATAGGCATTGGACTTTAATAAATGCCATTTCTATGTCTATTGAGATAATTGTGTGATTTTCCCCTTAGTCTATTAATGAGTGGATTTTTCCTTTCATAGATTTTCTAATATTAAATCATCCTTTTGTTCTTTGTATAAATCCTACTAGGTATGTTAGTGTTTTAAAGTGAAATGTTCATTGAAGTATAACTTGCATCCAGAAAACAGACAGAATAATAAGTGAGCATGATTGTGGAATCAGCCTCTTGGTCAAGAAACAGAACTTGACCACTCACCCCCTTCTAGACCTTTACCCTGGAAGAGTGACTACTATCCTGATTTCTAACATCACTAATGAGTTTTGATGCTTTAAAATTTTATATAAATGGAACCAAGGATAGATTACATTTTAAAATATGATGTTGGGTTTGATGAATAAGTATTAGATTTAGAATCTTTGCATCTGTATTCATAAGTGACACGGCTCTGTCATTTTCTTTCTTGGCCTGACCTTATCCAGATTTGGAACCGATATTATTCTTGCTCTGTAAAATGACTAGGAAAGCTTTCTATCTTTTCTTATTTTCTGGAACAACTTTCCTATTGGTATTTTTGGTTCCTTGAAAGTTTTGTTGAATTCACTTGTAAAATGATTTTGGCCTGAGGTTTTTGGGGAAGTGCCATTTTAGCATCTTTAATGATATTGATCAATTCAAGCCTTGTATTTCTTCTTGCTCCAATTTTGACACTTTATACTTTGCCATAAATTTGTGGATTTTGTTCACTTTTTCAAATTTGTAGATACACAGTTATTCACAATATTCAGTTACTTTGAATTTTTTATATCTGTAATTATTTTCTTTTTTTGTTCTGTATTTTATTTATTTGCAATTTCCTCCCATTTTCAGAAATGTGGGAATTTAAAAATTTATCCTGTTGCTTCTCATTTTATTTCATTATATTATGCTTACAATAATATGCTATTGATTTAAAAATTCATTTGTGTTTTAATAAATGGTTGATTTCATAAGTGTTCCATATGCCCTAAAAAAATAACACATTTTCTCTTTTTGGGGTGGAACATTTCATATATAAATATAGGTAAATATATATTTCCTTATGTTTGTTGTTTGGTTGATTTATTCATCTTGTGAGAGAGGTATTCAGATCTTTGACCACAGTTTTTGAGTTATCTGTATTTCTCTGTAGTTCTTTCAGTTGTTATATTATATATCTTGAGGCTGTATTTTAGGTAAACATATGCTCATTTTTATTATTATACATTCTTACTTCACTGTTCTTTTTAACAAAAGAAAATGTCCTTTTTGTCCCTTATAAACTTTTTGCTTTAAATCCTGTTTTTTCCCCCTTCTGATGTTAAAGTTGCTGTGCTGACTTTGTTTATTCCTTATTTTCCTGTTTTCTTTTTTCTCTGTTCCTTTCATTTCTGTACCTTTAAGTGTGTCTCCAGCAGAATCCATATTACTGAATTCTTTTAAAAAATTCCTCTTTTGTTTTAGAGCAGTTACCCCATTTATACTTAGTGCAAGCCTTGTTATAGTAAAATCTTTTTCTCCCAAGTTCTTTTTTGTTTTCTATTGATCATATTTTTGTTATTTTAAAAATATTGCCATATTTCAACACATAGACCATATTTTCTACTGTTGTTTTGAAAGTTGGACATTCTATTTTAATTTTCTAGTGCTTACCTCTAACATATTTACACTTTTACTTATGAATGTTTTTTTCTGGTACACACTATCAGTCAAAGTAGCTCACACTTCTAAAGGGAAATATGAACTCCCAAGGGGAAAAAGACAATGTGCTGGGAGCAGAAAGACGAAGGTACATAGGCCAAGATGGCCACCAGTGATTCCTTGTCTGCTGCACCTGTTCGGTGTGCCCATCTCTCTGACTCTGGAGTGGTGTTAGTTACTCACCCTGATCAACAGAATATGACAGGAAGGACATTCTAGGCTAAGTCATGAGAAAACTTAGAGCTTCCCTTGGGTCTTTTGGAATTCTGGTGTTCCACTCCCCTTGGGTACTAACTGCTCTGCAGTGAGAAGCCAAACTACAGGGGGAAGTCCCATGCAGACACTGTGATTAGCTATTCCCCTGACCTGTCATCCAACAGACAGTGTTAACTGCCAACATGCAAGTGAGAAACTTTGGGTGTCCAGTTCAGTATTCTGTGGGCCCAGCCACCATCTGTGTTCAATTGCATGTGGGCCCCAGTGAGAACCATTCAGCTGAGCTTAAATCAGCTTACAGAGCCAAAAGAACTAGAAGTAAATCCTTATTTTAAGGCATTTAGTTTTAGGATGGTTTGTTACACAGCATTAGGTAACAGTACAATGAAAAATCAGCCCTTTAAACCTAACAGATACTCTTTCTGTTATAATGACCTTGTACTCATGGGTGAAGATGGGAGGGTAGGGAGAATGTTGGAGGCTGACCCCTCCTATTGTTATCTGCCATGCTCTGTAGCCATGGCCAGTGCTGCTGTTTTTTCTGATTACCTTTAGATGATGGGGTAGTAAACAGTTCCCTTAGAGTATGCCAGGGAGAGAAAAGAGCACATGAAAAAGCATTCCCGTCATCTAATCCACTCCCACAATGCCTGTCTCTTCTCCAGTCTGGATTGCCATCGTTCCTTTCCCTCTCCGCCCCACCACACACTCACATACCACGTACCTCACACACCTGCATACATATACACAATCACACATTCTCACACACACACATGCACACATCAGAACTCAGCCACCTTCTGTCTCATAATTTCATGCTAGTTTCTCAGATCTATTCACCTCCCTTTCTCTTCTGTGGCATCACTAGTGTTGGGGTTCTAGCAGGAAGCTATCAGTCTGGTGTCTTGTTCACATTGAATTTGTAAATTCCTTTGGGGGATAGCTGATCTCTTTGTGTCTAAGAACCTAGAATATCTTCATGTATCTGAGTTTTCCTTTATGTAAAGTTTGATCATTTATTTCATATGTAATTTATTTCATATGTAATTACATATTTCACATGTAATTTATTTCATATGATCATTTATTTCAATTAGTAGTAATTGAAATACTTATTACTTCATGATTTATTATTACTAATTATTACTAATGATTTTTTATTTTTTGTGAATGGGATATATTTATCACCCTCCTACCCACCCCTCCCCCCACCCCTAACATTTTCTAATTAGTCATGGCTGTTGAGTTGGAATCTTGTTTTGTCTGGACACTTCCTAAACTGTTTTACGTGTTTTCATACTTTTTGTAGGTGGGCAACTATATGGTTTGCAAATAATGATAGCTTATTTCTTTCTTTGCAGAGACTCTTCTTTCTTGTTCTTACTGCAGGGTACCTAAGGACCCTGCTTGAGGCAACACAGTCAGCACAGCCCCAAGGCAAAGGGTCAGATCTCATGGGCACTCTAGGCACTGAGCTCCCTGTAGTCTTAGAGGTGGACTGAGAGTCAGGGTAGAAGTAGACATTCTTGTTTTGTTCCTGACTCTGATGGAAACACTTCTCAAGTTCTACTGTTAAGTATCTAGTTTGGTAAAGGTTTCTACTAGACAATCTTTATTATTAAGGAATTTTCTTTCTGTGTCTAGCTTATTAGTGGCTATAAGTCAGAAGTGAACAACTAATTTTATCAAATTGTTTTTTGGAATATATGTATAACTGATCATAAGAGTTTTTGGTTTTAATCCATTAATATAGTAGATAATATTACATTCATAATGTTGAGTTGTTCTTTAACTTCTGATCTATGTCTTATTTGATCATGAACTGTTTTTTTTAAAGATATTATTTATTTATTTTTAGAGAGACAGGGAGAGAGCAAGAAAGAGAGGAAGAGAAACATCGATGTGAGAGAGACACATTGATTTGTTGCTTCTTGTATGTGCCCCAGCTGGGAACTGAAACTGCAACCCAGACATGTGCCCTGACCAGGAATTGAACTGGTGACCTTTTGCCTTGTCGGACAATGCCCAAACAACTGAGCCACACCAGTCAGGACTATCAAGAACTGTTAATCTTTTGACTATATTATAGCTATAATTTATTATTTTATTTCAGTTTTTGGAATATTTTTAACTTGTGATATGGAAACTGAGCATTCTTATGATTTTGATTAAATTTAGTTTTAAATCCTAGCTCTAGAAATCATATCCCCTCCCATCCCTCAGAGCCGTAGCCTCTCCTCTGATAATCAGCAACCCCAAAGGCAGCAGAAGACAGTAGCTCAACCTAACTAATAAGTCATATGGTTCAGACCTCTGGCAAGCTAAAGATAACATCTTGGCTTAAATCATTTTTTGTTTCCTGAGCCCTAACATGGAATGACCCCTGGCTATTTTCCCCTGAGGCTGAACAAAGAGATACTGAAACAGACTTCAGAGCTGTCCTCAAGACCTGAAAAAATGATTTATTACCCTTACCAATCAGCTCCCAGCACATCTCAAAACCCCTAACTAATGGTGTGTTGTGATTTTGCCCTATGTAATCTGTAACCTACATGCCATCAGGGAGTTGGTTTATATATGGCAAAAGCTCCTTGTCTCTGTGTTGGCCAATTTAAAATTATTTTTTCTTATAGTGCAAACTCTGCTTGTGCATTTCTTTGAGCAGTGTGCAAAGGCAGATGGACCCAAGGAGAAACACTAGGGTTCTGGTAACAATATAGGTTTATATATTTGTATTTTTAAAATATCTTTGCCTAGTTCTCTTAGAAAGAGGTAGAATTTTCTATTTTCCTTGGTGCTTTCAAAACTGTATATACAACTGAAAAAATTTAAAACATTTTCTTATATAAACAACTATTAAATTAAAAGGTAAATCAAAACAAAGAAAAATTACTTAAAATGAACAATGCAAACATGATATATAAAAATTTATGAGTTATTGCTAAATCAAAGCATACATTTATTCAAAAACAAAAGTTCATGTACTTGAAAACAGAAATGGCTGAAAGTAACTAGAAGTTAGCTGAGAATTCTTCAAGATGTATGTTAAAAGTAGTTTAACAAGTAATTTTTTAACCCTAGATATAAATATATAAATATAAATAAATATAAATATAAATGTAAATTTTAAAAACAGGAGTGAAAAGTAACTCCAAACTATTCATTGATGTTAATTTTAAGTATGAGAATGAAGTTGGAGAGAATGAGAAAAATTGCAAATGGAAATTTTTTTTAATGTTTGATTTTATAAGTTTCAGTATTAATTGACTGTTTACAAGGGGGAACATATTTTTATATTTCCTTTCCTTTTTAAAACCAATTTTCAAAATAAATTAAAATTATGTCAGCCACATTTCCAAATGCAGTACAGATAAAGCTAGAAATTAATAAGAGGATAGCATCCCCAAATCTATCTGCTTGGAAATTTAAAAACAAATTTAAATAATGTAAATTAAACAATAAATCTGAACTGAATTACCAACTATTTAGAAATGAACAGTACTAAAGGCATTGCATATAAAACCCACAGGATACCCCCTGAGATGCGTGTATTTAGAGGAAAATGAATAGCTCTAAAAGTAGTCATTAGAAGAAAGAAAAGATGAAAAGGGAACTGAACATTTACCTCAATAAGCTCAGAAATGAACATCAAAATAAATCTAAAGAAAGCAGACAAAAAATAAAGGAGCAGAAATTAATGAAATAGACTAAAACAACAGTAGACTGAAGCTATAAAAATGAAAAATCATTCTTTGAAAAAATTGACAAACTAGACAAAACTAGCAAATCTGATCAAGAAAACACATCTGTAACCATAAAAATGAAAAAAGGGCATTAAATACACAGATATGTTAAATTATAAAAAGATAAATTTTGCCAATAAATTTGACAATCCAAAATAAAATGAACAATTTTTAGGGAAAAGTATACATGTATATGTACAAAATGGCAGATGCTGAAATTTGGCTCACTTTATCTCCTTCAGAAGTACCTCTCTCCACAACAAAAGTGAGAAAGCTAAAAACTCCATTCTCCATATGTCCTTACAGCTAGAGTTGAGCATGTGACCTGGACCCAGCCAAGCAGATTTTCCAGATCAGGACTCCAGAGATGAGAGAGAGAGGTGGGGGGTGGGCTCCTGCAGAAAGACCAGTTCTTGTGGCAAAAGCATCCCTCCACTAAGGCAGCTGTGGCAAAGGTGTCTTGTGGTGGGTGGCAGAGGCAGTTGGAATTCTTCTAGAACAGTTTCTTAGAAGGGTATATGTATATGTATATATGTGTATATATCCATATATATGTGTAGATATATGGGTTGGGAATTTCTCCTCATCTTGTCTATGTCTTTTACCCTCCCAGGAATTCAGGAAACTCTCTGAACCCTGTGGTATACAGTTTTTTGCCTTAGTTAGCCAGCTGTAGTCTGTAACCAGGAATTTTGACTAATATACCAACATTGATTCAAGAAGAGGCCCAGAGCCCTGACCAGGTGGCTCAGTTCGTTGGAGCATTGTCCCATAGACCAAAAGATTGTGGGTTCAATTTCCAGTCAGAGCACACCTAGGTTGTGAGTTTGATCCCCAATTGGGTGTGGCCAGAAGGCAACTGGCAATTGACGAATGTTTCCTTCACATTGATGTTTCTCTCTCTCCCCCTCTCTCTGGAATCAGTAAAGTGTATCCTTGGGTGAGGATTAAAAACAAAAATTAAAAAAAGAAGAGGCAAGGAAAAAAGTAAATACAGTAAACAAAAAAGAGGCATCAGGTCCAGACGGTTTTATGGGAAACTTCTACTAGACCTTTAAAGAACAGATCATTTCTGTGTTGAAAATTGTGATTTGTATGTTCAATATCTCAATTTTATGTCATTAATGAATTCAAGTTTACAAATGCTTTACAGGCTAATGTGGTACAGGCCAAACAAAACAGGCTTCCGGGATGGATTTTGCTTGTGGGAGCCTCCATTTACTCCTCTGATATGGTCTATACTCTCATGTAAAGATGCAGAATATGGGGCTCAGAAGATGGGGAATGGTTGATTCATTAACTGAGCACTTGCACGTGCTTGTGTTGTTCTAGGCATGGAGAATACAGCTGTGAGCAAAACAGACCTCTGCAGCCACAGAGATCTGAGGGGAAGTTCTGACAGAAGAGCAGTGCAAAGACTTTGAGATAGGAGCATGCTTATCATGTTCCAGGAATGGCCAGGATATCAGGGTGGCTGGAGTCAAGAGGAAAGAGAGGGGAGATGAGTCAGAAAGGAATGAGATCAGACCTGAATGAGCATGGAAGGTCACTCTAGGAGGTCTCATACCAAATGTTTTAAGGTATGACAATAGTTCCACATGGAGGATGGGTTCCACGTGGAGGTTGAGAGAAAGGAGTCAAGGACAGTGCACAACAGAGAGGAGTATGGAGACTAGTGTGCCAGGTCCCCATACTTTATGGTGGGAAAGGGTTTCCCCAGATCAGGACAGGTGTGCATGATTTGGAGTGCAGAGTGGGGCAGAACTGCTCCACATAGCTTTCCAGGGCCCATAGGGAAGAAGGGGACAGATTGGGGTGGAGATAATCAGTGTGTGACAGAACTGGGACAATTTCTGGACCTGCTCATGCCTCTAACTGCATTTCTAAGCACATCTTTAAATTTTTTTTTAAATTCTGATGTTTGGAAGTGTAATTTTGCTGCTGTTGAAATTCTATGTGTGGTCTTTCCTCAGTCTCTCTGCTTTAATTGTGTACCCCTGGCTCTGTGCCTCTGTGCTGGCTAGCTTGGAGATTCATAATTTCAGGCTGACACCATAGTAACCACTTAGTTTGATTCAAGATTCCAGTGTCATTTCTCGCTGTGCTTGAATAGGACTCCTTATAGCAACAGCAATTATTTCTTTGTTTCCAAGGAAAATGTAAACAGAAGGTCAGCTTCGGCCAGTCCTCTTAATTTTCCTCCCTTACAGTGACAAGTTGATTTGGGAAAATTGGGTCTGTTGTTATCTCTCCACCCTGCTCCCCTTGCTCCCCCTGCTCCCACTGGTGACAGAGACAGTGGCAGCCGGGATGACAGAGATGGGGCTGGCTGGGGTAAGGCACAGAGATGGAAGATGGTCTCTTGTAGCAGCTTCAAATAAAGCCAGAGCCTGTCTGGTGTCCTGAACCCTGCCTCTTTCTCCTCACTCTCCCCAAACCAGCCTGTGAGCCCCAGCAGAAACTAATGCTAGCTAACATTCAGGAAGTAGCCTTGGATTGGCCCTGCCTCTTCACATGCTCAGCAGAGGCCTAAAGCTGTCACCCTCCATCCAGCCCTCTAGACCCCGAGCTTCCACAGCCTCTGCAGGTGAGATTCTAAAGTCTCCTGCCTTAAGTTCTAAGTCCAGCAAGCACAATACCCCATTACCTACCTCCCCATTATGGTGCTCTACTTTCCCTTAGGAGCTCCCTGCCTCAGTTGCCCTGTCTGCTTCTCCAGACCTCCTGAAGAAGGAGGTCTAATCCCTTTGGCTGGACCATTCTCTCTGGAGTCAGCCTTTGCTGGAGTCTGTTCTGTGAGACCATCCAAACCCTAACACCACCAAGTCTCCTGTTATCTCTGATTCCTTCACCTGTTTGAGCTTCAGTTTCCTTATCTGTGAAATTGAGACACTAACAGCTCCCTCCTAGAAAGGGACTTGAAAAGTTTTCAAGGTTCTCACAGAACTCAGAAAGGGTATCTGTCAACAAAGCTGCAGACTCTTCTTCTGGATCTCAAGTGGATCCACTTTTCCCACAGTGTGCCATATTGAAGGTAGCAGGAATGGTCAAAATCAGCTGTGGAAGCATGCAGCCTGGGTCTCCAGACATAGTCTGTGACAGCACTGCCACTGCCCCCGACCCCACTTCACTGCTGCATGACAAGTTAGGAATTGCATAGCTTCCTCACCTCCACTCAGCCAGCTCCACGTCTCAGGGTCTGTGTCTTGTGACATCCCATTTCCAGACAGTATTGTTTGTGTTCCTGAAGCCTCTTTCTTTTTTTAAAAAATTATTTTATTGTTGTTCAATTACAGTTGTCTGCATTTCCTCTACACCACTCACCCCCCACCCCAGCCAAACCCACCTCCCTCCCTTACTTCCACCCTTCCCCTTTCTTTTGTCCATGTGTCCTTCATAGCAGTTCCTGAAAACCTTTCTCCCCTTTGCCCTCTCCCCACTCCGCTCTGGCTATTGTTAGATTGTTCTTAATTTCAATGTCTCTGGTTATATTTTGTTTGCTTTTTTCTTTTTTTGATTATGTTCCAGTTAAAGGTAAGATCATATGGTATTTGTCTCTCACCACCTGGCTTATTTCACTTAGGATAATGCTCTCCAGTTCCATCCATGCTGTCACAAAGGATATAAGCTCCTTCTTTCTCTCCACTGCATAGAATTCCACTGTGTAAATGTAGCATAATTTTTTGATCCACTCATTTGCTGATGGTCACTTAAGTTGCTTCCAGCACTTGGCTGTTGTAAATTGTGCTGCTATGAACATTGGGGTGCATAGGTCCTTTTAAATTGGTGCTTCAGGACTCTTAGGGTGTAATCCCAGCAGTAGAGTGGCTGGGTCAAAAGGCAGTTCCATTTTGAATTTTCTGAGGAAATTTCATACTGTTTTCCATAGTAGCTACACCAGTCTGCATTGCCACCAACAGTGCACTAGGGTTCCCTTTTCTCCACATCCTCTACAACACTTGTTTGTTGATCATGATGGCCATTCTGACCCGTGTGAAGTGTTATCTCATTGTGGTTTTAATTTGCATCTCTCTGATGATTAGTGATGCTGAGCATATTTTCATATGTCTCTGGGTCCTCTGTATGTCCTCATTGGAGAAGTGTTTGTTCAAGTCTTTTGCCCATTTTTTGATTGGGTATTTTGTCTTCCTGGAGTGGCGTCATGTGAGTTCTTTATATATTTTGGAAATCAAATCCTTATCTGAGGTATCATTGGCAAATATGTTTTCCCATAGAGTTGGTTCTCTTTTCATTTTAATGCTGTTTTCTTTAGCCATGCAGAAGATTTTTAATTTGATGAGGTCCCATTTGTTTATTCTTTCCTTTATGTCCCTTGCTTTAGGGGACATATCTGTGAAAATGTTCCTGCATGGAATGTCTGAGATTTTCCTGCCAATGTTTTCCTCTCAGACTTGTATGGTGTCACCACTTATATTTAAGTCTTTTATCCACCTTGAATTTATTTTTGTGTATGGTGTAGTTGGAAATTCAGTTTCATTTTTTTGCATGTAGCTGTCCAGATCTCCCATTTGTTGAAGAGCTTATTTTTGCTCCATTTTATGCTCTTACCCCTTTGTCAAATATTAATTGACCATGGAGATTTGGGTTTATTTCTGGGCTCTCTGTTCTGTTCCATTGGTCGATGTTCCTGTTTTTATGCCAGCACAAGGCTGTTTTGATTATAGTGGCCTTGTAATACAGTTTGATATCAGGTATTGTCATCCTTCCTGCTGTGTTCTTCTTTTTCAAAATTGCTGCAGCTTTTCAGGGTCATTTATGGTTCCATATAAATTTCTGAAATGTTTGCTCTATATCTGTGAAATATGTCATTGGCACTTTAATAAGGATTGCATTAAATCTATAAATTGCTTTGGGTAGTATGGCCATTTTGGTGATGCTAATTCTTCCAGTCCATGAGCATGGTACATGTTTCCATTTGTTTGTGTCTTCCTGAATTTCTTTCTTCAGTGTTGTATAGTTTTCTGAGTCCAGGTCTTTTACCTCCTTGGTTAGGTTTATTCCTAGGTATTTTATTTTTCTTGTTGCAATAGCAAATGGGATTTTTCCCCTGATTTCTGTTTCTGATATTTCATTGTTGGTGTACAAAAACACCTTTGATTTCTGAGTGTTGACTTTGTATCCTCCTGTTTTGCCAAATTCATTTATTAGGTTGAGTAGTTTTTTTGTGGAACCTATAGGATTTTCTATGTACACCATAATGTCATCTGCAAACAATGACAATTTTGCTTCCTCCTTTCCAATTTGGATGCCTTTTATTTCTTTTTTCTTGTCTGATTGCTGTGGTTAGGACTTCCAGTACTATGTAGAATAGGAGTAGTGAAAGGGGACATCTTTGTTTTGTTCTTGATCTTAGAGGGAACGTTTTTAATTTTTGCTTATTGAATATGTGTTGGTTGTAGGTCTCTCATATATGGCCTTCAGTATGTTGAGGAATGCTCCCTCTCTTCCTACTTTGCTGAGTGTTTTTATCAAAAATTGGTGCTGTACCTTCTCAAATGCTTTTTCTACATCTATTGATATGATCGTGTGATTTTTGTCTTTTGTTTATGTGGTGTATTACATTTATTGATTTGCAAATATTGTACCATCCTTTCATCCCTGGGATGTATCCCACTTGATCATTGTGTATGATCTTTTTAACATGTTGCTGGATGCAGTTTGCCCATATTTTGTTGAGGATTTTACCATCTATGTTCATCAGTGATATTGCTCTGAAGTTTTCTTTCCTTGTTATGTCTTTATCTGGTTTTGGGATTAGGATGATGTTGGCTTCATGAAGCCTCTTTCTATTGTGAGTGGCAGAGCCAGCAAAAGCTAGGGGAAGTCCTTCAGGCACAGTCAGATCCAGGGTACAGTTGATAACATTAGCTCCACTTCCGTATGTCTCTTTATCTCCCTCTAGTTGGCAGCTTCCTTCTGCAACTCTCTCAAGAGGTGGGATGTGGCTGCTGGCTGTTGCAGATTTACTTCCTGCCAGTGTAGCAGAAAGAAAGTTTCTCTGCCTCAGCATGCATAGGTTACTTCCAGAGAGGTCTCTGAGCAGCCCAGTGGGTCCTGTACCCCAGCTTGCCCCCCTCAGACCAGTCAGTTTTCAGGGGGGTAATTGTCTATGGTTGGCCCATTCCAGTTTGCACACTTCCACCAGAGGTTGGGGTATATGTGTTCGTGTGTGTATATGCATGTGTATGCACACACCTGCATAGCTTTCTCAGTGCCACAGGCAGTGGGGAGAATTTTCCCAGGTGTTGGAGATGTTATCAGAGGAAGAAATGGGCCATATATCCTTCTGTGTAGGCTGTTGCTCCTGGCTGTCTAGAGCCCTCAAGGCCATTCCTTACCAGCATAAACTCCCTGAAACAAAGACCAGTGTGTCACTCAGTTGTCCAAAGTCTACCCAGGACTTCCCAACTAACCTGGCCCAGGCAGCCCCCTAGGTAGGCCCTTGTTTCTCACACACAGCAGGCTTGTCTTACTTCTTCTCCCCAGAGCTGCGTTCTCCTTCCTCCTCTCCCATACTGCCTTCTTTTCCTGTGTTCTTTCTCTCTATCTATAGCAAATATTCCATGAGCACCTACTCTGTGCTAGCACTCTGTTATAGGCCCTGGTGGGTCAATCCAGGAGCCCTAAAGACCTGTTCCTGCATTCTCAGTGCTTATAGGCTGGATAACACAATGACAGAGTGATAGGCGACTCAAGAGTTGGAAAATTTTAGTTTAAGGTAAATAGTTAATAAACCTAGTAGGTAATGCATATGTTAAAGTTATTGTTTCAGGAACTGCAGATAAGGCCCACCACTCCAGGGAGAGACAGCTGACCTCCTGGGACACAGCTAAAGATTACTGCCTGGGGAATAAGTAGAGGCATTGGGCCATTGTGTTCCAAAGAGACAGACAACTGCCTGCCCCTGTGGACAGCTAACTTCCCAGGGCAAGAATACTACAGTTTTTAATCTAATTTTCCCTGAATTTCAAAACCCCTCACTGCACTTTGTTCTCTGTTATAAAAAGCCTGGCTTGGAAAGAAAATGTAAGACTGTGCATTAGGGTATGAACCTGCCATCTTCTCAGATTATCGGCCATCTGAATAAAGTGCCCATAAAGATTCAGTCCCTGTCTCTGCTTCTTGGATTCGGTATGTGACAGGCAGCATGAATGCCAGTCTTTTCTGGTTTCAGGATTACAAACTTTGGAAAGTTCTAGGAAAAGGAAAGATGCTGCAAGAGCATCTATCAGGGGCGTTGGCATGGCCTGTGGCCAGGGAAGCTCCCTGGAGGAAGTAACAATAACTTCTGCAGGAATAACAGCAATGAGGGGCCATTCCATGCAGGAAGGAGAGCATGGTCACAGGTCATGAGTTTGGGGGTGTGAGTGTGATGAGAGAAAAAGGGACAGTGGCTTGGGCAGTGGTGAGGCTGAGACAGGCCTCTGGCCAGTTATAGCCCCTTCAGGAAGCATCTGAGGTTTTACCTCTTTCAGGAAGCCCTTTGTGACTCCCCAGCCCTTGCTGCCCGAGCATTTACAAGCTGCATTTTGTTCAGTTGTGCCCTTGTCCATTTTATTCCTTAGGCTTTGGGATCCTTAAAGGAAGGGTGTTTTGTTTTTATCTCAGACTCCCTAGTACCTGGTATGTGTCCTGACCCATGGTAGGGGATCAGGAAATGTTTGGGGGGATCTGGAAATGTTTTGCTTAAATGGCAACAGAGTCCTAGAGAGCAGCCCAAAACACATGAACCCTGCAATGGCCCTGCTGGTCCAAGAACCTTTACTTTTTCATTGTTTCTAGAGGGTCGGGTCACTGGGGTTTTATGTCAGGTTGGGAAGCTCAGAGTCATGGGTTATCTTTTTCTCCCCCCACCCTCCTTTCCTCCCTCTCCCTTCCCCTCCCTCCCCCTCTTCCTTCCTTCCTTCCTTCCTTCCTTCCTTCCTTCCTTCCTTCCTTCCTTTTTCCTCCTTCTTTTCTTCCTTCGTTCTTCCCTTTCTTGTGCTCTGACTAGGGAATGAACCTGCAATCTTGGCATATACAGACAACTCTCTAACCCACTGATCTACCTGAACAGAGCTCAGAGACAGTTTCACTGAAATGGTCAGAAAGATGAAACTAAAAAATACTATGCGTCATTGGCCTCCCTCAAGACCTGCTGTATTGTGTTTAGCTGTTGCAGAATAAGTAGAAAACCATGACTTCTGATCTCTTTTTCCATAAGCTGAAGGAGGGGTGCTGATGCATCCCCTCTAAGGAAAAGAGCCTGGGTTATTCTATCTTGATTCTTCAAAATTGACCTCCTCATTACAGAACACTGGGAAATACTCAAAGTAAAAAGGAGAGAGGGAGAGGAGGGAGGGAGTGAGAGAGAGAAGTGGGGGACAGTGGGAGGGAATGAGGGAAGGAGAGAGAGGAAGAAAGAGAAGGAAGAATGCAGAGAGAAAGTGGAGAGAAGGGGGAAGGGGGGACAAGAGGAAGAGAGAGAGAGAGAGGGAGAGAGAAGAGAGATACTGAAACCAGAAAAGAGACCCGGCATTCAGATTGCCTTTCACTACCAAACCCAATAAGCAATGACAATAATTGAATCTTTATGGGCACTTTATTCAGATGGCTGATGATCTGAGAAGATGGTGGGTTCATACCCTATCAGACCATCTTGTCCTCTCTTTCCAGGCCAGACTTTTTATAATGGGGGAATAAACAAGGTGTGATGCGGTGTTGCAGAAGCTGCAACATTCCTGTCCTGGGCAGTTAGCTGTTCCCTGGGGAGGGTGGTCATCTGTCTCTCCCTGGAACACAAAGGCCCGGATGCCTCCAGTTGTCCCCAGGTGGTAATCTTTAGCAGTGTCCTAGGCCAGCTGTTTCCCCAGGAGCCAGGACAAGCCTTATCTGAAGTGACTGAAACAAAAGCTTTAACATATACATTACTTGCTAGACTTATAACTTTTTACCTTAAACTAAAATTTTCCAAGTCTTGAGTCCCCTACCAATATATCAGTTCCTATTTCTACTGCTCACAGAATTCAGTATTTTCTAGAGTGTCTAAAGCACAGAACTTAAATTCTAGCTTTGTGAGCTCTCGGGAAGATGGCGGCATGGTAGGAGGGAGCACACGCCACCTCCCGCTTCAAAAGACAGAAAAACCTAACCATACTACAGAGGACATTGCAGCTTACATGAAAATAAGAAATCAAAATTGTAGCGGACATGGAAAGACCAGATGGTAAGGAGACTACTGCAGGATAATAACAGCCCAGTGATCAGTGTGGGGAGCAGGGAGGTTGCAGCCCCAGCCCCAGAGCTCTGGTTGCTGCCGCAGGGCTCTCGGGGTAGGGGAGCTGGGTCATCTGCTCCCTCCCTGGCCAAACAAGGACTGAGCAGTGCTGATCTGGGGGATCTCAGAGCGGGCTTTGGGGAAGATCACGGCCTAGCCAGTGGAGCCAAAGACGGCAGGTCCTTGTGTGGGCGCCCCAACCCAGAGAGAGTTATTTTTTGGGTAAATGGCTTGGTGCCTACAGCCGTGAGCACGAAAAAGCACGGGCATTCTGTGGGATCTCCAGTGCCCAGGCCGGGATGTGGGGGGAGGCTTGAGTCCCCCAAAATCCACAGCGTAAACACCCATGAACCTGGAAGCGGTGGCGAGCGCGCGCACTCCGCAGTGAGCTTTCTGAGGGAGAGGAGCCTGTACAATGGGTCTGGGGACCACCGTGTCTTGCGCCGGCGCCCCAACCTGGAGAGAGTTACTTTTTTGGGTAAAAGGCTGGGTGCCTACAGCCATGAGCTCGGAAAAAGCGCGGGCATTCTGTGGGATCCCTGGTGCCCAGGACGTAAATTCGGGGGAGGTTCCAGCCCCTCAGAATCCACAGTGTACACACCCATGAACCTGGAAGGTGCGCGCGGGGGCACACCCCGCAGTGAGCTATCCCAAGGAGTGCTGAAGTGCGCGCCTGAGACCTGAACCCTGGTGAGAGGCGCCCGCATAAACACCCGTGAAGGGACGCACGCGTGCAGAAACTCCGCGGTGGGCGCCAAAGGGAGTGCTTCAGAGTACACAGATTGGTGCCTGGGGCATTGGGCCCGCAAGGCTGGACCTGGGGACAGTGCGCCAGAGGCTGACAGAGCTCTGAACAGGAAGTGGAACAAAGCCACGGCGATCGCCCCTAAGTCTGCTGCAACCAGCAAAACCAGGAAAACTGGTTTGGCCAGTTTGAAACCAACAAAGGTTTTTTTTTGTTTGTTTGTTTTTTGTTTTTTTTTTTCTTTTCATTTTTCTATTTTTTGCTGGATTTTTTTTATTAAGTAACTTTTCATTTTTTAATTCTTATTATTGTTATTTCATTCAATTACTTTTGTTTCTATTTCCTTCTAGTGTTGATACTTCTACCTTTCTTTCCAAATTTATCTCTTCGTTATATCTCCTGCTTATTGCCTTCATTTCTTAAAATTTTTTTTAACCTGCAAGTAATAGCATATCTGTATTGTTATTTCATTGTCCTTACACTTTTTATTGAAATAGTATTTTAGTA